>JBBMOE010000047.1:4014730-4051820 GCA_037975065.1 Chaetodon trifasciatus | reverse complement strand
GCGCCAAACAAACATGGTGTTGTAGCAGTGGACATGCGGCTCGTAGCATTAGCGTGTGTGTGTGTGTGTGTGTGTGTGTGTGTGTGTGTGTGTGTGTGTGTGTGTGTGTGTGCTGGTCTGTGACTAGCTGAGCCAGACACACAGCAGGCCGCAGTGGGACAAGCAGGGCCTGTGATGACTGAATGGCAGCTTTTGACAAGCACTGACAGATAGAACGAAGGATGCCAGTGAATGAAGTCTTAGTGGATATTTACTGTTTTTAGGCAGCGAGCAGCCAGATTATGTTTGTCCTGACTTATTAAAGCGCCACGCTGAGTGTTTTGCACCAGTGAAATGAGTGTCTGAGCCCAAACAATATCTACTATAACTACCTTTGTTGTTGTTTTGTTTTTGGATGAGTGAAACAGTGCATTTATGCACATGCAGGACTTGCTGGAGGTGGGTCTTGGTTGGCCTTCAGAGGGCTGGACTTTGAGTCCAGCAGCAAAAGGGGAAAAAGTTTAGGGTTAATGAGGGTTTCAGTTAAATATTAATGTCACGTCACTGCAGGTTGTGATCTTGTGCAGATGTTATATTGAAAGGTGGAGTTAGCTTAAGGTGTCGTCTCTTTCAGAAGAGACTGGAAATGAATCCAAACACCCGCAGTGCCTCATCTGACGCTCGCCATCACAGTCAAGTCTTTTATTCCACCAATAAAAGGAGCTCATAAAAGACAGTAATAATTAACCTCGTTTATTCCATTTGTGGGCTGCACAAATAAGGTTTTCACTCCAAAGAAACGTATTTACACCTTCACAAGAGCTCTTTGGTGCCTCCTCAAGCACGCCATGTTTTATACTTACAACCTGTAAGTATAAATCATGACTCAGAAAACATGCTCATAATGTCTAACGCTGCGGATGAACTCATATCTCACCTCTAACGTATGCCGTCATGGCCCGGAAGCTTTGAATTTATGATGCCACAGGTCAAAAGGACAAGTGTGAGTCTGCAGAGCTCCAGGTAGCTCACCTGATATGGTTTGGATGTGATGATGAAATGTAGATGTTAAAGTGGCGCCACGCCAGGTCCAAAGGAACATGTATGCCGTGAAGTTGCCTGTTTTAGCCCATTAACTTCACTTTTGTCGGCCATTTTCAGCCATGCTAAAATTATGTAGCAGCAATGTTTCAGTGAAAGTTTGTATTTCGTGACTGCTACTGTCTGAACGTCTGCACGTTCACAGAACAGATGAATGAATGAATGAGCGGCAGTGTGTAAGCAGTAATGACTGAAAATAGGACCGAGACACCGGTTTCACACACACTCTCGTACACGACATGCAGGGTCATTGCACCGACTGACACCAGGGTGTTAAACAGTGCTGTGTATTCTGTGCTTCTGTTATATGAATGGGTGAATGCGTATCAGCTGATCCGCTTCCCTGATCTGAATGTGGGTCTGATGTGGGCCCACGTTGGTCCTCCAGGACTGTCTGATTGCACTGCAGATGGAAATGAATAGTGGTGTTGATGGGGGTGAGGGTGTGTGTCTGGACAGAAGCATTTTTCACTCTAATTCTGTGTCAGCGTCACTGCAGACGCTGACAGTCAGAGCTTAATTGAACACTTGAATGTCGTGTTGCTCACGTAAAACAAATAGTTATGGAACCAGCTCTGGCTCCTCTGCACAGCTGGCCAATCATGATGGAAGATGGTGTGAAAAAATGGTCAGAAACCCCCGACCCAGCATCGGTAAGGCGTCGAGGGAGAGGGTTTCCGGGAGTGTAGTGGCCCTTTTAAAGGAACAGCTCGTCACATTTTATATTGATGTCCAGTCAGAGTTGATGGGAAATGGAGTCAGTTTAAGCTATAAATTCCTGATATTAGATATTCAGTCGTTTCTATGTGAGCGTAGAATAGAACCGCTCTACCTGAGGTGTCAGGACAGAGTGGTTAACTTTATTTTTGATGGACTTCAAACATGGAGGCTGTAAGTTTGGCTGTGTTTTATGTTGTTTTAATGTTGGGTTGGAAGCTAACTGTAGTCAAGATGGCCGAGCGGTCAAAGGCGCTGCGTTCAGGTTGCAGTCTCTCCTAGAGGCGTGGGTTCAAATCCCACTTCTGACAGCTGGAGTTTTCACTAAATTTCTCTGGTGTGTGATCGTGAAAGTCTTATCTTACCTGGTTGAACTTGGAGTTAGCATGTTGTGCAGAAGTTGGGCTAATGTGGAAATATTGAGAGAAAGTCAGAGGAAACTGTGTGAACGTTACGCTGGTGTGTGTGTGTGTGTGTGTGTGTGTGTGTGTGTGTGTGTGTGTGTGTGGGCTTCCTTCTCGCCTCCTCTTCGGTGTAAATTAGCCTCTTTTACTTTACAACTGTTTGTTAACCTTTTCATGTGACGCTTGACTTGTGCTGTTGTGGGGCGTTGCAGAAGCGGATCCCTCTGATTGGTCAGTCGACGGCGACGAAGCACGGCTCCGTCCGGCTGAAAAGTTGGAAGTCTTTATTCGTTTCCCTTATTTTTGCACCGTTCTTAGATTTGAATGCTGCAGTCCTGATGTGGAGTCTACCTCTGACACGCTGCTGATTCCTTTTACCTGTTGGGTTCATGCCCCCCCCCCCCCACAGCGATGCTACTGTATGTGTCATAGCGTAGCTCTGAGGCGGCTGTCAAAGCCTGCTCAAAGTCTGCCCGCCAGGTGTTTCTAATGGAAAAAATGAATAAAATTAAGTGAATAAAGTTAGAATATAAATCGCAGTTTCATCTGCTTTATGGTAGAAATGCTTTTAGGAAATTTAGGATCATTAATTATCGGTCGTTTTTTTTGTCCTCATTGGCTCGTGTTCCAGCTTAAGCTCCAGTTTTGGCTGAAAACTTGACTCACGACGTGTCCAGTTCCTGCGGTTGATGTGTGGTCTGTATGAGCTGTCGTTTACAGCTCTGATCCTGGGTCTGGTGGGGGTCTACAGACCCCTGCAGACCTTCAGCTCGTACTTCACATGAACTCCGTAAGACAGCGGGTCGAACTGAATGTGTGTGAAAGAGACTGGGACACACAGAAACCAGTGGCTCTGTTGATGGTGGTCGTGCCAAACTTCCTTTGCAAAGCCCTGATTGGTTCGCCCGCTAGAATCCTCACAGTTTATGGGGTTGCCATGGAGAAATCATGCCACATTATGGTCGTTTCCATGGGGATTCATCTATCGCCATGGCTCTGCCTTGGCAAACAAGGATGAATTCAGACTCATTTCCTCCTGGCTGGTCATTATCAGGGTGTCATTAACATGCAGCGAGGATCACTGATAATTTGCATGGATTACACTTGAATACAGACATTTTCTTTGCTCAAATATTTGGACATTCAGGTCTAATCTGTTGAGTGAAGCTTCCATCTTCTTTAGGAGGAGACGTAAAGGATGACAGGAACAAAGGAGATAGGAGAGAAGTGAAGGAAATGAATGAAAGAGGTGAAAGGAAAGAAGAGCAGATAGGAGACCGGGGACAGATTACAGGAAAGATGTGGCTCGATGTGAGAAAAGGAAAGAATGGAGAAGAGTTTGTCTTTTTGGCATCCTTCACATGAAACGCTGATCTTATCAGCTGGATGTGGCTGGCTTGACATTCCTGGATGTCAGGCAGGCAGAGATACTGCAGATGAAGACCAAACCCTTTGCAGAAAGACACATTTTGTTTTTCTTTTGCTTTCACTTCCTTTATAAACTGTTAGAAACTTGTAAATCTGATAATCGCCTCATCTGGAGCAAACGTAGCCGCCGCAGCGTTTGTGTTTCCTGAAGTGGGATGACCGGCTCTCTGTGCGCCGCAGAACTGGGGCTGATTGTTTTTATTGTGCTCTCATTGCTCTGTTTTTACTGCTGGGTTTCACAATCTGCGTGCGTGACCCACAGCTGTGTGCAACATGCCCATACCTGAGCTGCAGGCTTTACCAGAGGCATTCTGGGAAACAGGATGCACCGGATCAAATGGTGAAGTCGAGCTCGGCTTACGTGCGGCAGGGAAAGCGCACAGACCTTAAGTCTGATCACAGCAACAAAACAGAGTGGATGGAAAAAGTCACGCCCTTATTAAAAGACAGAACCAACAAGGTAAATGTCAGACGTGTTCCACCTTCAGCGCGACCTCCCAATAAGCAAAAAACAGCTAAGTATCACCTGATTGCACGTTTGCACACCCTGCCCAGCTAACGCTCTGTGAAAGCGTCTTTTGCGTTTATTACAGCAGCGAGCCTTTGTGATGAAGTCTGTATTAACTTTCTTTTGTTCCACACTTCTTTCCCGTCGCGAGGAGCCTCTCTTTTCGGTCGCTCTGCGTGTTTTCACTGGGATGTGATCGATCTGAAGCTCTGCCTCGGTCGACTTGGATGTGAGCTTGATGCTGCCGCCGCCATGCTTCAGTGTCCGTGGTGTTCCTTGGAGGATGAGCCACCAAAACGTGTCTTTTAGAATTAAGGCCCAAAGGTTCAACCTTTGTGTCATCAGGCCACGACGCATTTTCCCACACGGTTTGGGGTCATTGAATGCATCTTTAAGCATATTTGAGACAGGCTTGCATGTTCAGGGTTTCAGTCTTGCCACCCTGTGCCAGACTGCAGGAGATGGTGGGGGGGTCACATGCATGAAGTTCCTTCAGTGTTCTCTTGTCACCTTTGGAGGGGCGTCCTGATCTTTGTCTCCTGTGGTGCCACCTTTTCCCAATGATGGTTTTGACAGCGCTCCACGGTTCATCCAGTGCTTCCTGATTTGTACTTTTCAACAATTAGATCTCACAGCTTCCTGCAGGCTTTCCAGCAGGATTCATTTTGGTTTGTTGGAAGTTGGAAGTTTGACATTTACTCGGCTGTTTTTTTCTGCCTTCGTGTCGGCTTTTTGTTTTACAGTAATCACTGGAAAGCGAAGAACATCACAGAATGGTGATTTACAGTATAACTGAGTGCAAGCCTGGCTTTTCTCCATGTATCGCAGCCAGCAGCTCATTAGCTCACATCAGCATCTATGTCACCACAAAGCCATGGCTCGTTAGGCTTTGCCTCCCAGAAACACAAATCACAAGCTTCATGTTTGCAGGCTCACACACACGCACGACCAGTATTCACTGAAAACGCTGAGTGTGTGTCTGCAGACGGCTGCAGCTCGACGGTGTCAGACACTGGACACCAGCTGAGATGATTTCTGTTGACAAAATAATAGAAACACACAAATAGAATAACCGTCAGGATCCATTAAAGAAACTTCAACCCTGCCAGTGCCTGGGCCTTCATCCTGTATCACAGTTTGTCTTTCACTGGCAGCGATAATGAAGCGTTCGCTGGTGAAAACTCTCACTCAGACAAGCAGACACAAGTCCATTGGTTGCACATGCCGTGGAGTCATGTTGGCACTCTCAAACAGTTTGGATCCAGCCCTCACCTGGCAAATAAGACTGTTGACTTCTTGAGGGCGGTAGCAGCCTTTTTATCACAATGCAAGACGGCTATTAGCATGATAAACTTGTGGACTTGGCGCAGGTCATATGGCATGGGTGAAAGTGTGATTGTAAAGCCATCAGTTGGTAATTAGAAGAAATTTTCCACCTGCATGTGAGCACAATTTAAAGCCCCCCTCCACTCAATACAATGAGTACTCTGTAGAGGAGTGTTGCCTTCATGAAGTCGTGGAAGAGTGGGAGGATCATAGAGGCACTCTGCTGCCTGTAATATTCCTAAAACATCTCTGTGATCATTCAGTAGCATCTGTGCTACAGAGATGCCACAGACGACAGCTCATGTTCTCCACACTAAGAGAACACACTTGTTTTTCAGTGAAAATTAAGTACAAAAATGATCTTTACTCAGTCCTGAAGTCCACCGACCAACTCTCAAAATCTTCTGAGGAACTTTACAGGGAAGTGAAGGTGGAGTAATCATTGATTTTCTGTGTTTTGGAAAGCCTCCAGGCGCTGAGCTAACCTCGCTGTGAGGCTTAAAGCCACAAACTGTGCTTACTGACACTCAAACCAGCCGTCTCTGAAAAGCTTCTGAGGTCAAAGTTCACACCCTCTCCGACGTGAAACCACCAGTCAGGGCAGGACAACATCGCCGCTTCGCCCGCCGCCGGCTTGCACACGAGCGTCCTCGCTGCCGTGAGGAATGTAACATGCAAATCTCAGAGTATAAACATGCAGCTAAATATAGAGCGGAGGCCGCCTTCTTCGCCGTCTCCCTCCTCTCTGATCCTCCCCATCTGTCTCCTCTCACTCTGAGACATCACATGAACCACAGCTGAAAGAAGACCATCATATCTTCTCTCCCTCATTCTGTCACATATCTTAAATTTCCATAATAATTTAAATATGCACCAGCTTGTACTGCATATCTCACTACAGAGCTGATTGATTGGTCCCATTAGCAGCCCCTATCTCCTGCAACCGCCGCTTCTTTTTGCCTGTTATAATTTACGGTTATGGAGGCCTCGCTGAGGGCTTATACAGCCACTCCCTGTTCCAGTAGGCCTTTAATGGCTGACCGACAGAGAATATTAGCTGTAAAAGTATCGCGTTACCTCTGGGTGCGTGGATGTAAACGTTTTGGAGGCTCGTTACTGTGAGTGTGTGTGTGCGTTCGGGGCTGTCGTATTGAATTCAGGCTGGAAGATGAGGAGACAAATCAGAGAGACAGGGCTTGGAAAAGAGACAGGGAGGGAGGTGGATGTTGGTGGATGTCTGCTGATGATGCACAAGCGGAAATTGAACACTAGCAAAGACAAGTTAAGCCAAATGGTATCTGTGAAGAGTGGCAGCAATTTCAAGGTGCCGCCATACCCCATTAAACGGCCTTTTTACTTCTTTAAAACGATGTAATTCTTGTTAAAGCCGGTTTTAAAGGAAAACCATGAAGCAGTGAAGTGGACACAAATGGAAGGTGAACATAATAAACGTACACTGTCTTGGTTTACAACGATCCACGTCTTCAGTGGCGTTTAATCGGAGCTTTGCGAGTGATTCACCTCCATCTCGTCATTGGCAGTTTTCACTTCCTGCCCTGCGTCTGAATTTAAGGTCACGTGACTGCGAACAACCTTTTTCCAGAAAGTGACCCCTTTCCTGTGTCTGCACTTCCACTGGCATAATACACCTGAATCTGCTACAGATCTCCTGGTGGTAGAATGGGATTGTGGGTAATGTAGGCAGCAGGTTTTGCACAAGAAGCATGTGTGGAATTGAAAAAGTGAGTCTGACAGTGCTGCAGAAATGCAACAATAATGCAAATGAAGGAGATGCTCGCAGCTGGAAAATAAAACTTTATTATCACTGTTAAATCTTTGGAGGAACTCTTTGCTCTCTCTTTCTCAAGTAGGACAGAACATTTCCTGTGTACTAACTGCAAAAATGGTGCACTATGACAGTAAGTATACCGCTCATACTGTGTACAATTACTGTCTAGTATCAGTTTGGTCAGAGCATCCATTTCATTGTGGCTTTTGAGGCTTTTAAGATGTGGAGACGGCAGATGCTTGTTGTTGTCATGGCGAGCCCCGGCCACTAGATGTCAGGCTGCGCTCTTCAGTTCAAACAGGAAGTGTTGAGTTAAAACTTCTGACACCAAGAACACACGAAGCAATGATTAACACTGGCTCTACTGAGCCCTGTGAACTACAGCACTTATTTCAGCTTAGTGTGTGTGTGTGTGTGTGTGTGTGTGTGTGTGTGTGTGTGTGTGCGTGTGCGAGCAACAATAATGAAAAGCCCTGAACACAATCCTTGAATCCCTGTGCTTCTCAATGGATCATACAGTTATAATTGTACTGGGCAAACTGGCTGACGCTGGCATAAGCCTCTCACAACACACACACACACACACACACACACACACACACACACACACACACACACACACACACACAAAGAGCAGTGATCCACAGTGATCTGCCACCAGGGGTCTTCCTCTCTTTGTTCATTATTGATAAGGGAGCAGCAGAGGGAGGTGTGATGGGGGGCTGTTGCTTGGCCAACGTGAATCCATCACTCTCTCGTCCTCTTCCTCACCTTCCTCTTCTTACATTTCTCTTCTCGATAAACGTACGGACTCGTCTGTCGCTGCCGGCCACTGATGGACTCACAGGAGAGACGGCTTGTTGTCGGACAGACTGAGGGGGAGTCCAGTGACTCATCAGCCCCCCCCTCATGTCTGAAAGTCTGTCTGTGACCACATTAGAGGCCAGATTAAAAATTCATGGCCAATTGTTTGACTTATTTTCCAGCCAACGCTTTGATTTAAAATGAGCTTCTTTTATATTAGCTTTGTTTGGTGGAATGTAACTGAGTGTATTTACTTGTACTCTGTATCCAGGTACAAATTAGAGGTACTTGTTTTCTTTTCAGCCACTTCTACTCGTATTATATCATATTATTATTATATTATATTATATCTGACAGCTTCACACACAGAAGTTCTGCAGACAAAAACATTTGAAGAGCCTTTAAAATAAGATGATTCATTATGAATGAACCCCCAACAGTCCCTCCTTTCCCTTAAAGTATTTTATTTTTAACCGTTTTGAAGTTTGGACTGTTGGACAGTCACATGATCACTTCAACTCTGGCATCAAATAAAGATAATTTATTTATAGATTAGTTTATTGATTGTGTTTTTTTTAATTCAAAACCGTTCAGAAAATATCCGACATAACAAACGCACATTTTCACACGCAAACACAAGATTAATCTGCGAAAACAAACCTCTCTCCATTTTAACTTGTTGAAGAAACACACCATCTTTTCTCTCTTTGCACTCTACACTAACACACACATGCACAAACACACACACACACACACACACACACACACACACATACACACACGCATGCACTCAAGCAAGCGCCGATGAGCTGATATTGATTGCTATTAATACTCAAGCCCCCGTAGCTTGTTGCAGCTCTGCTCTCACTTGTGGAGTGTGTGGGAGGCAACCACAGCCATGGACAGGTAGAAGTGTGTGTGTGTGTGTGTGTGTGTGCGTGTGAGTGTGTGTGTGTGCGTAAAGGAGAAAGAAAAAGAAAAACAACGACAGAAAGAACTAGAATGTGTGTCTCCATCGCTCAGCCGGCCAGCCTCATTGGCTCCTCTCCTCGCGGACTGTGTGTGTGTATGTGTGTGTGTGCGCACGTATGTGTGTGTGTGTGTGTGTGTGTGTGAAAGTGGGTGTGAGCAGCTGAGCGAGTTGGTCGCTGTGCACGTTGAGAGTGGCCGCCACTCCACTCTTCTCCGCTCATCCATGCTGGATTAAAACCCCATTTTTATTTTTTTTTTGGGCTCATACACACAGCTGTTTGGGACACACACACACACACACACACACACACACTCTGACAGCTGCTGAAATGAGCGAGGAGGTTAAAGAGAAGTCTACGGGGAAGTCGGCTCATCGCAAGAAGAAAGGAAAGAAGGTAAAAGGATTGATGAGCTGGGCTTGTAAACAACATGGTGAGGCTGCTTCAGCTGATGAAATGCATCTGCCACACAAAACTTAGAGAATCTATGTCTGATTTGATACCACGGGAAGGTCATTTGATTCTTTTCATGTGTTTCAGATGTATTTCCTCACTGAAAGTTGTGTATTTTGTTGATGGAGAGCAGCTTTTGTTGTGGTCGCTGTCAGCCTTTGTTAACTGGCGACTTGATGACCGAGCACTATCACGGCAGAGCAACGCTCTGATGGCTAGTTGGGCTTTTGTTCTCCACTCATTTAATAAAAAATGGCAGCTTATTCTTTCTAAATACAATATTTTTTGTCGAAATGCTCGTTGTGTGCAGGCTGCCTATTGGAGAAACTCCTGCAGAGGACAAACACTTGTGATGCGATGATGCTTTTCATGTGAGATATATCCAGAAATAAACGTAAAATCCTGCCTCTTATTTCAGAGCATCTCCTCCTTTTGTTCATTTGAAGTTTTTGGCGACTGCAGGCATCAAGCACCTGTTAACCTGCTAATGTCCCCGGTGAGAGCAGAGAAAGATGAGGTCCAAACAGGAAATAAAAGGATGAGAAAGGGAGAAAAGAGAGGGGAGAGGAGGGAAGGATGGACTGGAGAGGTGAAGAAGGAAAGTAGGACAGGAGGTGAAAGTGGGAGCAAAGAGGGGAGGTCACGATCAGAGTGTGAAAGAGACACTTGATGTGTCTGTGGATGAATCAACATCTTCCCACAGATATTTCTCTCATTGTTTCAGCTGCTCTGATAACATCTCCTTCAAATTCATGGTCACAGCAAAATGGAAAATGATGAATCCACAGCAACATCTGGCAGCGTGACAACATGAATGAGCCACAGTTCGTCGTGATGATCATGCAGAAAATGCCTTCTCGGCAGCCAGTCCGTGATTAAAATGGGTTTTCCTGCGCTTAGCAGGGACATTAGATTTATGGTTTTACATTAGCTGGCTGTCTGGAGGAGTGGGCGTGTGTGTGTGTCGCCTTTGTTTATGCTGCAAAAACACGTCTGTATGAGAAAGAGAATCTGAAATAAGTCATCATTTTTGGGGTATATTTGCTGGATTTCATTAGAAAAAGGAGGTTCTTGTTTTTGGAACAGGATGTTTGGGATAATATGAGAATAAGGTTAGTATTTGGGTCAAGGGTTGAGAATTGTTTCGGTACCAACCCTCCCTTGATTTTACTTTTAATTCCTTTAATTTTAGATGTTGCCTAAAGACAAACATCCTTACAAGAACTTGGCTGACACACAATTGTCTAAAAGCGATGCAGGGACTCCTCACAGGGCTAGCCGGTGGGCTAACTGCTGACATGCTACAGTGCTAGTCTGCCGGGAACATGCTAACACGATAGCATCCTTTCGCTGACTCTAATGACGACAAAGCTAAAGAAATTTATTAAAACGATGTTCAGTTAGACAGGAGAGAAGAAAGGTTTTAGGGCATTGAATTTACAAAAAACATCACATGTTTGTTTATATAACTATTTAAATAAAATTTCAATTGAATGTTAGCAGCAAAGTCTCTGACTCAGGACCCTAGCTACGTTAGCTCCTTAGCTAACTTGGCTTGAACTATGTAGTGCTTATTTAAAACGTGTATTCGCTCTATAAACTCTTTATGTTTTCTTAAAACTATCTTCAAACCGCCTCTCTTTTGTGAAACACTTTATACTCCAGCAAAGTTAAAAAAAATTGCGATAGCGTCCCAATTTTGACTCTGTTCCCTGAAAGGTTAGCGCTGTCAACAGGGCTATGTGCCAGTTCGCTTGTCAAAGTTCGATAAAGTTTAACTGAAGAGATCAAAGCGACACTTGGCACGTCCATTGATTTGGCTGTTTTTAATGCCAAAAAATGAGCAGAATTCTGAAATATTTTCACAAAGAACCGATTAAAAGAAGAATCTGGCGACACATTTCATGCTAGCGTTCAGGTCTCATCAGTTTTTGGATCCATTTCAATCAATCAAAGCCAAAAAAAAGGTGTTTAAGTCTGCTGCCCTGTGAGGACAGTGAACTGCTGTCCTCTTATATGTCTGTGGTGGTGTGTTTCTATGCCCTGATGCCTCTGTATACAGTATGTGTGTGCTCCTTTGCAGAGCCTGCTGCTGTGAAAGAGGCTGCTGGCTAAGCACCTTTATTCTATAAGATTCAGCCTTATGTGTAGTCAGCTGTTCTTAATTGTCTCCCTGCACTCACGCTGCAGTCCTCTCTGTTTATTCTGTGCAACAGGTGTTTTTGGCTGCCGCAGACAAAGAAGGCAACATACAGTCTGTATGATTTAGTGCATCTTTGGTATTGACGCTCTGTCCTTTAGCTTATGTTTCGCCATCACATTGGAGATTAATTATTCTTTTTGTAGGATGAAGGAGGGGGTAGAGGGAGCTGGAGAGAAAGGACCAGAAAAGTAGAGGAGGAGCCTAAAAGGGTGGGGAAGAAGAGATGGAGGAGTAAAACAAAAGCAAAGAGGAGTAGAGAGAGTGAGGGTGAACGGGAGCTGAGGAGAGGAGAAAGAGAGGGAATGATAAAGTGAGGAGAGAAAAGAGAGCTGGAACGATTGTGTTGTGAGACGGCGTCTCGGCTGATGAGGGATGACGGTTGTGTCGCCGTGATCCTGTGGAGAAGAGACAGTCGGAGCAATGGAGGGAGAGAGGAGGGAAGACAGCAAAAGCAGATGAAAAAGACGAGTGCACGGGGAAGTAAAGTAGACGAAAAGGAGCTTGATGGCTCTATTTTAGGGAAGAAGCAGGAAGGAAGATGAAGAGAAGGGTAGGCAGAGAGTGAAGAGGAGGAAAAATAGAGGAAGGCTATTAAAGGAGCGAGCAGACAAGATAAGTAGTGAGATCAGGAGAAGGGAAAGTGATTTGAAAGAGGGAGGAGAGGAACGTGTTTTGCTCTGAGGTGTTGCCTCCTCTATCCACCTGTTGCTAAGCACACAGCAGCACTGATGTGGATGAACCATCACATCCTACACAAAGCACATTATGTTTTTGCTCCACTTCCAAAAATTGAGCTTTTATTGAAATTTAGTTGAAAGCGAATTCATGAATTTTGGCGTGCAGCCGGCATTTTTAGAGTTGGTGAGCGTCCAAACAGCAGATTAAAAGTAAAGGCTGATAAAATCAAAGCATCAGAGGCCGAGATGTCCTGACTTTTCCTCCCTGATAGCCTTTTGGTCAAGCTCCAGAAATACTGGATCCTACATTTCCCATCATGCAACTCAAGAAGATTTAGTCCTCCTTACCCCACGTCTTAATCCACGTCCTTAATTTGTAATTTAGGCTCTTTTATAGGCTAATTTCTGTTAGATATTAGATGTATTCAAGCCTAACTTGAGATGACCTGGTTGACATCGCTATGCCATCATCAGGGTTATATTGTTAAACTTTCCAGAAGCACCGTCACAGTGCAGAACAAAATGATCTGTTGTTAAATAAGTGTAATGAAATGGAGTGTGCTATCTGTTCTTTGTAAAATTAGAACTGGTTCGCCTTCGCGGGGGTGTTGGTGATGATCTCTGAGTGCTTTCTTAGTAACAAGTACGGTGGCCCTGAGCGCTCAGCACACTGCAACTTAAGAAAACACATGCAGACTGAGAAAATACAAGCAAATTAAAAAAAATATTATCTGCAGTTGGACAACTCAAAAACCTGCAGCGAAAACTGGAAACGCAACCAAATACAGGCGCCAACAGAAGCTGTTTCCAGGGGACGCTAAAGGGTGATGGACACGGTTGTTTTCTGCGTATTAGCTCTCACGGCCACCATAAATCAATAAGTTAACACTTGATTACAAAAGTTGAATCCTCTTATTTCGCTTCTGAGGACAGAAATTCACGATCGAGATTAAAATGTTTCAGAGACGCATCCTTCATTTGCATTTTTGTTTTCCTCGTCTGTCTGCTGGAGCTCAAATCACATGCCGCCGATCTCGACTATCAGAAACAGGAGCGAGGAGGAGAGAGACATGGGGGACCTTAGAGCTTGGCAGGTGTGTTAATGGATGTAGCTATGACAACCGAAGGCCCGCTGGGAGAAGGAGGAAGTGAGAGAACCAGTGTGGAGCTGTGGAAGTTAGTCATCAGGTGGAGAAGCTGCATACAGCTCAACATGGGAGACTCAGTGTCAGCTGGAGTGCTTCATGTAAACAGACTCTCAGACTGAACTCGAGTCTAAGAGGATGAAAACAAACTGATATGGGCTCTCACGCCCTGCGCTCTGTGTGTGTGTGCGTGCAGTATACACACACATGCACAGGCCTGGTATGCCTTTTACATTTTTACTATGTAACTCAAAGCCCGTCCGGCTGAGTCTGGTAACCGAGGAGGGGAACAGGAAGACGGGGACAGAGGACCCTTTCAGGCAAACCACTGGTACTGAGAAATACCTCAAGAGAGTGTGGAGGTGTAGATGACACCCAAATGCCAAATAATCTGCCCAAAGCTGTTGTTTGTTGCTCTAAAAATGGATGGAAAGTTTATTTTAACGGCGGTACAGTACCCATATGTGCTAACAATTAGAATCAGAATCTGAGTATGATGCGATATAATCAAAATGATCAGAATTTGTGATTATTTCTAACTGTTTTTGCTCCTGTAAGCAGCTAACAGAAGCAGCTCTCTGCCCTCTAATAATGACGACTCCACTTCAATAAAACGTCCCATCTGTTAGAGGGAGGTGAGCAGCACATATATGCATGGTGTATCAGTGTTTTTGTGCTGTTTTAGTAAGAGAAGTGGACTATTGCTTATGTAACATGACTGCCCACGTTCAGTCATTTTCAACCCACACCCTCTCCAATGTCAATACTGTCAATGCTTTCAATAGGCATGAAGTGGTAGCTCCAGCACACTGGCAATCTGATTTATCCAAAGTGCAGAGCAAGAAAATAGGGCTATTAGCTGAAAATTATGCTTTGTTAGATCAATACAGAAATCTTTATTGGTTTCTCTTTGCATGTGTGTGGCCAATGGACCTGCAGTCATTCATTATTTTTACTGTGTGAAGCTTTGTTCACGCACTCTCAACACCAGTCAGTTTTAAAGTTATACTGAAACCCCAAATCTGTCTTTTGAATGTGAAACTCTTGCTGTCTTGTGTGAATGTACAAACTTTGCTGTAGGGTCCTTCTCAAGGGACTGAGAGCGTCAGTAAGGTCGGGTTGGCGACAATATCAGACCTAAAGCAGATAAAATATCAGTAAACAAGAACTTCACCGGTTAGCTCCTGTAATCTCGATGGACTCATGATGGACAGTTAAAAAAAATCAAAAAATTGATGCAGCAGAACCAGCGATAGCGTCCTTTTTATACCACGTATTCTTCTTTGCTGTTAAAACTGAGTCCCTACGTTACCCACCGTGCAACTCGGCTGCTAAGGTTTGGGTGTTTTATGCTAGTAGTGGCTAATGTAGCCTAGCGCCGCGGAGGTCCGATATAGCTCATTTCATGTTGACTGAAGTGACATCACTCGAGGCACTTTATCAGGTTTCATGCAGCTTCGGCCGGATTTTTATGCAGCGTTTTCTACATTTCATGCGGCAGTTAGCAGACTTCGATGTGCAAACTCAGTTCCCTTTAAATGTTTTGTACTCATTTCAACCTCCTCTTAGCAATGTGCAGTTGTGTCCATAGAAAGTTCAGCATAAGGCTAGTTGACGTATGTATCGATGCTAATGCAGCTGCAGAGTTCAGTTTGTCTCTGGTCCTGTCTCGTGGCGTCCTTCCCAGCCTGGTGAAGCAGAGATGCTCACAGGTGGATGAAAGCATGTGGAATCGTTGTTTTTCTGTTGAACCATATGTTTGCTCTTACACTGTGCTGGACAGACCTTCCTCTTCTTCCAGTGGGTGGTGCTGGGTGGAGTCAGACAGGTTACTCTATACCAGGGTATAATCCCGGCTGGAATGCCCGGTGCACAGCGTTTCGTGAGCGTGGAGCTGGCCGCCCTCTGCTACAGTTCATCACTTCTGACAGACATTGCCAGGGAAACCCGATAACGCTTCGGCCACTATCACAAGCCATTGATAGAGTTTGGCTGGGTTGTACTATGGGTGCCATATTGCAGGCCCTTCTCAGAAAGCAGGAAGTGTTGGCTGCAAAGTGTAACATTAACTGATGAGATTTCCATTCTAAAATTCTGCTGGCTTGCTCGGGAACGCGACAATGTTAACCTCAAGTAACACCCCCGGCAGGATGTACCACTGGAGTGAAAACAGGGGAACCAACTGACGCCACCAGGAGGCACTGCAGCCACCAGGGACATTTATGCATTCTTTTTTTTTTTTTTTTTTTTTTTAAATTATCATTAATACTGAATATATGCTAAGGCAGACAGCACTTCATTCCCCATGCGTTGGTCTTCTGTTCTGGTAGAGAAGAAGTAGAGAAACAGGTGAAAAACGAGTGTTTGCTTGGCCTTTTCACCAAGTGTCACTTGGGGTTTTATATCTTGGCTTCAGTTCTGTCTTTATCCTGCAAAGTTTCTCCTGGAACAAAGCGCATGGACGTGCGTACCAGCAGGCACATGAGGCTGTACTGTTTGACGGTGCTCCACTTGCTTCTGGTGTCTCTGCTTCCACTCGGGTGGTGACTATCAGGCTTTTTGTAGTGGTTGTAGGGCACAGCAGCTGCTTTTTACAAAGTTGGCAAACAGTCTTAAAACTGTAACTTTGCCATCTGTGCTGTAGAACTCAAAATACTTCCACATGCTGCTTCTCAGATGCTCCAGTGATGTGATTATCCAGTCGGCACGACTTAACCTGCTGGTGTCCTCCTCGGTTTTTATTAATGAGCTACTGTACATCTCCTTTTAGGTCAATAAGGCGTGCAGTGTGTCAAGATGCCGGGCCACTCGGCAAACCTCCTCAGACGGTCCGTTGCTCTTATAGGCTGTAAATTTTGAATGCACTCAGGCCATTACAGTTCCAATATTTAACTTTTTCTAAGTCTAATTTTTTGAATGAAAAGTGACATCCCAAGAGATCATCAAACCCATTTGTGTATTCTGTTTCTAGACTTCTGATTCGCTGCCCACATCTGAAGTTTTGTCAGTCATCTTAATGAGCTCTGGTGTTGCGCTTGTGAATGAGAGTACTGAGCCAATCAGAGCCTTTGTGGGCGGGACTAATGTCGCTGACCTTCTTTTGTCAGAGTGAGAAAGACTAAGACCAGAGACTTAGGTGGAACTTCTATGAACATGAAGGCAGTGGTCATGTGACCACAGAGGTAGTCGAGTTGATACTAACGCTAGCAAGCTATTGTTAGCATTCATAGCCTGGCTACGGTGTTATCTGACAGATCACCAAATGGTTAGGAATCAGTGGAAAATACTCAGTAAAAATGTTTGTTGTATTCTCACATCTGTAATATTGCTCATGGGCTTCCTCATTAGAAGATTAGATTAATGCTTTTGAGAACTGGGCTGTAATAGAAGAAATAAAATAACTTGTGTATTGAAGGAATGTGTACATGTGACTTCCAGACTCTGAAAAGAAGGCGAATAATGGAGAGTAAGAATAAAAAAAGAATAATGGAGTGGAAACAAAATGGCCAGTCTAAATACTTTGCTACCTTTTCTAAAGAGTATTTAGATAGTGAAAGATTTGTCTGTGTTGCAGAGGTTACAGAAGCTGGAATAATACATATCAAAGTTCAAGAGCTTAATTCAAGCGCTCTGCATTGTGAGAGTATAGTTTGCAGTTTGGCCCGCTGAGTCAGCCCATGAATCTCTGAAGAAAACCCACACAAAATATGATTAAAAAAAACAACTTAAGGCTGAACATGAAAAAGTCTCGTCCGTAACTTCATTTTCGTCTTTCAGCGACCAGTTGGTTTTGATGACTGGATGGTAAGAAAAGTACACATGCTGGAAAGTCTCCAGTAAAGCAGAAGCAGACTCTGCAGCGTACTGCAATTCCCTCCTATTCATCATGCAGTGATTCTCACCCTCTCCCCTCTGTATTGTCCGGGTGGATATTGTAGCCAAATAAGCAGCACACAGTATAATGAAGCTGATGATATTCTTCGGGGTGAGAGTTCCTGCCAGCGTGGTCCTTTAGAGCCAACATATTGTGTTTTTGCTGAGGCAGCCGTGGAGCAGAATGCTGCGCTTGGCTCTATTTCTCACTTCACAGGAACAGGATGAAGCCCTGCGCTGTTAGCATGGTTTGTTCAATGTACAGGTCTCTCGTCTTCACCCCCCGTCCCTCTCAGCGCATACACATTCAGAGACAGAGTTCAGTGGATATGATAGGTGAAAGGGTTGAGCGAGGTGAGCGGATAAAGTGAGATAGTAGCACTTATTGGCCTGGACGCCATGATTCACTTCCAAATGTACATTACTGTGTTTGCCTTGCTCAGCAGTTGACGGGGACCCAGGACTGCAGACACTGTTTCTCCAAGATCTTCGCTTTAATCAACTCCTAATCCTCAGCAAGACAGATATCTGTACCACATCCAACTGTAATCACATAGATTAGCTCATCTTCAGATGAATGTAAGGTCAATTAAAGTCTGCCATATTTTAATTATTTGGCTTTATTGGTCTCCGTGTCAAACGATGCTTAAATAACCAAGCAAACAAAGATGTCTGTATAGGTCTGAGGATGCTGGACCAGCACCGCACATATTATATATGATGATTATTTAATTTTACTTGCCTTGCACAGCCCAAAAGAAGGTTTTATAAGGATAATATCTGAGTAATTGCGAATAACAATGCATTTGGAGTCATGTTTGTGGTCCAATATTCACTTTACACTCTGTTTTTGGTCTCCACCAGCTCCTGAAGGAAATATCTGGCTTTAAATGCTTCGCTGTGTTCACCATCCACTCGCTAACAGTACCTGTCTGCTGTTTGGTGCTGTGCAGGTTGTGTTCAGTGGAGTTAGGGACCCTTTCATTTTTCAATCAGGGCTAAAAGACAGTGAAAGTATATAAGTTTCCATCAGGAAGGTAAGGCGAGCAGGTTTCTGCACAGTGGTGAACATATTAAGTAAGTCATCATTTTTATAGCTTATTCCCGAGGCTCATTTCAGTGTATTAAAAACAAACATACAGCTTCAATTTCGATCTATATTTGATGTGTGGAGCCGGTGCAGCACGTATGAGAGCAATAAATCCCATCGCTGAACGAGGGTTTGCTGAGTGTGAGCTTCCTCTCGTATTGCTTCGTGTCAAAGACTGTAGTGAAATGTGAAATGTGCACAAACGCCATATAGGCGGTGAATTAGTTTAATGTTAGAGTGACTGACTAAGCAGCGGCGGCGCTCTCAGAAGGAGCCGTGGTAGCAGAAAAGCTGACATAGCGTCAGCTATAGATCGCTGTTGAGCATCTGCACCAGCAGCACAGCAGCTCTATCTGATTAATTTCTTCCAGCTATGGTGTCAAAAATCTATTAATGCAACACAAAATTCTGCTTATGTTGTCTGACTTGTACCTGTATTTGTCTGTAAGATCAACATACAACAAAGGCATATTTTCCTACTTTTTAGATAACTAAATAAATGAGATAATGGTACTATTTTTGGGAGAACTGCTTCTTTAACCACTTTGGAGATTCGTGCAGGTCCTGAAAGCATCCCTGCTGATTTCATATGAACAGAAAAGAGATCTGTTTTCAGACACATGGACAGTCTGTGCATTGCAACGCTGGCCTCTCACCAAACTGTGTTCCTGTAATGAAGCTTGCCCAGCAGAGCTAATTAGCTACCAACTCAATCTCCATAGTGCATTTAAATCATATCTGTGAAGCTTTCTTGCGCTGGCCTTGAGCCTGTAGTCAGAAAATAGATCGTTTATTCCAATAAGATGACAGGAAGAGGCAGAAGACACAGTCTGACAGTCAAATATACAAAGCCTGGAGTTCAGGGATGGATGAAGGCTAAGTGAGGGTGTCAGACGGTAGTATGATTAGGCTAATGTGACTCTGTAGCCATGGCAACAGGATTGTGCAGAAGGTGATGTAATCATTTCAGGGAAAACATCCATCTCTTCTCCGTCATATTTGTTCCTGTAGATCGTTCATTCGTTCCCTCGCTCTCTCTTTCTGTTCCTCTCCTTTGAGTTCGTTTTCTTTCACTTCAGTCCCTCATTCATGTGCGTTGTTGACTCCGTCTCGTCCTTTGTCTCGTACGTCCACCTCCTCCTCTTTCCCTGTGTCGCTGCCTCTTTCCTGGTCTCTGAATTTCCAGTTGCCGAGAAGCTGATTGCTGCTTGTGTCTGCTGTCATTACAGTAAAGTGGGCGAGCAGACAAAGGCAGAAATATACTGGGTAGAAGCTTGGACAGAAGGTTATGTAGGTTGGACGTCAACGTCTGTTTTTGATTCCTTTATTCGCAGGCTTGTGGCACTGTCACCATTCAGTATTTTAGGTTATTTAATCAGGTTATTGGGTTTAAGTAGGTTACTCAGAAATCTACCATGTACTCCCTCCCTGTCAGATAAGTACCCCTTCCTCGATACTGCCATTTATTTGAACCACTCATCCATTAGCTAACTAACATTTAAACTGTTTATCGAATACTTTCAGCTTAAGTATTTCAACTAGCTATCTGTTACTTTTAGCTAACTATTTCAACTGTTATCCATTATTTGTAGCTAATGTTTGCTATTTCAATTGTTATCCGTTACCTTTAGCTAACTATTTCAACCATTTATCCAAATATTTCAGCCATTCATTTGCTATTTTCAG
The DNA here is from genome assembly GCA_037975065.1 of Chaetodon trifasciatus. Classification (NCBI taxonomy): domain Eukaryota; kingdom Metazoa; phylum Chordata; class Actinopteri; order Chaetodontiformes; family Chaetodontidae; genus Chaetodon; species Chaetodon trifasciatus. The sequence continues at coordinate 4,031,666 of JBBMOE010000047.1, read as the reverse complement.
CTACTTTTTTCAACTATCTTTTACTTTTAGCCTCCTATTTGACCTGTTGTCCATCACTTTTAGCTAACTGTTTCTATCATTTATCCATTGTATATAGGTAACAACTATTCAACTGTTATCCATTAGCTTTAGCCAACTCCATTAGCTTTAGCTATTATCCATTGTTTTTAGCTAGCTCTTTTCAAGTTTTCCCACTTCATGCTAACAGTGAATCAGTATATCCCAAATGTCCTGTTCCTGCTTTCCTGGAAAATGTGGACAGTCTAAGCCTCAGGAGTGGATGGATTTTGTCACCCCTATTCTTCTTTTTTATTTTATTTCTATATTGAATAGGTATGTTTTTGGCACTGTGGTTCCCAGCATGCTTTGGGAGATGTAAACAGGAAGTGTTACGTGGCCATGGAGTCACTAAATTGATCTTTGTGTTCTGAGAAGAGGGGCGATTGCTGACATGAAGTACGTCAGTCAGATGCCGCTTTGAGGGTTAACGCCTCAAGCAGATGGAAATGCCAGCTGAAGAAAGGGAGAGAGGAAGAGGAGCAAGCGCAGTAACGATGTGAGGAGGATGAGAAAAGGCAGAAGGCAGAGGGGTTTCTGAACTAGAACATTGAGAGTACTGGCAGGTCGCCTGCTGGAAATACCCAGACTGTTCCTCACACACACTGAGACGAACGTCATCATTGTCTGTGTGTGTGCGCGCGCACTGTTGATGAAGACAGTGTGTGCTTACAGTGAACCGTGCCATCGTCAATAATGTCATGCTACACCGCGACAGCTAAGCTAAACACAGACGCACACAGTCTGCTTGTTTAGTGCGAACAGCATCCTCTTAATGAACAGAACACCTCACAGAACATCATCAAAGACGGCAGCGTGTCCTCTGACTGCGTTACCGTTTCAGCCTATTTGTCTCTGTCACTTACGTACACACACACACACACACACACACACACAGACACACACCAATATTCACTACTACAAAAACAGCACACATGCACAATAACAGGATCAGTTTCATCGCACAGTTCAAGCACAAATAGGTGCAAACACCACATTTCTGAGCTGAGTGTAAAAAAAACACATTAATATTATGCTGCTGATTATTATATCATGACCACCAATAATATTAATGTCAATGCAGCATCTGTGTCCGAATTTGGCCCAACTTCATCCTCTCTGCACACACATTCTGATATTTCAGAGACAGACAGGAGAGATGCTGCTTTTTCTCAGGTCATCATGTAATTCACTCAATTCCAGATCGAGTAATTTATGTTTTTATGATGTAAAACATGAAATTCTCCCAGTAAAGCTCCACTATAATCACATATTCACAGTTTCTCTGGCTGTTCGACGTCTTTTGAGCTCTTCATCATCTGTGACACGGCAGATTCTGGGCTACTTAACGGATGATTCGGCGTGTCGATGACGTCTGGAGACGCACGTGACGTGAGCCGTCCAGAGGTTCAACGGGGCTTTTAGGAGAAACGACACACATAAACAGACTTGAAGACACTTTGCAAGGGAAAAAGGTTGAACAGGTGGAAACAAAAAGATCGATCAGGTGCAATTAGTAATTGATTAATCTATAATTCACACCTGTCTCTACCTGATAGGGAAAAAAGGTGCTGGCTGACACCTGGAGACCCATTAGCCTAGTTTACAAGCTGCTTTTTTCGCTCTCCTCTTCCACTCCTTCATCACCTTCTCACCTCCCTCGCCTGACATTTTCCTCTCTTTCATCTTTTTTCTCATCACCGGTGCTTCCGTTCTCCTTTCACTCCCCCATTTCTCATTGCTTTTTTACCTCCTACTACTCCTCTTTTCCCTCCATCCTTCACCCCTCTACCTCCTCCTCCTCCTCCCTCTGTCTCCTGCCAGTGGCCACATGCCTGCTACTTGATGTGTTGCCATGACAGCCTGCCAAAGTGTCATCGCCAGGGTCATTTGCATATCTCTACTGAGCATGCCCACCAGAGTTAGGTCAGGATACCCGTCCTGAAGTGGCTGCATCCTGTTGAGCTGGAGTATGCTCTCTGCGTGTATGGAAAATACAAGCTGTATGTGTGTGAAGACGTGGATTAGGATGAGCCATCAGTGTCTATAATGGAAAGTTCACGTCTAATTAACCTTCACAACGTCAGGGAGGGTTATCATTCCGCATGGATTAAAGTACAGCTTCAAGATGAAAGTGTCATTTCAGATGATCCTCAGGGAGGATTTCTGAGGTTTAATCGAGTGATCAGTCGAGCTTCTGCTGCGTCGCTGAGCCTGAAACATTTATTGAATGTCGTCTCGTTACGAGGCTGAAAATAAAAATATACTACTTGGACTGCGCTTGTTCTTGTTATGAGGGAACCCAGCAGACCTGCCGTCTGCGCCCAGCAGTCATGAAGCTTGCATCATTTTTTCATTAGAGGACGAGCTGGTTGTAAAATATAAAATAAACACAGCATCTTTTGCTTCCATGAGTATTTTAGTACATAGATCTAGTGCTGCAACTCATGGTTATCTTCATTATTCATTAATCTGCTGGCTATTTTATTCTTGTATACCCAAGATGATTTTTTAAGATGAGCCGATTTCTGTTGTTTGTTTGATACGACCACTTGTCTGAAACCCGAAGGCATTCAGTCTCCAATCATAATGACAAAGACGAGCAACGAATCCTCACGTTTGAGAGGCTGAACCAGTCAATGTGTGGAATTAAATTACTAACACAATAAATCTATTTTGAGAGTAGTTGCAGATTAATCGTTGCAGCTTTACACTTAGTTGTTCCCGACCTGAGAGTCGAGACAAAGCCAAAACAAAATTCTGCTTCAAAACATGATTTTCACTTTTATCCAGATGAATCTTTGAATGAACTGATTTCTTTCTGTGGACCGCACGCCGAGCAGCTGCAGCTGCTGCTCTGGTCACAGCTAACATAAGAAAACAATGTAATCCACTGCTCATGTATGATATAATGTAATATAGGAGTGACTTCATATTTGACATCTTTACGACTTAAATTCATGGGGTGCGGTTGTGGTCGTGCTTCGGCGTCACTGTGAGAGTATTGAACTTTGCTGAGGGATGATGCAGTTGTTTTATGCAGAGTCAATTTTCATTAAAATGCATCAATATTCATGCATACCTCAATCTAACGTCACCAAAATGACCTTTCTGTAATAAATATAAGCACACAATAAGCAGATATTCTGACTTACGGCAAAGCAGAGTTTCCCTCTATCTGCCGCCGCGGAGGGATGTGAAACGTGAAGGGGTGTGATGAGGTTTGATACGGCCCCGCCACAGCGGAGGGATGCTCCGCTCGCAGGAGCTATTTGTGGCTCGTGTATCTGGTTGCCGTGGAGACAGCTGGCAGAGTGCCAGCAGGAGACCGAAGTTGACCTCCGATGGACGGACAGACGGGTGGACGGACGGACAGTTACAGACAAACGGGCAGATGTAAACATCACAGACAGACGGTCGTTTGTTGTTTTCTCTATCACACTGCTGATCGACCCCTCTCTCCTCTCTCTCTCTCTCTCTCTCTCTCTCTCTCTCTCTCTCTCTCTCTCTCTCTCTCTAAGTGGCTGTAATGGTCTCTCTCCCCCTGACTCTGGTCTCAGCCCCTCAGTTAACCCTCATTCGTCTCCTGTCCTCTCTTTTGACCTGGGACGTCTGCAGGTATTTGACGCGTGGTTCAGTCCGGGCTCGGCGTCGATATGGCGGAGCCGACCTTTCCGTCGTGTCCCATGAACCCTCTGCTCTCATGACACACGACTGACGAGGGGATGTGTGTGTGTTACGGTGAAATGTGCTGAGAAATGTGATGATAACACACTAATCTTCACCAGCGCCTTAGTCGCCACTGAGCGGAGCTCCTCCACTGGTCCTGATGAGATCTGAGGCCAATCAGAAACCGTTAGCAGGCTCTCGGTTTGAGGGGACTTTGACGTTTTTTCTTGCATTCACGCCTTCTCAGTTAGCGCCCCGTATTGTTTGAAGTTGACTGATCCCATTCGACACCTGTACAGAGTCCAAGAACGATACCTGTTTGTAGCTTATTTAAAGAAACATGAACACATTTTTATGGCCTCAAATTTTAATTTAAACCAGCAACTGTCCGATCAAAGAATCAGTGCACGAGATGATAAATCTGATCAGCTTTCAGACTTTTTTCAATACTTGATCTATTGAGAACATAATCAGCACGTGCGTCAATACTGAAAATCACTTTTACTGTCAGCTCTTCTGCAGCAAGGAGCCATTTTTATTATCGTATGAATGATCACTAACAACAAGCACTTTGCTCGTATAACACGAGTTTACGAGACCGCACATCGTTTCTCGCCACGTGACGTAACCTGCGCCGCCTCCTCCATCATTGCGTCTCACGTCACTGCGAAGGCTTTTGGCCAAAGGTCCTTGGAGAAGCAGGACTTTCTGCTTCAAATGTGATTATTCGGTTCCTCTTTGACATTTGAGAAGCGGTCGGCTGCGGTACTAATGGAGGACCCGGGGAGGCTGCGTGCATTATGGCTGCCGTTACATCCGTCTGCCCACATGAACTCAACCATGTTCCTAATGGACGTTTATCTTTTTTATGGGCGAGCCACACCCAAACTCCCTCCTGTCCTAATGTGATCTGATCTGCCCGGCAGGCTGCAGCCGTCATCCAGCAGACACATATGAGCGCCGCGTTATGCACTTATATGTATCCTGATCTGGTTTTACAGTGTTGGATGTCGAGATTGTGCTTTGTGACAGAGAGACAGCCAGCGGAGAGCGAGGCCACGTTACGTCTGAACAATGAGAGCGCTTGTCAGACGTGATGGCAGAGCGTCACCTCCAGGCCTGAACCGCTTATTCCTATATTCATGAGAGCCTGACAGTCCGATACTGATATTTGAGAGTTAAAAAATCTGATAATGTTGTATTGATACATAAACACGAAACCTTTGTGTTCCAAAAACCAATGTAGGTGTATGTTAAAAGAGTATTTTTTGGCCACTTGGGGGCAGCAGAGGAAGCTGTAAACTCAAATTTGATCTCCTTATGAAGGTTTTTATGGCAAACTTGTTACAAACCGTTGCTCGTTCGCACATCCGTCAAATATTCTGCCTCCTTTTAGCTCTGGTTTGGTCTCCACCAACAGCTGAAGCTCCAGCTGTGTTCAAGCTGGTCACCTCTTGTGTATCCGTGCTGTTTGGTGCTGAGCAGACACAGTACAGCAGGTTTATCAGAGCTTTTTGCTGCTGTTGGAAAGGAGTTGACAGTAAATTTGTGGGCCATGAAGCCAAAACAACGAGCTGAAAGGAGCTAAAGTGCATTGGATACGTTCTGGTTTCTGGATGCTATCAACTAAAGGCTTAAAAAGCCCCAACATACTTAAAATAAAGGCTCCTGCCCTCATTGTTTTATCTCTTTTTTATTATTCCCAACTATCAATATCAGTGTCCGGCTTTGCGTGAGACCCCACCCTCAGTGGACGCTCTCACATGTCGTTTCAGGCGTCGTTTTAGGTGAAGGGCTCGTTTCCAGCCGAGTTGTCCTTCGTGAAATGTCACAGTTTTACAGTAATTTAGGGTTTGAAGGCTGCAGAGCAGAAGCATCTCACAGCCTTATAATGCCTTTAGATTGGCCTAAAATGTTTGTTTTTGTTAATTAGTATATCAGTTTCAGGGCTGTCTTTGCCCTCACATGGTGGTGTAGAAATATAAGGAATACCTGCGACTCACCTGCCAGTGAGATGAAGTGTCAGGCTTGACCGACGCACCAGGACATCCGTGTGTCCCGCTCTGAGTGATAAGGCTCAACAATCAGCAGGTTCACTGCTGTTTTGACAAGAGAAGGAACAAACGGGGCTCGATATCGGCCACAAAACGAACGAGACTCATAGAGACTCTTAAAATCTTGCTTTTCTTAATGGGAGTGAAGAAACTCTGCTCGCATGGTGAGATGTGGATCTTAATTGCATCTAATTTGATGTGCTTTCCTATTGATTCAGGATATTGCGGTGCGACATAATGGAGGGTAAATTAGTGAAATTTGACCAAGAAGATGGAGATGTTTTTAACTCCATCGAGCTCCATTTGGATTAAGGGTACCACACAGGGCTACACCACGAGCCCCCGAAAGTGCAGGAAAGCAGAGTGCAGTAATTCCACGAGGTACACTTTAATGGAACATCACATTACACAATGCTAATGTCCCCGTGTTGTAATCCTCACCCACCTGGTGCTCTGTGCAGGTGGAAACACATTTCAGGAACAACTTTCTGTGCTTAATAATAGAAATAATAGATACTGCATGCAAAAAAACTGTAAAAAATTAAACATTTGTCATTCATTTTATGAATTTAAAAAACTCTTATAGCTTTTCCAATGATACTTCTGTGATGCAACATATGAAGTTTAGTAAAATAATTACCAGAAAGCTGCATGTTGGCTTTAAAACCCACAATGTGAAGTAAAGATCCCGTCAGCTCACATTGAAGAAAACACAACATACACACTTTGACGTGTCGTGTGAAGAAGAGTAAGATATAAGAACAGAAAAGGACAAATCGCTGTAGGCTCAGCTCCACTGTTTGCTCACGTTCTGTTCTTGTCAGCTGGGCTTCAGTCCAGCTGGACGACGCTAACTGGAGTGCTGTGCAGACTTTATTGATATACAGTAGGTCTGAACTCTATATTCTAATGAAGCACTAACTGCAGCGCAAGTCAAATTAAAGTTGGCATCCACTGCACTTTAAATGTATTTATGGTACATCAGTACTGAAGGAGTGCTGGTCGTGCATGAAAATGTCTTTTTTCAGTGCGATTGGTGCAGTCAGTTGGAGAAAAGTAACCTGACTGACAGCAGGCTGGTGTGGAAGGAGACACCAGATTTCCTGAAAAACTTACTTTACTCTCGTATTGTTGGTTCAGTCCGTATTATCACTTCTTGAAAACTCCCTGTTTGTCTTTTTACGTGAGTTAAAAGGGCATCAACTTGCCTCCAAACACCTGTGATTCTCTTCTCTGTCGGCACGATGCTGCCCCCACGTGGACAGGAAAAGAACTGCAGCTCGTGCCTGTAACACCGTATCAGCAGAGGGTTTGCGTAAAGTTTCACAGACAAACCATCAGAGTCTGGAAGCAGCACACACTTAAGGCCCCGCCTGACCTGTTTCCATCTCAGCGTTTCCTTGTATTGCTCTGATCTCAGCTCAGAGGCAGGAAACTCACATCACTGTGTGTTAATTTCACACTTCTCTAATAACTTCGAGAGCATTTATTAGGGCTGTAAGTCCAGTGGCTGAATTGCTTTACACTCATCTTCCCGTTCATGTGTACATAAATTATTCACAGGGTTTGTGAACTCCTGAGAGATCTAACAAATACTCTGTAAGCTGTGAAGTCCGAGGTTGCCACTAGAGGGAGCCAAACACCACAGGAATAGCAACGAAATATCAGTATTCGTGTGTGTGAAGGCAGTTTTTCTCTGAAATATTATCTGCCTCTTAGTGGAACAGCAGGTTTTTATGTGAATTCTTTGTTTTTGAGCGTTATTATAACCAGTATTACTCATTGTTTGAATATCACAACCCTCTCTTTCACCTCTCATCAGATTTCCTCGGAGGGAGATAAACTTCCTCCAGGTTATTGCCTGAAAGTGGTACACACACACACACACACACACACACACAAACACACACACTCTCTCTCTCTCTCACTCGTCCTCTTTCACCCTCTCTGCTTCCTCTCTTCCCCTCCCATCGTTGGGCTTTTACTGCCGTCCCTGATCCATTAGGCTCAAACAAACACAACCGACTGCCCACATTTGGATTCATGTCTGTATATGAGATGTGTGTGTGTGTGTGTGTGTGTGTGTGTGTGTTTAAAACCTCCATCCGTCAGCAGTGTATTAACAGTTAATCATAAAAATATTCTAAATTGCCCATCAGAATAGCTCTAATTCAGACAAATCTCAGAGGACTTTGGTTTTAATTGTGGTTGCAGGTGAACAGCTCACCTTGGTCAATAACATAATGATGATTTTTAATACTTGTGTTGTTATATCCATGTTTTCACTCATGAAATGAGCCTCAATCCTCGGATTACCCCTCGAGGGCTCGCTGTGTTCATCCTTCCGGAGTGCAATATTATTTCTACCCCGTGGGGGCCACGAACACACACTTATCCATGACTTGATTAACTGCAGTTTCATGGTTGTGTGCGCTGAGCAGTGTGCTGCAGGCGGCGGTTAGCATTAGCGGTGGATAGATCAGCAGCAGAGCGATAGAAAGACTGATAAAAGGGAGAGCGGCAGAGATGGAAAAAGAGGCAGATGATGAACGAGCAGAGGAGGAAATAATGCACCTGACTGGCATCTCTGCCGCTGACCCACATCTCGAGCCTGACGTTTCCTCTCCGAGCACACACACCGGCTGGGAGTAAAGTAAGATGTGAAACTGAGAGAAGAGTCATGTCGCTGCAGAGACGCCACCAGAGACAGCAAGACAAACTCTCACACCTTCAGACATCATCCTCTTTTGTCAGGCTCGTTTTAAATTTCTGATCCATGTACGGAGAAATCACCTGCTGTTAATCCCAGTTTCAGCACAGACAGAAGGCCTTTAAGGGCCAGCACATCCAGTTCATAAGCTCCTCTTACAGATGGAGATAATGGAGGATTAGTCCAATAAATCCTATCTGAAGTCGCTGTCTGACTGATGACTTACCACTGGAGTTTGGTTTGTGATTAGCCTCAGATGTAAGGTGGGCTTTCTACTTCATCTAAATATCTTCTGTTTTTAAGGCTGTTTGTTGCAATAAACTGGTGGATTTTTAATAGATGTGCAACCAGTTGGCTATATTTAAAGCCAGTGCAGATATGATAAGTTTTCATACCACTACGAGACAAGTTTCTTGACAAAACCCTTTTTAATTTAACACAGCTAAGAGTCTACAGCCATGCTAGCACCTCTGTGAGGGTCCTGATGTTCAGCAGTGCTTTGAGCTAATTGCTAACAACCGCAATGAAATGCTAGCATGCTAATGTTTAGCAATGTAATGCTTATCCAGGTGTGATAACATGGTAGCATGCTAACATTTGATGATTAGCATTAACAAAGTCAGAGGGATTCACTGTGAGGGGAACACGAATGTTTGCACTAAATTTCAATCCATCCAGAAGTTGTGGAGACATTTCAGCGTGGACCACAGTGGTGGACCGACGCAGAGCCACGTCGCTAAAACGTGTCTAAACACTAGCTGCTGCACAGTAACCGTCAGTTTACGGTAGTCTGTGCTTATACACAGTTATACACACACGCATACAATTAAGCATAGAGTGTTGTTTACACTGGATGCTGCACTTAATGCCAGGCAGGTCAGGTCCAAGTGTTCATTCACTCATTGGCTCAGACCCAGAGGGAAATATCTGGGGCGCGAGCTGTAGAGCAGCTTGGCTGTTACACTTAAAGGTTACATTAGTAAAACATACAAAACACCAACCAGTATGTGACAGCACCACATCTGCCACATCCTCAGGCATTCTGCAGTAAATACAGCTTGTTAGGTGTCATTAGGTCCTCTCACCTCCGGCCCTCTAACCTGCTTTTGTGTGCAAACTGAAGCTTAAGAAACATCATCAGAGGTGAAATGCATGCCAGTTGTTTCCTCTGTTCTCCTCTCCTCTTTGTTATTCTCATTTTTGAGGGTGGGATCTCTCTCTCCAGGTAGCCAATTACAGCCGTCTCACATCCCAGACGGCCAATAGCAAGCCTGCTCCGCTGTCACATGTCCCCGTCACGGCCTACGATCCCATCCCCTCACCCGTGTTGTTAATATTCAAAGGCTGCAGTCTACCGACATGAGCTCATACCAGCACTCATCACACAGACACACTGGAAACACAGAAATGGGTCATAAGACCTGCAGAGCTGCATGGATCTCTGCAAACAGCTGTGAATCACGTTCTCGTGAAACATCGAGGAAAACGCTGCAGATCCTCTAAGAACATACAGAAATTTTAAATTGTTGTGTGGTCTCAGTTCTTCAGGCTTTGTTGGGGTCGAGCGTAGCATTAAAGCCTTCTTGTCACCTCAGGCAACAACCTGGATTTTTGCTCATTAATTCAAAGCTGATTAGTGCAACTTCCTCGAAAGCAGCTAATTGCACAAATATCACAATGGCATCCCCGTAAGGTACGATTCTCCCATATGTGAGTTTCTGCATTTATTATGAATAATGCATTAGGATCTTAATAATTGATCCATCAGTGCACAGCAGTGTGCAGGCAACTTTCTCATTTATTTCTAAAACTCATGAAGATGTTTGTGGTTTTTGCAAATCATTATTTTGAATCAAGATAGTATTCAGTGTTCACGGCCTCATGCATCTGTCCTTTAATGCAGGATTTTGCCTTTTGGCCAGACTTTAAGAGGAAGGTGAGACTCTTTATCTCAGTGACTTCCTGTAATTGTTTTCTTCAGTGAGCTGGCACCCTCACCGTCGCCATTAATGGTCGGTTGTTCACTTAAAGTGATGCTGATTTCAATCCAGTTAAAACACTGGCCTCACCCTGTGGCAGTGCAGCAGCACCATGGATTTTTCTTTCAGGTTTTCCACCAGAAAAGTGACAATAAGAAATCTATAGAGTCTACAGCCATGCTAACACTAAGGCACTGTGGTGCTTGGAGCTAAACGCTAACATCAGCATGCTAACATGCTAGCAACATGCTGATGTTTAGCAGGTAGGTTTGCCTTTTTCACCATCTGAGAATAGTGTGTTAGCATGCTAGCATTAGCAAATGAGCAGTAAACAGAAAATACAGCAAAGGCTGATGGGAGTGTAGTTCGTTTTGCAGGTGTTTGGTCACTGAAGTTACAGTTTAGCCTGACGGGACCATGACTGTGTGTACCAGAGTTCATGGCGGTTAAGTCCTCTGGGGACCATGACTGTCATTTTATGGTCGTCCAGCCAGTATTTGTGGAGATATTGAGACGCTAACGTGGCTAAAAATGCTAATCATTTGCGAGGCACAGACCTCTCTGCCAACGAAAAACAAATCAATGTTAGATTTTTGTTTTTATAAATATAAAATATAAATATACCTTTTTTTGGTGTGTCTGGGCTCATGACCAGGTAAAGACTCGTGGACGCTGATTGGTCGGTTGAACATTTGCACATTTGTCGTTTATTGTTGTCTCACTTTAACTTGGAGTGATTCAGACATTTTTTCACACTGAAAAGCATGAAGGAAGTAAATTTAGCTCAGAAAGAGATTCACCAAGTTTCATAAGCGGAGCATCATGGCTGCACGCTGCACTCTGCTGGACGCCCAGCATGTGTGTACTGTATGTACCCTGTGTGACGTGTCCCCCTCCCTGTCTCTGTCTTTATCTCTCAGCCGTAACCAGCTGGTCCTGAGCAGAGGTATTCATCCATCCCTGCTCCCTCCTTTTTTCTGCTGTCCCAGCTGCTCTCTCTACCTCTCTCTGCCCCCTCCTTCCTCACCCCTCCCTCCTCCTCCCCCGTCATCCTCCTCCTATCTCAGCCTCCTTTCCACTGTCATTTCCATCCTGTTCATATGTCCCGGCGAGACGTCTCGGGCTGAGCGTGTGTGTGTACATAGAGGATGGCTCGGAGCTCAGGTGCAGGCAGCAGGCTCTGGGAACCAGTCAAGCAGGCAGCGGGACCAGTTTATTTACCCAGAGGACAGAGCAGTCTGCTGGGCTAGTGGCTGGAGCTTGAGCCCCTTCTTGGACCTCCAACCCTGGAGCTCTAACGAACCTGTAATTGAGCTGTTTTTGTACATTATTCTTAATCAGGAGGACATTTTCACCTGACTGTGGACCATATAATCAAACAGTTTTTGTATTTGCTGTAATTGGCGCTTGTTTTGCACTTTGAGCATTGAGCTGTGGAAGCAGCTGCCGTCACAGCGGTGGAGCTTGAGGAGGTGAAGCAGAGGAGTATGAGCTGCCTCTGTCCTGCCCCAGACTGGACCTTTGCATCTGCACAGCGCTGATAGCCGCTGAGGGAGTGAAGAACAAAAGAGAGGAGGAAGTCTTGAGAACGAAGCGAGGGAGATCGTTCGTAGACAACACACCTGTGAGGAGACATAATTAGGAGCAAAGAAGAAAAGGCTAAAGAGGAGACTCTTGGTCCACGCTGCATCCCTCCATTCATCCCTCCTTCTCCCGTTCCCACCTGTGAGGATTAATTGGACCGGAGCAGCATGGCGCATGCCGCCTCGCAGCTGAAGAAAAAGGCTGATGAGAACCTCAACGCAGCGGAGGATGAGAAGGAGAAGAAGAAGGCGAGGAAGCGTTCCCGCGAAGTGAAGAAAAAGGTAGAGAAAGAGAAGGAGGAGGAGGAGGAGAAAAATGAAAAAAAAAAAACAGCTGAAAGAGAAAAGAGGGAAAGTAATGGGAGCATGGAGCTGAGGGGGGAGAGAAAGGCTTGAGACGTGTCGGTCTGGGGGAGTCTAGGGGCTTCCTTTTGTCATGATGCAGCCTCCTCACACACACACACACACACACACACACATGCACACACACACACACACATGCACACACACACACACCCAGCGCGATAAGAGGGGTGGTCCCATTGGGAATACTGAGGGGGGTGGGAGGGTGAAAAAGAGAAAGATGGATGGGTAGAGAGCACGGAGGGAAAGATAACAGGAATCAGCTATAGAGGACAGATTGGTATTTTAGGCAGCGGCGTTGCTATTAATATGTTGTGTGTGTGTGTGTGTGTGTGTGCGTGAGTGAGAATGAAATGTTTGTCCCACCGCTGTGTGTGTCTCACTCTTCAAAGAGATTTCTGACATCAGCAAAACGGACCTTCATATCAAAAACATCTCTGTCACTTTGTTTGAAACTCATTTGTTCACATGCTCCTCTGTGATGGAGCGCTGCTTTCTGCGTGTGTGTGTGTGTGCGTGTGTGTGTGTGTGTGTGTGTGTGTGTGTGTGTGTGTGCGTGTGTGTGCGTGGCGCCTGTCCTCAACCACCCCGCTCAGTTTCCATGTTAACTTTCTTGTGTGGAACATTTTCTCGGTGCCGTCGCGCTGAACATCCCACCTCCCCTGTTTCATCCCCTCTGCTGAAAATAAAGTGTGTGATTCAACGTTTCGATGCGAGCGTTTTGTAAATTCAGGCGAGGAATCGCTGCCGGAGCCCGAAGCGTCGGCAGTCACACCCTGCGGTTAGGTGTGGGCTGTTGTTCTGCGCGTGTGTGTGTGTGTGTGTACATGCGTCACTGTGCAAGGACGAAGTTAAGACTTGATCTCGGACGCTCACAGACATCCATAAAATGATCAATAGGTCTGACTTGAAATCAATAATCGTCCTCAGCTCAGTGGCAGCGTTTGACAAAACATTTCAGCTGAAGTGGACGTTGATGTGTTTGGATGACTCTGTTGACCTGCGTGTGTGTGTTTATTTGGCAGACTGTGATTGGCTCGGTGCTTAGAATCATTTGTGTTTGCCTGAGTGTGTGCATGCTGACATTTGGGCTTGTGTGTGTGTGTGTGTGTGTGTGTGTGTGTGTGTGTGTGTGTGTGTGTGTGTGTGTGTACATGCTGACTAGCCTGAGGCCTTCATTAGTCCGGGGTTAGCCACCTGTCACATGAGTCAATATGAGTGACCTCATTATCATCAAGGTCAAAATGGATAGAGAGGTGACTTCTGTGGTCACAGGAAGTCGGGGTTGTTGTGAGCTCGTCGTTACGCTGCAGAGACAAACGCCAAAACAGACAAATGCTCTTGGATGGCCGTCTTTGAAGACCTCACAATGGTGGATTTTCCTCTGAGGAAAAAGAAGAGCATCAGTCATTTAAGCAATAATTAAGATTGACCTTCAGGTGACTCTTGTTTGCTGGGTTTGTTGGTTTAATATCAGTAATAATGCATTTATATCCACAGAAACCTTTTATGCCTTAGATGTGTCGCCAGTTTTTGTGGCTGTAGGATGGATCATGTAAGTAAAAATTAACTTGGATATGTTGAGAAAATATTGGCCTGGATTGTCAAAATGCGGACGTTTTTCGTATTCTTTTCTGACTCGCAACGAGGTTTCTGAACTCAAGTCGCGCTCTAGCAAAGCAAACTGTTGTCATTGAATGCTGAATAAGCCGTCAGCAGGCCCTGCTTGCAGGGATGTCATCGCAGGATGACGGTGACACTGAAAAAAACTTGAAAATGTGATGATTGTCAGGCATCATTTCTCTCTGATTACTAAATGTAAATGTAGCCTAACCTCTAACTAATGACGGCTAATTATTTTTAGCTCTTGCGGCTCAGTGATGCACAGAATATCGATATTTTCCAGACAAGAAAACAATAATGCATGTGTGATAAATCCCATTTGTGTATCTAACATGGTTTCCACCATTATTGTAAATTACATTACACCCAAACTTTGACACTGGTTTCGATTTGAAGCCATCAGGAGGCGTCGATCCTCTTCGCCACGCTGGGTGTGCCATCGATCTCCGGCGTAGCGACGAGCTTTCGTCAGACACTGACTGGGCTTCGGGGCAGACCTCTGTTTGAGGAATCAGAGCAGCACGATCAGAGATGGAGGTTTGACCTTGACGGCACAAACTGAAATTTGAGTCCGTGTGATGACAGGTCGGTGGTTTCCCTGCGAAGGCAACAGGTGAGGCAGACGTGTTGCTGGAGTATCGGTGACGTTGGCAGTTTCTCTGCGTTTGTAGCGTGCTGTCGTGTTCAGGGTATCAGCTACCCTCGCTCACTCGAGGTGGATCTATAGCACCGTCTGGCCTGGGCCAATTCTTGGCACCAGTGGGCAAAAAAATACCCTCCTCCTCCTCCTCCTCGGATCACATCACCTCAATTACCGTCTTTTCTCTCCCTCGCCTCACCTTACCTCACCCCACCTCCCGTCTCTGTGCCTGCCTGCTTTTGTGTCTCCCTCTCAGGCGATGTGGACTGAGCAGACACTAATCTACACTAGATGTCAGTGTCTCTCCCTTCATCCTTTATACCTTTTATTTCTCTTACTCTCGCAACAGTTTGGGATATTTGCTATCACCTGTTACCAGTGAGCCCGTTTACCTGTGGAATGTTCCAAACAGGTGTTTTTCTCAGTCTTTTGTCGCTCCCGTCCCAACGTGTTTGATTCAGAATAGGCAGGTAGGAGGTTAGCTTGCTACAAGTCTTTATTTATGTTTTTTTGTCTCCCATAATCAGCGTTTGTACATTTGAACATGCTGGTTAGCACTGGTTTTAGTCCGATTCCCACTGAAATCACAAATTAGCACTTTTCCACGTTTTTATGCAGATAAACAATGAAGATACAACGTGTGAATTATAGTCAGCTGTAGAGCTGGAAGCCATTTTTGAACCTAGATGGAGCCGATTAGCTTAGCTTAGCTTAGCTTAGCATGAAGACTGGAAGCCGGAGGACTCAGCTAGCTTAAAATTAAACACAAATGGAAAAGTAAGAACAGTTTGTGGTTTTAGGGGACATTTCTGAAGCTCATCGTCTGTCTGAACTGAGTCACACCGGCTTCATTCTGTGTGAAACGACATGCAGCACTGCATGAAAACTCACTCCTGTCTGTCACTCTTGTACCTTTCATTTCAAATTGATTTAGCAACGCAGGCCTGCGCGTCCGCCGGCCGACGCCGTGCGCCGTGCGGTGCGTTCGTGGTTCTTACAGGAAGAAAACGAAAGCCGTGCATTACGAGCACCTCTGAGACCAGTTCACAGTGAGGCTGCCATCAAAGCTGTTAGCTGCTAGCCGTGCCGCGCTGTGCTTTCACGCTGCGATGCATGAACACGTTGAGTCTCTTGCAGCACTTCAGTCTGTTTGGTTTGCTGGTAAACTGACGAACACTACAGGCTGATTGGCCGGCTGGTTTTTGCCTGACTGAAGCTTAACCTACATACCACAGTATTTAACACGCTGTGCATGTTGAGCCACCGTGTGTTTGAGGCATCATTCATTTTGGAAAGTGTAACACCAATATTGATATTTGTGCGAAACGCCATCTGTGGGCTGACCTTCCAAGGCAGTAGAAGAGGGTAATATTTCTTTCTGGTTGGCAACAGGACAAAATCAGTGTGTGCCACCGACGGGGCTTTAAGGCAGAGAAGTGGAGTGAAAACAGAATTGTTGGCATCAGGTTTTTTCCTTCATCACTTTGGATCTGGTG
The DNA here is from genome assembly GCA_037975065.1 of Chaetodon trifasciatus. NCBI lineage: Eukaryota > Metazoa > Chordata > Actinopteri > Chaetodontiformes > Chaetodontidae > Chaetodon > Chaetodon trifasciatus. The sequence goes on along the minus strand of JBBMOE010000047.1, from coordinate 4,015,492 downwards.
CTTTTATTGATGGCGTGACTCCAGACTCTGAAGCAGTCGGTGGCGGCTTCATCTCACCTCCACTTTGTCCTTTGTCTTAGATAACACACACAGACTCAGACATGAAGACGTTTAAAGAGCAGCAGCGAGCTGTAACCTGAAAACACAACACGCTTATATCCTGATTCATTTTTTTATGCGCTATTTAATATCAAAGTGCTCAAAATGACAATTAAAGAAGGTGAGCCAGTAAAGTGTTGGCTCTGGGGATGGCAGTGACAGTATGTCGATCCTGCCAGCTGGTCCGCCTCCAGACTGAAATATCTCAGCAGTCATTGGATGGACCGCCTTCAAACTCTGTGCAAGACATCCATGGTCTGCAGACGATGTATCCTGATTACTCTGGCCGTCCTCTGACTTTTTCATTTAGCTAGAAATAGTAGTTTTTTGTGGTGAAATGTCTCAACAACAATGAAAAGGTTATGAAATATGAACTGTAGCGATTCTAGCGCCATCATCAGATCAACATTTTAGTTTGTTTATACTTTATTTTATGACTTAATGAACAAATGACGCTCTTTGTCTTTAGTGCTAATTAGCTGATGTTAGCATACCTGCTAAAGATCACCATGTTAGCGTTCTCATTCCGAGCTGACGTTAGCATTTAGCTCAGAGTGCATCGCCGTGCAGCCTCACAGAGCCCACTGAAACAGAGAAGTGGCTGTTAAACTGGAGATCAGATTCATCTGAAGAGAAGACGTGCAGGTTTAGCTTTTGCACGGG
>JBBMOE010000047.1:3725957-4014334 GCA_037975065.1 Chaetodon trifasciatus | reverse complement strand
CTCTCCCCCTCTCCCCCTCTCCCCCTCTCCCTCCCTCCACCGCTCTCCCTTTCAGCCTCCCTCCCTGCATCTCTGTCAGCTGGCAGAGGGCTGTATTGTTCTGCCACACTTCTGCTTGTGGGACTGGGGGGTGGAAGCAGTGTACGACACACACACACACACACACGCACACACACACACACACACACACACAGGTCCCTTGTGACCAGGCATTGTACCATATTAATCCCCTGACACTTATTTAAGCCAAGATTCATATTTGAAGCCTCCTCACTCGTCCTGCTCTACAGCCAGCGTGTCTTCATCTCTTTGTTCCCTCCTCTGGACCTGCTGCACATATAAATATTCAATCCTTACATTTTCATTTTCTCTCCATCCTTTGTGTTTGATTATACTGACGGTTTCATCAGTACGTATGCAGAAGATTGCACGAAGGTTTTAAGACAGAAAATTTATCTGTTTGTAGGAAAAAATGTAATAAGTCTGAAGATTAGGGTTTTTTTATGGGAAATTTGTTAAAAATAACCAAATATTTCCTTTTCAGGCAACTTTAAGAAAAGATAATGTTGAGTGAACGCCGTTCATCGCCGATCGTTCATTTCTTCCAAAAAGAATCGTTTTGTGCCTTTATCGTCTTTAAAAAGTTTAAAGCAAATTTGTTTTAATCATCTGTTAATAACTTCCTGCTTTCCTTCATGATCGTAAACTGAATATATTTTGGTTTTTGGATGGTTTTTGTTGAAGATGCTCGAGAAAATAATTGTCTGATTAATCGATGATGGAATAATAATTAGTTACAGCTCTTTACTGTTTCTGCTGTCCTCGGTCTTGCAGTCCTCATGTCCTCCACGTCAGTCCAATTCAATTGATCAATCATTGCGTCCCCTGAAGGCAGTTGGCTGTACAGCAGTCAAATGGAGATTATTTGCAGATTGTTTTGTTGTAAAGTTGTAAACACAAGAAGAAGAAGTTGAGATGGCGAATGTGTTAACGAACATCATTAACGACTCTCCTTTTAGCTCTGTCTTTGGTCTCCACCACCTCTTCAGCTGCTAAACGCTCCGCTATGTTCACTAGCCACCCGCTAACTTTGAGTGTGTGAAGTTTTGGTGTGCAGCCGGTTCATTAGGGCTTCACTGCTGGAAACAGCTGCCTGGTTTGGAAACGAAGCTAATGAGAGCGACAGTAATAAGGCTGCGACTCGGAAACCAAAACAATGAGCTGAAAGATGTGAAACGCTCTGTTGGGTGATATTTTCTCTGGGTTGTCACATTCCACATTAATTAGTCGTAACTGTTAATTGTCTTTTGTTTGACAGCGAGAGAAACGTCCCAACAGATAAAAGAAATCATGAGAATTGACTCATTCAAAGATCTATAAACCTCTGTCATCAGGGACTCGTCAGCATGAAACTTGATCTTCCTCGACTCTTCCCTCGCCTTCACTCTCTCCTTTGTTGCAGATTCATGTTGATGGTTTTTCTTACTCATCATACAGTGACAAGACAGAGAAAACCGACTTATTTCTGTCATCAGAAGAACGCGGAGTCATTCGTAGCATTAAGAAGGAAGGAAAGAGCCGAACACGTCTTCAAGCTGGGGGACCAGATGCCGAGACTGAGCCTCTGACAGCACTCAGCGAAGACGATAAAGTCAGAAACGGGTAGTCTAACTGAGCAGAGAGCGTTATGAATTATAGAAAGACTCCATTACAGAGCAGAGGAGGAACAGCTGGAGTGGAGGGGAGGCAGAGGACAGAGCCAAGATGAGATCTGAAAGGAAAGCACAGGGATGAGGAGGAGAGACTGTGGAGATGGAGAGGAGGTGTGTGATAGCAGTCTGTGAAGGTAGCGTGTTTCATGCCACCCTCACGGCACCAGGCTGCAGTCTTCACCGTAATATAGCTGTCGAGGGGGTTGCCAGGCCAGAGGATTGGTGCAGAGCCCGACGAGCGCCGCGATTGGTGGATGGGGTCGACAAGGAGGGGTTGTGGGGTGGATGTGGGGGAGAGGTAACGCACAACACATCCCCAACATACTGCGAAAAAGAGATAGAGAGCGAGAGGAGGGTGAAATCAAATTAAAGTGAAGGGGAATTAGAGAGCGCATGCAGAGAGATGAGGAGTTAGATGGAGGAGAGCGACTGATGAAGAGCTGACTCGCGGGAGAAAAAGAGGAGGAGTGGGCAGAGAGGGGGAGCGAAGACGAGGGTGTTGTTAGTTAGGCCTTTATCCTCCTTCCTCTGCTTCCCTGCAGCGCTGTTCTCGTCTCTAAACTGGAAGACTGACACTAAGAAGTGGGACAGTCCATTCATTTCCACACACACACGCACACACACACTCACACACACGCACACACACTGGCATATCAGCACATCCTCATTTCACAGCGCTGGTTTTGTTTTTTGCCTTTTCTACAGGCAGATTAGTGTTCAGCACAGAGAAACCACAATAAACTGAATTAATCTGACAGAAATGAGACGCCTCATGTCTCTGTGCGCTCATGTCGCCGTCGTCCCGCTCGGCTCGCACGTTTTCTGATAACGGCAACTAAAATGAAGGTAGCACTTTAAATTAATGGACTCACCATGAAGTAGTTGCTTATTAGGAGTGTGTTGGCTCTTATTAGTCATTATAAAGCACTTACTCATGCCTCATTCTACAAATACTACATTAAGTAAGCAGAGTTTCACCTCAATCACCTCCTAATTAATGCTCACTGACAGTGAGTTAGGAAGTTGTAGTATTTGATCATAATAGCCTAACCTTTGATATGTCATTGTGTGTGTGTGTGTGTGTGTGTGTGTGTGTGTGTGTGTGTGTGTGTGTGTGTGTGTGTGTGTGTGTGTGTGAGGACGTCATCTTGAGCTTTGCGAAACGTTCTGACATTTTATAGACCAATTGTTTAATCAGTAAGGGATTCATGGACAGTGAAAATGATGGTTAGTTGCAGCTCTGGTGTGGATGAACGTACGGCTGGGAGCGACACACCGGCGTGGCCTCCCTGCGGTGTTGATGCGTGGCTCGGGTCCAGCACAGAGTCACGACACACACTGGATGTGTGTTTGTGTGTGTGAGAGGGAAAAAACGAGTCGTTTCCACTGCTGTACTCTCAGCGTGGAGCGGACATTTTGAAGGTGAGCAGCAGGCAGGAGCCCGGCCTGGATCGGATCAGACAGACAGACAGACAGACAGACAGACAGACAGACAGACAGACAGACAGACAGACAGAGGCTTTAACACACGCACTTCACTGGATCATCGTAAATGTGTGTGTGTGTGACTGAGGCTCAGTCCAGCCGACCGCCCGCCTCTGATCTCCTGTCACATCGTCAGCTGGATGGACGTTTGCATTGAGCTCGTACGCTCTTTTAACTCACACTGCATGCTTTCACAGCCAGAAGGTCCGACTTTAATGCTCACTGTGCAGATCAATGGACAGACGTGGTGTAAGCATGGAAACGTAAGCATCCTACACGATCGCAGCCTCAACAGTGTTGCTTGAAACAGAGAGACTGCGTGACTTAGTGCAGCTCTACTATGAGCAGACAGGGAGAAGACACTGAGAGCATGGTGTCTGCTCTGCAGCACCGTCCAGTCCTGCAGCTTCAGCCCCAACATGTAAAACACTGCTCCACTGATGTTATAAAGTGCTTTTGTCAGCACTCATGAGGGAAATCACACTGTGGATCAGCTCAGTAACCAGGCATAAAATCCTGCCTGGTTACAGAATTAGTTAGGAGCAACAAATTCTGGGCTAAAATCAGGTCAAACTGGGGCTCCCCTGTAGCTCAGCTGGTAGGGTGTGCGCTCCATGCATCGAGGCTGTCAATCCTCTGCAGTGGCCGCAGGTTCGACTCCCACCTGCGGCTCATTTGCTGCGTGTCGTCTCCTCTCTCTCTGCCCCCTGTCCTCTCATATCTTCAGCTCTCTCTATCATAAAGGCTAGACAGCCCAAAAAATAAAGCTCAGAAAATAAATAAAATCAGGCTGAATCTGCAGCGTGTGCCCGGCTTTCCATGTCAAATCTGAGTTTTATTCACGTTTTAATGCCACACAGATATCCACACACATAAAATCTGCTAGTTCAGCTATAAAACTGTGTTTGTGTTTGCATATGACCCAACAAAGACCAGAAACCAGTCCAGGACGCGGATGTACGAGAACTGGATTCCAAGATGGCAGCCCAGTCATTTCACCAGCAGGATTGTTGGGCCTGTTGGTTTTACAGATGTTTCTTCTGTAAAGAAAACAGTTTTTTGGGTGATTCTCTGCCTTTTCCCCAGTGCATGCTGGGACAAGTCTCAGCCTGAATGAGTACTGGGTGTACTGAGCGTGTGTTCTGTGTGACTTTCGCAGTACTCATCCAGTTGGCTGTGCAGGACTGCAGTGGGCTGCTGTATGACTCTGGTGAACTCTTGCTGCATTCCTGCTTTTTGTCGAGAGGCTTTAAGGGTTTCTCGGTTTATTTATGTCCTGGCCCACTAACGTTGTGCAGAGGTTTGAGATCACTGACGAATCGTGGAGCGTTTGGTGCGAGCTGGAAACACTGTCCCCATTTGACACGACTCCCTGCGCCCCCTCCCATGCATCCATGTTTCTTTCTCTTTAGCTTGCAGTAAACTATCCACCCTCTCATCACTTACTTCTGTGATTACTTCAGTTCCGTCACAGCAGCCTGCAAAGAGCCGTCAAACAGCGAGCTAAAGCCTCTGTTCCACTGTGGCTCAGTGAAGGCACCTTATGTCTCTGTGTGAGTTACCCACAGCGGAGAGAAGAAGCATGAAAGCACAACGTAGGATCTGAAAATGGCAACCGCAGCCTGGTGTCGGCCGGTCGTGGCCACGAGGCCTGAGAGTCAGCAGAGGGGAAATAGCCATGCTGATGTGGTACATGCATCGAAAGTGCTCAATTGATTTTCGGAGCAATTCCTTAATAGCCTTTGGACTGTGAGCCGTAGCGCTAACGGCCTCCCGTTCTCTCCGTTTACTGTGGATTTCATCATTTCCTCGTCCGCCTGTTTAATGCGTTTCTGGCCATCAAGTGAAAAACAAACATTCAGTGTGTCACACAGGTGCTGGAGCTGCAAAACCATTAGAGTACCAACATTACATAACAGCTGAAATGTGCCGTTTCATGGCACCACGTGGAGGGTGGAGTCATCCAACATCAAAAGCTTCACACAAAAAGAATAATAAATGACATTTTTATGAATTAATGAAACTTTCAGTCTAAGAAACGTGAGAAAATGTTCATCTGCATGTTCCCATAACCCCCAGGTGACATCATCAAACGCCAGAATACTCAGTCAGTGATGATGTAAAAGCCGCTCGGAGCCGCTGGCGTGACTCTTCCTAAACTCGCCGTCGCCTCAGACATCCAGCGTCGGCCCGGCTCGTTTCTGCTCGTTTGTCTCTTTGTCTCACTTCCTCTGTGTAATGAGGCAAAGCAGATGTTGCACATGTGGTGTAAACAGGGCTGTGTGTGTGCGTGGAGGGCCGTTTGCGTGTTCACATTCACCGCACACCCGCTGCTCATGCTGCTGTGCTGTGTGTGCTGCAGCTCTCAGCCGGATGTTAATTTATTCATGAGCGGACTCTGTCTCTGTCAGAAGACATTAACCGAGCAGTGCTTCAGTCCCTGAAGCCCTCCGTCTTCCTCACTCCTGTTTGGACCTCGTTGTCTTACGGTCAAACTGAGCTCGACGCCTGTCTTTACGTCTTCCTGTCTTATTCCCTTTCCTCTGTGTCTGCCTTAACAGTCGCCACACACGGACACACAGCCTGACATCAGCACAGTGTCTGTAATCCAGCAGCAGAGCGGCGTCACCTGCTGCCGTCCAATGAGGAGAGAGCGGAGCAGACCTGCCAGCCAATTGCAAGCAGCCCTAATGAGGGACAGAGGCTGCAGCTGACAATGAGAGACAGTTGAAGGGAGGGCTTCCTGACGCACGGCGCGTGTGTCTGATGTCTGGAGTTTCAGCTCCTTTAAAAGAGGCTAAAAATACGTCCACACTGCGACGCGGCGCCGAAAACCTACGAAAATAAGAGAGCGCAGATTGTGAGACTCTCACACTCGACTGCAGCAAAACGCGGAAGTGAGGACGGAGGAGAGGAGCTGAGGAGTTCGCACGCTGTGTTTTCATCCTCCTCCTAGTACTGAGACTGCAGTAGCCAAGCGGCCAATCAGATTGCAGCATTCAACACACAGTCTCACACACACACACACACACACACACACACACACACACACACACACACACACAGGCTGCCCGTTCTCTGTTGATTTCATAACACACACTCCCTCTGTGTGACCAGTTATTGATACTGTATTGATCGCAGCATTGGTCCTGTGTAAAAATATGTCTTTTGTGTACTTTTGTCACTTTTGTTTACCACAAACTGGGGCAGCTGGTTCTTATTGTTTATGTTTAAGGACCTCCGTCACACTGCTTCTCTCTGCTGCTGCGGTCGGTGCAGTACCACCGACTGACCACTAGGGACTGACATAGGACCTGAGAATTAATGACCGGTAACGAGGCGAGCTCACGGCTTTGTGTCTGTGTGTGTGTGTGTGTGTGTGTGTGTGTACTTTACACTCTCCAGCACTGCAGTCTGTTTTTGTCTTGTCCGCCACACACACGTAGATTGGACGTTATTGGCTGTAGACATGAGACCTTTTTTTTGACCAGGAAATTAACCAGCAGCTGTTTTGACGGTTGATTTATTGTTTTGGTCATTTTCAAGCAGAAATGTCAAATATTCTCTGGGTCCAGCTGCTCACATGACGACTGGCTGTTCTTCTTTGACATATATGACAGTAAATGTAAAATCTCAAGGTTTCAGGCAAAGCCAACGCTTCACCGTGCGAACAATGGATCGATTAATCCAAAAAATGATTGGCAGATCCATCTATGATGCCTCTAACGTTTGGCAGGTAACGTCTGTGTCCTGGGGGCCACAGGTAGCCGTGCTGACAGTCCCGTCCCGTTCGTACTGTACAGGTGAATCCAAACGTCAGCGATGATAGGCTCCCCAGCGCAGTGCTGCAGATTTAGGAGCCTCAGTTACCGTGGCAACCACTCTCCGTCTCCACCCCTCCTCCCTCACAGATGTCATAAAACACCAAAGACGGATCATTAAACTGGAGTGTGTGTGTGTGTGTGTGTGTGTGTGAGATGCTGTCATGATGGTAACATTACTCCAACAGGACTGAATAGTGCATTTGTTTGGGACTATTTTCAGCAGCGGATTCATACACATTTGCGCTCCAGCGAGTGTTGACAGCAGCGGGGACGCTGTCTGTGGGACTGAGTCAACATAAACTAAAGTGGCCATCTTCTTTGTGATAAAGGAACAAGTTACCCAGTGCAAATTTGTGGCTCATTGATGTGTTTTTGACAGTTCTCGGACAAAAATGGACCTAAATGGTCACAGAGGAGAAGAAGATAGTGGTCGGATGGATTCACTGCTGGCTGGGGTCTCCAGAAAAATACAGAATATCAGCAGTCTTGTCCTTAAAGGTTTCTGTCCTGAATGACTAAATACAAAGACAAACTCGTCTATTTGCACGTCTGCTGGCGGTGATGCATCAGTTAGACGAAGCTGAACGCTTTATGCAGCAACCGGCCTGATCTTCATCACCATGGTTTTTAGGGAGTACTCGAACCCTTTGAAAGTTCTCCACTGCACGCCGACTGCACGGGGCGACGGCCCCCAGGTGTAGATCCCGTTGGGGTTAGCCCCGAACCACGCCGCATACCAGAAAGCTCCATAGGCCAGCATGGCGCAGTTTGAACCATGAGTGTCTTGATCTCGGTCAACGGTGGTGAATTTCTGTCCGTTGTGAATACTTAACGAGTCTCCTAGTGGAAAAACCCAGAAAACACTGATTAGTGGTGAATAAGTACGAGTTAAGGTAGAGTCAGAATTTGCTGAATGGGGGAACCGCCTGAAGAAACGTCCCACCTGCTGCTCCCCTGGTGAAATTGCCCAGGCTCAGCTTGTATCCCTCCGCCTCCGGACCAACAGCGAAGGAAGAATATTGGGCAAAGACGCTATGGCCCTCGAAGTCTTCCATGTCCACCCTCAGCTCGTAGTTCTTGGCCCGTGTCATCAGGTGCATCGTCTCCAGGCCTGAAGGATATGTGATTATTTCATCAGGAGAATAATTTAGTGTTTGTGATGTGCACTGTGCGTGTATGACTGACCGTACCCAGCCAGTACTCTCCAGCAGCGCTGCCAAATCCAGTTTTGTAGTGATCCCACTTCATGAAGAAGTTGACTGTCCCATCCTGTCTTCTCTGAATGACCTGGTTTTTAGATAGAAGTTCAACAAACACGGTGAAACACAGAGGAAACCGTCCAGCAAAGGCAAATTAAAGCTTCTCTAATGCATATTATTATACTAACAACAGGTAAAAGGTGTTTAACTAGAGGTGTCGCTCATAGTGAAAAAGACAGATCCCCTCAGCTCTGTTTTAGTGTCCTCCAGCTCATTATTTTGGTTTTCCTGCCGCTCTCATTAGCTTCTAATAATCTCCTCATACACTTCCTGCACAGCACCACTGCAGACAGACAAAGTTAGCGACTAGCTGGTGAACATAACGGAGCATTTAGCAGCTAAAGAGCCAGATAGTCCCGGCAGGAGTCGGTGGAGACCAAAACAGAGAAAAAAGCAGAGTGAATATTTGGTTTAAAGCCGCAAACAAGACACCAAATAAATGCTAACGCTGCTCCATGTCGACTAAATGTTGTAGTAAACAGATGTGTGCTAAATCTTCTTTGTCCAGATCAAAGTGGACTCAGGTCTCTGTGGGTGAGGTTTGGATAAAGAGTGTCTCGTTCTTCCGTCCTCACCGTCCACTTCTCTTCAGAGCTGTCGATGCTGTCCTTGCTCATGTCACAGTAAACCTGCACAGGAGAGGTGGGGCCGGCTGGGTAGATGGTGTACACTCCGTCCGGGCCTGATCCGGCTCTGTAGACGTCACTGCAGTCTGCGGGCAGAGGAGACGGACGAGCTGCGACAGGCAGCAGCACCGCTAGCACCAGTCTGAGCTGCAGCACAGAGAAAAACAAGATATATGTGCGGAAAATAAGAAAAATGTGTTTACAACACCCTGCATTATTTCACTGTCACCTTTATCTTAATACGTTTTCATATCAAGAGCAGGCGAGCCTGTGTTAGTCCGCTGAAAACGGCATTTGAGTGTTCTCACTGTGAGCTTGTTCTGCAGCTCCTTTCATGAATACGAGTTGTGCTGAGTGTATCTTTATGCATCATGTCCTACGAGCAGCACTGACAGACATTCAGCATCAGGCTCAGGGAGACTTCGACAGGACTGTCTGGATTGACCCTGTAACCTGCTGCAGCTGTGAGTCAGGCTCTGCTACGGCTGTATTTGATAGTCCAGGGTTCATACTTGGCTATCAGGTGGCGATGAAGAGGTCTGTCCTTGTCCTATTTTTAGACTTTCTGGCAGCGAGTGATCATGTCCAGCAAGTAGACTCGTACTATGATGAAAGGATTATTTTACCACTTTGTCCTTTCGGAGAGGGAGGTGGCAGGGATGCACTTTGATGATCTGAGTCTTTGAATCCATTCTGAGTAGTTTTGAATGGGGAGTTGTGCAGATTTTACACACTGAAGTCTGTTTACTGGTGTCAGGCAGACTGGGAAGAAGGTAGCTCTGACTGAAGCTAACAGCTAACCAGTGGAGGCCTTTTTTAAGAGGCTGGTGAGAGAGCAAAGCAAGCTGTCTGTTTATGGTCGACAGTCACAAGCTAAATTTAACGTCCAGTAAAAAGCTAAAGAAGAAGTCATGAAGGTACAAAGCAAATATCGCTGGTCACTGCAGCACAGGGAGCAACGAGCACACAGCGATCATGTGTGCAGCTATTGTTTTAGTTATCAATTATTCAACTTTTTATTTTGTCTATAAACTGTCCAAAAATAGTGAAAATGTCCAGCAGTTGTCCCGGACACCGAGATCACGTCTTCAAACAAACTGAATGTACCTGTGCCACATCGTCACACAGAAAAATACTCATATAGTGTTTTTAGAAGTTTTGACACAAAACAAAGATTACATTAGAATTTTGTATTACTTGTTATTAAGCTATTGATTTGTAGTGTTGAAGGAGTTGCATTTGCAGTGTTTTAATCGAGGTTTTATGTCTTAAAATGAGTAAAGTTTAACAGTGAAATGTGTTTTATGAGATGAATTCTTCTACCGCTGTATCCTCACACAAACACGTCCCTCTCGTGTCGCTGTTGTTTCATTACGTACCATCGTTCTGTCAGCAGCTTGACCGGTTTGCAAAGAAGAGGCGAGTGGTTCTCCTGAAAAGAAAGCAAAGGTATTTCCACCGTTTAACACTGAAATAAGAGCAGTTTAAGGTTTGATGGGACCGTGTACGAACTCACCGCTGAGAAAAGTGAGTTTCTGACGTGAGCAGATCCTTTAATGTTAGCGCACCTCTGCCTGTTGCGACACTCAGTATTTCCCCTCGACAATAAGTAACATAGTGTTGGTTTTCTGTCCGTGTTAGCACATCAAATAAACACAAGCCATTAACGTAGTGTTCCTAAACAGTCCTCTCTGTTTGTTTGTTATGTCATTTTAAAATAACCTCAGTTTGTGGAAAGTCCCACCGCTGTCAGTGAGTTTCATTCATTTTTCAGCAGTGATTTGCTTCAGAGGAGTCACATGACGCTGCGCGTTGTTCTGAAGGGAAGCTGCCAGCGAGGTTGTTGTGGTGTAATTTGGAGAACGTGTTGGTTTGTGCGCTCGGACAGTCGGTGATGAGTCGTCCAACACCTGATCTGCTCCAGTCTGACTGTACGACAATGTTTCTGACCACCTTTGGATCCTTTTAATCGCTGATTTGAACCCTGAGCAGCGAGACGATTTTCAGACGGACTGACTGACCTTCGACAGCACCAACTTAACGGATGCTGTCTGCCTCTTTAATCCTTGAGGAACCATCCAGATCCTGCTAATCTGTCTCCTGGGCTCTGGGCCCTGAAGCCTGATCTGTGTTTGTGTGTTTGTCTCTGTTTGAGTAACCTTGATGTGTTGTACTCGCTAGTTTTCTCTGCCATGTAGAAACCAGAGGAGAACAGTTTGAGCACTTTGGTGGATTTGACTTCCACAGCATGGTGCGGTCACATGAGGCTCTCCACAGGCACCTTTACGAGCAGGTTGTAGATCCTTGAAGACGAAGCTCTCTGGCTGGAGATTACTTTGGTTGCAGAGGCGTGTGTGTTCATGATGCAGCCACCAGCCCAGCGCAGTGGGAGCAGGACATGGTGGATTCAGATATGGTAAGTCAGGCAGGGATTCCCTCAGCGGCTGCAAGTTAAACCAATAAAACTAATGATTCATTTTCTCAGGGCCGCAGGTGACGTCTACGAATGTCCAAACCTCAAAGATGTTCAGTTTACAACCATTAAGATCAGAGAAAAGCAGCAAATCCTCATCTTTGAGAAGCTGGAACTTTTTCCGTTCTGTGGTGGAAGAAGTATCCAAGCGTTTACTTCAGTGATCAATGCAAACATGTACAAGTACTCCTTTACATACAAAAGTCATAAACTTTATTTGTAAAGCACCTTTCATGCAAGAAATACAAAGAAATTACACCGAGTCAAGAAAGGACATAAAAACAGTTAAAAAGGCATAATTAACTGAAAATATGATGGAAAATAAAAAGCTCTTGATAATAATAGTAAAATAAGTTAAAATAAATGCATCTGCGCATGAAAGTAAATACGGAATGAAAGCAAGTGAGAGTCCTTCATTCAAAATCAGACTTAAAAAAGCAGTTTAGCAGAATGTACTCAAAGTATCAGAAGTGAAAGTACTCGTTCTGCAGTAAAATGTCTATTGTTCCATCTGACAGTCAGTGCTGGAGGTGGAGCTGGTTCAGACCAGCCTGTGGAGTCCCACCAGAGATAAATCTGATGATTAGTGGCAGAGGAAAGATAAACCACTTGTTATCAAACCTTCACCTGAAACTCCAGCTGCCTGACAAACGCATGCAGTGTCGTGCAGCGTTTCCCTCGTCAGTAGAACTATGAAGTACCACAAACCGGAGAGGAACTTTGATGATTACGCTCAGAGCAGAGTCCTCTGATCCCGTGTTGTTCCAGAGAGAGCTGCTTTGAGATTAACGCCGGAACTCCTCTGTCCCCCCTCCCCTCCCTCACCCTTCCTCCTCCTCTTCCTCCATGCTCTGGACTTTCTCACTGCAAGCCAGGTATTTTTAGCTGTGACATAATGCCCCTATCTCCCCCCTCCTCCCTCTCTCTCTATCTCATTCACACTCTGTCACTCTCTGTCTCTCCCTCACCCTCTCTCTCTCTCTCTCCCTCTCTCTCTCCCCCCTCACGCACAGACCGTCCCTCCCCCTGTCCTCACCCATCCCTCGCTCCCTAGCTTCCAGGCTACAGGGCTAGCTGCTACAGTAATTGAGTGCTCAGGTTTCACACTTTCAGCTGCAGGCTGAGAAACATGGCAGTGGAGGAGGCAGCAGACTATTTGGCAGAAGTAAGTCTTTACTGTCCGTACTTTACCGTGAAGTCATTGAGCTCACTGACTGTCAGTGGACTTGACCTCCTCTCTCCTGCTACTCTGAATCAATGCTAACAAGACGGAGGAATTTACAGCCTGTAGGTGTTACTGATGTGTGGTGGTTACCGGCTCCAGAGGTGGGACGTTAGGGGGTCGTTGATGGGACGGGTCGCAGTGGCAACTCTGCAGCACCACTCTGCTGCAGTGTGTGTGTGTGTGTGTGTGTGTGTGTATGTGTGTGTGTGTGCGCGCGCTCGCCCGTTTGTCTGTTTGCATTCCTAACTGCTTCGCTGTGATTGTGCATTTCTAATTCCTGCTGATTATGTTCGTATGTTTGTGTACATGCAGCGTTCTGCGGGTGCACGGGGATGTGAGTGGAAGCACCTGACCTTGGACAGCGGCGCATGCTCCGTGTGTGCTGGTGTTTGGGGAAATTGTTGAATGAGAAAGCAAAAAGGAGACATTAAAAATGAGAGAATGAGGAAAGAAATTGACATTGTTAATTAGCTAATCGCCTCATTAACTGGAGTCCACTCAGCGAGCTGGATAGAGAGCCTCAACCTGCAGATACGTGATATACAGAATGCATGATTGGCTCACTGCAGGACCCAAGCAGCAGTTTTATGGTAGTTGAGGAGATACCAGCTCAGAAGTGCAAATAAAACCCAGCAGGAGGACGTGAATCTCATGTGCGATAGTGTTAAAAATACAGTCTGGCTTCTTTCGCTGAGTGGCTGTTTCTTCTAAAGCGAGCTGGAGATACGTCCGACTGACGCTCGCTGGTCCCTCAGCGCGGCGCCGGCTGCAGGGGGCAGCTCCCATGTTGGAATGTGTGCGACCGTACGAGTGTGAAGCAGCGTGTTCTGGAAGAAGAGCGGCTGTTGCATTCTTTGCATATCTGTCATGAATAAATAAAGTTACACCGGAGTGACGCTCGGCCAAAGCTGAACCAGCGTTACAACCCGAGACATCATCAAACTTGAATGGCACAAATTTCAGGCTGAACTGGTTTCAGGCATCTAAAAATAAGATGAGGACTTTGAATCTTTGTAGCATCTGCCTTCATTTTGTCACCAACAAATCCATCCAAATGTTAGCCGGCTAGTCTCAAAGAGCCCACAGTTACTTTAAAGTACTGCAGCCAGACAGAAAACAAGCTCATTTGTCTGCATACAAAGAAATTCTGACTTTGCCAAAGCAGTTTTTTACTTGTCAGCGTTGATCAAACAGCTTAATTATTCGGGAAAATCTAGTTTCGAGCAGAGACATAAAACCTGCCTGGTGAGAAGATCTGTTTCAGAGCTTTTATTGCTTTGATTTAAGTTGTTTCATCTTACTTTTTTTTTGCAGTGTTCCCACATATTTTCAGATTAAAAGTCTGTTCACTACTTTGTATCCAGCCATAATGCGGATAAGAGCGATTATTTTCACTTAATCCTCAGATTCTTTTCTTCATTAATCACTGAATTTTTAAGTCTAAGAAATATCTTAGACTTAAATTTGCTTGTTTTTCCCAGCTAACGGTCTAAGACCTTCAGTTTACAACAATGAAAGCAACAGATCCTCTGCAGCCAGTGACTGTGATTTTCACTGCACCTGAAGGATTCGTCGATCATCGTTTCTAATTGCAGATTAATCTTCCATCGATCCTCCAATCGATCGATCGTTTAATTGTTTCAGCTCAGACGTGGACGCAGGAAGGAGTGTGATAAACAACATAGTGACAACTGCATTCCCGGCTCGCACCAGCCGGCGCGGCGCACACAGCTGCAGCAACCCGAGAGGGCTGATAATGAATCCAGTGGGCGCTGATGGCCGGAGCTGCAGGCATGAACGCTCGCTTCAACAGACACTTTTATTGATTCTAATCCTGTAGTCCTCCTGCACTGCTATCAGTGACATTCCTCTGTGCATGCATGTACTACACTGTGCTGCACGCACGACTGTAGGGAAGCTGCAGTAAGCTTTCTTTTCTCATTTTTTCTTTAATATGGAACAGAACATAAGCGTTTTCCTTTCAGCTGAGGAACCAAACAGGAGTTTAACCACTCACACAGACTCGCAGATACAGTGGTACTGCTGTAAAGTGTTTACCTGCCAGTTCTGAAGGCACATGACCTTGTTTTATCTGACATGTACAGACATCTCTCCAGGTGGATGTTAGCCTCAGCCTGTGCTTTTGTATTATAAATGCAGCCAAAAACTGAGTCTTCTTTCAGTTCAGACATCAGCTGTGCCAAAGGTAAAAAGTGGCACAAATGTATAGTCATGTGACGATAAAGGCTGTGACGAGCTGTGGTCTGGTTTTGTGTGCGATGTTGTGCGACGTGCAGCTATTGGTGTCAAGTTTGCGAAATGCTCGGCCGGACTTGAGCGCTCTCTGGCCAGCGCGATGCTTTGAACTGGAATCCTGATAATGCTCTGAGCTATGGGCAGCCAAGCCTGGTGCCACATTTAACTTAAAAGGTTTGGCATGGTGCCTTCCAGCCCCTCTGAGGGCTTGAAAACCTCCACAGCACACTGCATCTCGCTGCGTACTGCCTCCTTCAAACAGTGCAGACATCATCCTCAGGAAGTCTTTTATTTTTGATAAGAAACATTAAATAATGCTCGGTTTGAGTCATCATGTTTTTATGGTTTCTTCAGCATCACAGTAACACACTGATAGCTGTTTGTATGTCAGTGAGTACATTGCAAACAACAAATTCTGAATACTTGTAACGGTGCTAATTTGCCCTGAAACTATGGGAACTGTAGTTTCAAGCACAATTATTGAAGACCAATAATAGGACTGATGAGGCTGTTGGTATTAACAGTGACAGCAGCTGTTGGTTTAAGTAAATTAAAATGATCCAAAACGGGTTGTTTTAAGATTATATTTGAGAGCAGATCCCATTTTTCCCATTAGTAAGTTAGCTAGGAGAGTTACAGCAGGTTATGTTAATGCTCATTTTGCAAAATAAAGTAAACATATATAGTATATATACTGTGTGAATGTAGGTTCTGTGTTGCACTGCAGGACTACAGGAACTAAAACTATTCTGAACTTGAATTTGCTTCATTGACATTAAATGAGTTATATTATTAGTTTGTGCTGTTCTGACTTATTAGGTTTATTAGATGTTGCTTTAGCACCATGCTAATGCTAATGTTTGCATAGCCTGGCCCAGAACCAGTTCATGCAGGGGTCAGTGTGAGATGATATCATGTATATCATGTAGATGTTATATTCAGGGGGGAAGAAAGTACTGCACTGCAGTATTTGATAGAAACTGTGATACTGTACTGTGTCAGTATTCAGTGCGGTTGCACATTGTGTGTGCAGTGTTACGCTGTGATTTGTCTCAGTTCAGCAAGGTCAGACAAGAAGCGTGTCGTGATACCGCCTGAGTGAAGTAACACGATTCAAAAATGTTGCTGAAATGCAGTAATAATGAAGTATATGTCTGTATAAGTATATGTGGCCGCCTGACGTCCGGTGAGCCCCCGGTCTGGATGCTGACACCAGAAACGCTCCCGTGTTTGTGTTCATGATGATGAACTCAGATAAGATCCTTTCACTGATGGGAAATGAGCTCAGCGATGGGCTTCAGCCGGCAGTCTGTCTACAATAACAGAGATCACGGTGCAGTGAGCGCGACGAGACTCTCTGCAGCACGAGACAACCCTTTAAATTACAGAGCAACATGTCGTGTTACCATGCTTTTAAAGCTGCACCTGAAGCCTGGATCAGTGGAAACGAAAGCTGAATTCATTACAATTAAAACACGCCCTTAAACAGTTTAATACACTCAGGGATTTTGCTGCTGCAGCCTTACTTGGTCTGGTCTGGCAAACAATGTGGAGCTAGTGTTAGCAAACTGTAGATTTATGTGTAACTAACTTTGATTACTGACTTTAAGAGAGTAGAAAATAACATTTGTATAACTTGTTTTTCTGACTTCAACGTGGGTTCCTCAACAACAACAACAACAAACAAGTTCTATAAATGTTATTTTCTTCATTGATAGAAATTCACATCATCTATGGGTTAGATTAGAAGAAGGTAGACGCCTCACATGTTGCCTGAGAAGCAAAATCCAGGGCTAAAAGTCACTCTAGAGCACTACAGCATTTTGATCAGTTCACAGCTTCTCACTTGTGGATTACAGCAGCAGGACAGTAAGAGGACACGGCCTGGTTGTCTTTTCATGAATGAATCAAGCTGAAACAGTGCTGTTTCACTATCTGCTCACTGTAGAATTATTATGGGATTGTAAATAATGACCTCATAGTAGATATTAGCATCGACATCACACATAAACTCTGCTCCTACCAGTGCCAGCGATAGTTGGATATGTTTTGTCAGTTACCTTTTCATGTGTTTCCTGAAGTAATGCACGCTCAGTATCCTGCATCAAATATGAGTTTTGTGTAAAAATGGGTTTGTGAGTGAGCCAAATAGCAAATCTAAGAGACAGCCGCCTCTGACATTGCACCAGCAGCCTGGCAGTAACTCTGTGATGCCTTTTTTGTGCGTAAATGAGAGAACATTGTAGGTTAATGGGCACATGAGTGAAGGTTAATTGGAGAGTGCTTATCCTGAGCACTGTGTGGGCATCTGTTAGCGAACATGGGTGTGGCAGAGTGTGGCGCTGCACTGAAATAATGAAATTGGAGACACACACTCGGAGAATATCTGCCTGTCTGCCTTCCCCATATTTTACAACCCTTCACCTCGCCTCCACACGCTCTGTCGCTCTGCTTCAACACCCGACGCCACCGCTCGCTCTGTTGCTCTTTCCTCACAAACCCCCTGCTAGTCCTCGCACACACACACACACACACACACACACACACATAAACACACTGCATGTTTATCTCCCTCCTCCTCAGCTTGATAATGGCACATGTCTTCAGTTGGGTTCACTGCAATTTGCTGTGCTTTCGTTGCTGCTCCCCTGAGAAAAACGGCTGTTAGTCATGGAGGGTGGCGCATGCAGTAGGTGCTTTGGGATTGTCTGTGTTTGTTTGGACCAATCATGCTGCCTTACAGAGAAAACGCACTACAGCACTTATAAACAATGATTCTGGATGCGGACGGCCCCCGAGGGTTGTCAGGAGTCAGTCCAGTGTGCCTTCAAAACAAAGACAAACACTTTTCCTTCATGTTTTTGTGTCTGTGGGCTTGTTGTTGTCATCTTCTGCAAATAGCTGTAATTTGCATTGTTCTTGTTGCCTTTAATCTGGAAATTTCAGGTTAATTTTCTTACTAAAATCTCTCTGAGCGTTCTTTCTTCAGTTGAGAGAAGAGAGGAGGTGATAAAAACGATGATATTTTCATATGATTTTGAGTAAAAGACCAAAAACGTTTGTCTTAACTAGTGTAATTTTTTGTTTGTTTGCCCTGCGCTTCGCCTCTCAGGCTACACCCAGGCTGCCCTCATTACTGGAGGTAATGACGTCCTAAACATGATTTTAAATACTTTCAATGCATTAACAGGACTGCACAAGCATTTCCCTCTTGGTTTTTGGTTTCATTGTACTACCACTATTATGGAAAGCACAATGATAAAAACCGATGTCATAATTTCTCATGCACTTTATAGTTCCCTCTATATATTCTGATGCATTTTGACTTGTAGCTTAGTTTAAAGATTTCATTGAAGAACACATGTTGGCGCCAAGCAAACCTTCTTATCCATCAGATATAGTAAATCCTTTGGTGGTAGGCTTGGATTTGGCAGGCTGGTTATTCTTGGCTCTGTGTTGTGCTGTTTAACTCAGCAGGCATGTTTAAGGCCGTATATTCTCACTTTCTTTCACCCGTCAAGTGTTTTCTTGTTTGGCTCTGGTTCAGCTTCATAACACACAAGCCTGGAAGGATTTATTCAACTTATCTCTCACAGCAGGGATCCATGGGATGCTATGACACATAAAGCTTCTCACTAATGCTGCAATGTTTTGATTATTTTCCCAAATAATCAATTTCCTGGAATAAGCTCTGAGTTATTAAAAATATGTAATTGCTTTGCACACAGAGACGGCAAAAGCTTTGCTATTTTGGAATCCGTTTTGTGTCTTTTTAATGAGATTTGTATGACATTTGTCTTAATTTCCCTGGTTTTCATGTACCTGCAGTGACCTTTATCCTCAGCTCGCTGCAGTACAGTGAAGTTAACATGACCTGTTCCTCTCTCTCTGTCCTCCTGCAGACGGATGTAAATGCCTGTTACCTGCGATCAGCTCGGGCCGGGAACCTAGAGAAAGCTTTGGACTACCTGAAGAATGGAGTCGACATCAATATTTGCAATCAGGTTAGCTGAAGGAGTAAAAAGATGTTTAGTGTGTTTAGTGAAATATCTCAGCATTTATTTGACTGATTTTTACAGACATTCATGCTCTCCAGAGGATGAATGCACACACTGCACTAAAGGTGTATGAAAATAATACCCATCAAACATGCTAATTGCTCCAGTTTGCAAGAACCTACAGTGCAGTACTGAAAGAGTATTGAGAGATGGACTAATGTGTTGTTGGTTTTGGTCTTTCCATGGGTTTTGTAGACATCTTTACTGTTTGTTTTGGGTGTTTTATGTTCAAAAAGTTTTGATTAAATATCTGATAACATTCAGTGTTAGTAGACAGATATTTAACTGAGGGATTCAGTATATTAGGAGTGTTTAATCTTTCCCCGTGTCTTGATTTTAAAAGCTCGCTCTCTTTTTTCTCCCGCTCCAGAATGGTCTGAATGCTCTCCATCTGGCCTCGAAGGAGGGCCATGTGGAAGTGGTGGCTGAGCTCATCAAGCATGGTGCCAATGTGGACGCAGCTACGAAGGTGTGTGCCACCCAGGAGTCACGCACACACACACACACTCATGCATGCTCACAGTGTATGCATGAATTCACACACACTTACTGTATTCTGCTTCGTCAGCTCCTTCCCAAAGTCACATTGCTTAAGCAGCACTGAAGGAGATGATTGGCTGTTTGTAAGCAGAGAGCTTGAGAGAACTGATTTAGTGAAAAGAAAAAGAAAATAATCTGTCTTCTCGTGCATGACAGTGTTTCCTAGGACAGAACTACTTAACTTTAGTGTTTTAAAGGAGAGATTCACACATCATTAAATTAAAACAGGTTGCACCACACAAACTGATTCTTACACAGAGACTAGTTTTCCCGAAGTGTTTACACTCAGCCTGCCAGATGTAACTGTTGTGTAGCTAACTAAACTAGCTAAGTGAAAAAGCTAAAGTGAGCTAATATCCGATCCAAACAAAGCAGGTAATTGGAAATATGGTCATATTAATATTAATATTATCCCTGATACTTAATCAAAATGTGGTCTGCTAACAAATTCGCCATATCAACTTTATAAGGATAAAGATAATATGATCTAATCTGATGAAATATCAGTCAGTAGGCTAAAGGTTTAACTGAACTAGCTAATAGACAAAGCTAATGTTAGCTAATATATGACTGCAGGTAATGTGGTTGAAATATTGATCTGACCTTTGATCAAAATGCTGTTTAATAAGTACAAAATTAACTTACAATCTTACAAAATTAACTATGTCTACAAATGCTACAAAATGTTATGCTAACAGTATCAGGCTAAATAACTGTCAGTGAACATAGCGTTTAGCATTTAGCATCTAAGAACCAGGTATTTTCCTCTGCAGTGGAGTCATAGAGACCAAAAACAGCTAAAAGGAGAGTGAATATAGGATTTCCTCCAGGTGGCAGAAACATAACTCCAAATGAATGCTAATGCTGGATGTGTAAACAGGTAAATGTTTGCCAAGGCCGTAATGTGCCAGTGTTGTGTTCACAGCTTGTTTCCGCTGCCAAAAATTAGCCATACAGGATTAGCTAACTGAACTAGCTAACTGACAGAGCTATTGTTAGCTTACATCTGAAAGCAGGTAATATGAAATATGGTTGATTTGAGGTGACATTTGATCAAAATGCTGTTTAATAGTAAAGTGGAAGTATTTAAAATTACATCTTACAAAATGAGCACAATGTTATGCTAACAATGGTTGGCTAGTGAACATAGCATTTAGCATTCAGCAGCTAAAGAGCCAGATAACGTTGTTTCCCTCAGTTTCCTGATGTTGTTAACTGTTTAATAATGAATTAAGTTACACTGGAAGATGTCTAAGTACTTCTTTCAAACTTAAAGCTTGTCTCTGCTGCCAGAAATTCAGTGAATGCAGGTTTGAGTGCAGGTGAACACAGTGACCGTTAGGGAAGCAGAGTTTGAGGGCCAGTTTATGAGGGGAGGCGTATATGTGGAGTTTCCAGTGGCAGCGGAATGACAACATGACAGCAGCTGCTGCTGCTTAGCTGCTGTAGCTGACACGCATGCAACAGCTGCATCCATGAGTTCAGTATACGCTCACAGAACTCACTCACTCACTCTCAGATTAGTCTTTCAGAGCATCAGCATGCACCTGTCTCCTTCGTCTCACGCAGTATCTTTGCCTCACGTGTCGCCTGCTGCACACACACTGAAAAGAGTTTCAGATGTCTAAAATGTTTTCCGTTTTCCTCAAAACAGAAAGGAAACACAGCCCTCCACATAGCTTCGCTCGCTGGCCAGGCAGAGGTGGTGAAGGAGCTCGTCACCCACAATGCCAACGTCAATGCACAGTCTCAGGTAAAACACAGGGACGCACACACGCACACACACACATATACACACACACACGCACACACACACACACACACACACACACACGTAAAGCTCTCCAATTGTGAAATCATCTTTGTTGGAAATCCATGTTTGAGTGTGTGCGTTCATGCAGATGAATGCATATACAGCTATTCTACACACGCTGTCCGTGTGTGTGTGTGTGTGTGTGTGTGTGTGTGTGTGTGTGTGTGTGTGTGTGTGNACACACACACACACACACACACACACACACACACTGCTCTGGTCACCATAATAATATCAATGTCAACACATTGGTTGGAGCTGCAGAGAGGAAGAAAATTAAGTTTCTATTGATGAGCTATAACTTTGGTGCTGCTCTGAATCTTTGGTTGATTTTATGTTTTTTGTGGCACAGCCTGCCAGAGAGCCTCAGGTCTGCAGAGACCGTTGATATTTTTAAGAGAAGGTTAAAGACACACCTTTTTATCAGGCTTTTTAAGTTTTATCATTTATCTTATGTTGATGCCTTTTAGTTTGTTGTTTTATATTTTGTATTATTTTACCATATTTTATTTACTTTATTCACTATCTTATGAACTTCACTTCTTTCAACTGTTTCATTTATTTTCTAACTCCAGTGTTTCCTCACGGGGCTCGTCCACACTGGGAGCTGTGTCTGGTCTGCTGCCAGGGGTGCTGTCCTCGGGTCCCTTCGGCCCGGCTGATGGGGGGGCTCCCTACCTTGGTGTGGGGGTCCGCCGGTCTGTCTTGGTTGGGGGGGCCCGGGTGGCCAGCGTCCCCTGTGCTCACAGTCCATGATGACTCCTCTCGGTGTGGACGACCCCAAAGGTGGCATTGTCCTCAATCCTCAGTGTCCTGCCATGTCTCGTTACTCTTCCTACTACTTGTGGTGAGAGTGTTTGTGTTTGTGTGTGTGTGTGTGTGTGTGTGTGTGTGTGTGCTTGTAGTTCAGGGTGTGTGTTAGTACATACAAAGGGTGGGAGGGTTGGGTTTTTAATATTGTTCTGTTTTTATTTAAATTGTTTTTAACCCTTGTAAAGTGCTTTGTGTTGCATTTCATTGTGTATGAAAAGTGCTTTATAAATAAAGTTTGATTGATTGATTGATTGATTTTCAGGAAAAGCAGATCGCAGGGACGGCTGATGTAAAATTATTAAACCATACAATTCAATGGATATTTTAGTCTTCTAACATAGCCATGCTAGCCGTCTTCCCTTTCCTCCAGACTTAATGCTAAGCTAAGCTAACCATCATCTGGCTGGTGGTTTCTTCTCATCTAACTTTCAACCAGAAAGGGAAGAACTTTATTTCCCAAAGTGTGAAACTGATCCTTTAATATTACAACCAGCCACCTTATTAAATTCTGCAGTGCAGTGTCAGACTGTGTTTAGTTATGTAAACGCTCAGAGTTTGTTTTGTTCTGCTGTGTCCTTGGCCATAGCTGCATTTTCTCTGTGAACTTTAAATGTTACATGAGAGAGTGAAGCTTTTGGTGCATTGACACCAGAATAAATACAAAGCAGAGAAGAGGAGGAGGAGGAGGAGGAGGAGGAGGAGGAGGGGGAGGAGCTTTTTTGCATGCTGAAGAGATTTTTGGATCCTTGTGTTGCTATGGAGATGTGTTTTTTTGGCCTTGTTCTAGTGTCGCACCGCTCACACACACACACACACACACACACACACACACACACACACACACACACACACACACACACACACACAGAGTCCTCTTCAGCTCGAGCTCCAGAGCAGCTTTTATCTTCGCTGTTATCAGGTGTGTGCTATGTGCTGAGGTGACAGTATGCACTCCATGATATGTCTGCTGCAGCGGTGCGTTCATGTACAGGTGTAAAGGTCAGAAAACACTTTGACGTAGGACGAGGTGACACAGTATATCATGATATTCTTCATATTCAGCTAAGAAACAAGTAAATTTAACATCCGACAGCTCGAGGTACTTCATCACATTCATGCAAAAATTCCTGTTAATCCAATATTGCCATTAAGCCTTCTTATTGATTTTCCACGGTGCTTTCAGTGACCTAAAGCAAGCAGGGAAATCAACAGGACTAATCAACATAACCTTTAATTTAATGTTTACATGCAGAAACAATCTCTTCAACAGTATTTTGTTCTTTTCTTTTTATTTTTAAATTTAATAACACCGGCACCAGCAGTAGCTTGTGAAGCAAAGTTGTTAACACTTTATTTTACTATCAGGTGCCATATTTTGCTAATTGTTATTTACTATGTGTTCTGTGTCAGAATTGTCCTTATTTTCCCTTTAAATAATACAATTTACTTGAAAATTATTTGGCAATATTTGGGGCCTGGAAATAAAATACATTTCTATTTCATCTTTCTTTTTTTTTTCTTTCTCTTTTTGACACTTTAATTTCTTAATTTCTTGTAATCTTCTTGTAATGATTTTAAAATATAAATATAAATGCATCTAAAGTACAAACATACAGCATGTAAAGGCAGAAAAAAAATGTTTTCTTTAAGGAAGCACAAAGTAATTAAAGACTTTCGCTTGTAATTATAACTTACGATTGATTATGATGTATCTCAAAATTTAGAAAAAATGTCTCATAAGTACGACAAAAACTATATTATAACTATGAAATTGTTTTCTTGTAATCTTGTCTATTTTTTAATTTTTAGGTGAATGCAATGCACATCCAGATACTTTGACTTTCACAGAAGATGTGTTGGTTCCATCTGAAGCAGAGAGGAGTGCTTCAACGGTCCGTTAGCGACAGACGTCGTGATCGTGACCTCGGCTCTGATTCTGTGTTTTCTTCTCCAGAATGGCTTCACTCCGCTGTACATGGCGGCGCAGGAGAACCACATGGACGTCGTGCAGTTCTTGTTGGACAACGGCTCCAGTCAGAGCATCGCCACTGAGGTAAGTAAACAAGCACAAACACATAATGCACAGTCCACACGCCTGCTTGCCCACACGCTCATGAGCCCATAATGGTCAGTGATAGCAGCCCTTCATCCCAGCCCTCGTTTATAGTCACACTGCAGCATCAGGACCGACAGACTCTGGGCTTCACAGGTGCCTGCTGCCACAAAGGCTGCATATAAAGTCACTGTTTATTATGATGTAAGAGGTGAAAAACAATCAAATTTTTACAGATGAATCTGTGGATTAAATGTGAAAGAAAGTGGAGGTAGAGAGTTAGCAGGCGACAGCAGCACGGCGGCGTTCGTTCAGACTGACCTTGACTGCGTTCAGCTGCCTTCAGAGGGAGGAGCGAGTGACGTGGCTGAAGTCTGAGGAGTGAGCGAGTGTGACTGTGCTGTGAGGACGGTCCGTCATCTGCTGTAGTACCGGCGGACGGCCAGCTGCCGCTCAAGTGTGACAAATGCACCCTCGTTTTGGCCAAACCTCTCGTCTGAAGCACATTCACGAGGCCGCGGCTCGCTCTGTCCAAACAGCTGTAAACGTGTACTCTTACTACAAGGAACACTTTCTCTTCCATTCAGGTCGATTTTCACGTTGTTCTGGGCTCTCCAGTGTGATGAGAAGCAGGAGATCATGAAGCAAGAAGTCACAGGGTCGATCCTTTCAAGAGTCCAACAGCTGCTGTGCAATTTATTATTATTATAGTATCAACACAGTATTTGTACAGGACTGATACGCAGCAGTACTGTTTCCAATACTTTGCAGAATCAGTGACATCTTTTAAATGACTTTTCACTCACATTTTCATTTCCTCAAACAGCCGCTCACTGTAGATTGGACAGGAGGGAACAGTGCGTCTGATGGGAACTATTTTCAGCAGCGTATTAATACACATTTGGTGCTGTAGTATTATGCTTATCTTTAAGGTGTTTAGCTGTGGTTTGGTTGTACTCTGGGATGTTTTTCATTGTTTTGATGTGGCTGTTAGAACGTGGGAGCAGTGATGGCGTCTGTGTTTTCTGAATGTCAGTGTGCCTTCTTGTTTACAGAGCGTCTTCCTCCTCCTCAGTTCTCCTCCTCCTCTTTCCTTCTCTTCTTCGTTCCTCCTTTTGTCTGCCTCCTTCCCCTCGTTTTCCCGCCACATCTCGCTTCTTTTCCTCCTCCAGTTGGAGACAGGGTGAATTATTCATGCAGGGAAATATATATCCATGTTTGAAGCAGCTCCGGCTCTTTAATAATTCATGTTTAACCATTTCAGCATAGCATGAGGCGGAAGGGATCAGGTCATCCTTTGTTTTTTTAATCTTTTGTCTGCATTTGATCTTTTTTATTGCATGTATTTTAGAGTATTATCTTGCATGTATGTTGACATTCAGTGTGTGTAGAAACGTTCTGCGGTCATATCCGACTCAGTGTTTTCTTCATGTTTTGAAGCCAGTCTGCAGCTGGACTGCTGCCCTGTCTGTCACATTTATTTGTGATGGATTTGCAGCTTTTAATTCCAGAAGTTAAATGAAAATAAGCTGTCATGTAATTGGCACGCAGCATCTTTTTCCACAGTTTGGATTTGTGTGATTTAATTTAACGTTTTTAAGCTTTTATCTTGTGTTGTTTCAGTGAGACAAAATTATGCTGTGTCATTGCAAGTAAGGCTTGAAGATAGAGATCAAAACCCTCCTTTAGTCCCTCTTTGTTTGCTGCTGTCTCTTGAAGTATTTTTAGGACATTAAAGTGACTTTGTGTCTTTTCCTGAATCCGTAATGGAGCAGATCAAACAGGAGGGTAGCGCTCAGGGATGGCTTATGACTTTTGAAACTCTTAAAAAGGCCATATTTATGCATGGCTGTGTGGCTGTGGGTGTGTGCATGCGTGTGTGTGTCTTGTAGAGATGCTTGTGGATCTGATTATGAATGTGTGTTAGCGTGTGTGTGTGTGTGTGTGTGTGTTTGCTTGTTTGTTTCTCGCCTGTGCAGTTTTGTGTGTGTGTGAGCTCTGCAGGATCTCTGAGGGGAGGTTCTGCTTTGATGTGTGGGTGTAGTGATGCTGAGTCGGTCTTATCCAGACAGTCGGCGTCCTGTGTAAACACACGCCTGCGCGCACACGCGCACACACACACACAAACACAAACACACACAAACATCCTCTCCGTGTTGTTTTACTTGGGAGAAATCTTTGCTTTTCGTAGGCGATTCATGGGTACTGCTTATCACAGCCTCTGCTACTCATTTATCACAGAGTTGTGTGATTGCATATGGATGGATGTGTGTGTCTCAGCTTCTCGGTTTGTGTCCATTAGCTGCTAAATTTCTTTTCGATTTGTCCTTGAGAGCCACTGAACCTCCTCTGCTCAAGCACTTAAAACATCTTTAGAGCATTAGCTAAAATGCCTAAATTAGCAAATGGCTATCAGATCATCCTGTGTTTGTTAAGCCCCTTTCAGACATGCATCCCTTTACATTGAGCTGAAGGCCTGTGAGGATTACCATCTCACCGTGTTGGATCTAATAAGATTTCTGTAAAAAGTCTGAACTGGATGCTTTCAGACGCCACATCAACGTCTGACCTTCAAATCACTGTAATAAATTCATTATCTCAGTCTTCATCTCTAATTAGCAAAGAAAATAAAACCAGTTTAATGGTTTAACTGGGAAACAAAAACTTGACCAACACTTAATATCTCCTGTCTTCATTCATTCATTCATGCCAACTGAGTGAGTGGTTTGCTGACGCTGTTGTGCTATCACTGTTTTATACAGTCACAATTTCTTGGGTTTATAAGAAAGAAAAACATTCATTTAAAAATAGTCACTCAAAATGTTTGTCTCTGCAGAACTTAAGGTTTGCTGTGAATGCAGGGGAAGTTTGTTTGTTCAGCTGTTGTTGAGTGTAAGCTAGCAGCTAGCATTCGTTGGGCACACGATCCTTTTGTATTTGAACCATCTCGCTGCCGCCTCCTGGTCTTAACTGTTTCTTCTTGTCCACAGGACGGCTTTACTCCTCTGGCGGTGGCGTTGCAGCAGGGCCATGACCAGGTGGTTTCCCTCCTACTGGAAAACGACACCAAGGGGAAAGTTCGCCTGCCTGCGCTGCACATCGCCGCACGGAAAGACGACACCAAGGCCGCCGCCCTCCTCCTGCAGAATGACCACAACGCTGACGTGGAGTCCAAGGTACGCTCTCTGTATGATAGGCAGGACTACGACGTGACCTACTGTCAGAGAGGAAGTGATTTTCTTTATTTTATTCTGAGCCTCATGATGCCCTGCATGAGTTACAGGCACGACTTCCAGTTGTTTCTCTCATTTCTGAACCGCCGTCTGTGAGTTAGAGGTGTGCTACAGGTAGAGGAAAGGAAATATACCTGTAGCCGGGGGTGTCACGTTTTCTCCAATTTAGAGTCAAAATTGTGACTCCCCAGCTACAGGTATTTCCTTTCCTGAGGGGTTTGAGAAGGATAGCAATAAGTTAGCTTAACTTAGCATCTGTAGGAATCCAGACGAGGGGAAAGAGGACCTGATAAAATGATTAATACACTTGTCTGAGTTGGCTTCAGTTAATACCAAACAGCAATAATCAGCTGTGAGTAATTTCAAGCTGTTTTTGCCCTGAGTTTTGTCTTTCAGGCTACACACAGTTTACCGCCTGAATAAAAAACTGCTAACTCAGCTGCTTTTTCTGTTAAGAAAACTGTAATGTGCATTTTTTACACTCAGTATTCTTCTAAAATGGGTAGAATTGGACATGATTTAAATATTAAGTATTAGAAATGGCAATGAAGGACACACACACACCTCTGACACCCTCAACGTTTGCCCATAAACCTCTAAGAAAAGGGAAATGCACATGTAGCATAGCGCTAACTCCTGCACCCTCTCTCGCAGACACCGGCTCAGTGAATGAGGTGGGTACTCGTTTTTTATGGTGAACTTGATGGCGCTCTCTCTTGGTCCCTTTTAAGTAATCATTTAAGTTCTGGACTTGTTTTTGTGGCACAAAAATGCAACAAGCGTTTATATTTTGGTCAAAGT
Organism: Chaetodon trifasciatus; assembly: GCA_037975065.1. Classification (NCBI taxonomy): domain Eukaryota; kingdom Metazoa; phylum Chordata; class Actinopteri; order Chaetodontiformes; family Chaetodontidae; genus Chaetodon; species Chaetodon trifasciatus. Next base: position 3,986,163 of record JBBMOE010000047.1, on the reverse strand, counting down.
CTTTAGGAGTGTCACTCAGGGCAACATCGGTCGAGTCTTTGTTATTTGAAACAGTGCAGACACGGTATGTCCACCACGCAGTCTCTCTCAGTGTAGAGCTAACAGACTGTGAGGACAGCGTCAGTCCATCATCCAGTTCTGTGTTCCTCTGTGTTTTAGTTCTCTTCATGATTTCTGGCCACATTCTCATATACCCATCCTACAGCTTCGTGCAGCCATGGTGTTGGTGTTGCTCTTGTAGTTGTTGTGGTGCACTAACCACCCCATTCTCTCCTCCTCCTCCTCCTTCTCCTCCTCCTCCTCCTCCCGCTGTTCGTTCCTTTTTCTGACCCTACCGCTTCCCCGTTTTCCCTTCTCCCTTCTAGATGATGGTGAATAGAACAACAGAGGTACATCTTCTCTTCTTCTTCTTCTTCTTCTTCTTCTTCTTTTTCTTCTTCTTCTTCTTCTTCTTCTTCTCTTCTCTTCTCTTCTCTTCTCTTCTCTTCTCTTCTCTTCTCTTCTCTTCTCTTCTCTCCTGTCATTGTTCACTCATGGTCACCATTGCAGAGCCAAAGCCTTCTGTCTGCTAGCATGAACGCTGATGCTGGCATGAATGCTTTTGCTGCTGACAGCGCCTCACCTGTGTGCCTGTTTTTAACCTGCACTGCATTTCGACTTTTTCTTTGTGTGCATCCAGCGGCTTGCTGCTTTTGGGCAGAGATTGAACACATTTCAGTAGATTTCAGTTACCTTAAGTAAACCTCAAGCTTTTGAAACCATTTTTCTTTCATTGTAGGCTGACTTAGGTCTTTTTTGGTAGATAAATACTAGTAATGTTGTAGCAATGTACTATAAATTCTCATATAATAGTCAAACACCGTGTCTAGCAGGAACAAGTTAATACCAAAAACGGGAAAGGTTCAGTACTTCAGTTGCGTTCAAGGCAGCTTGACATCGATTGCGACAATATAAAAGTAAAAGAGACAGTTTTGAGTTTGCATTAACTAGGAGGCAGGTGAAGTAAGAAAAAAAGCCTGTCTCTAATAAAAGCCTGTTCCAAAATAAAGGCCTGGTTCTCTCTGCCGGTGAGGTGTATAAAGGCCTATTTGAGAGTTTACGGTATGCACATCGTACTTAAACTTATCCATGCTGCATTGAGATCGAGTGAAACATTGAGTCAGAAAACCTTTTTTTAAAGTGTTTTTCAGGTGAAAAACACAGCCGAGACAGACACGCTGAGGGTTTGACACATAGTGCGCACAGTTGCCATTTTTAATGATTTAGTGTAAAAATATTCTGTTTAATCTGTCAAAAGTCTTCAAAAGTTTTTTTGTCCTCATTTGCTATAAATTGTTTGGTACATATCTACATTTTTCTCATGTGTTGGTGTTACCAAGGCACATCAAATTTGCTGTTACTGTATAGCCAGTTAGCATGAAAAACAGCCAAAATGATGCAAGCTGTATCACAGCCGAGCAAAAACTCACAGCAGAACATCAAAGTTTGCATCTGCGTTCGTTGTCTTGGCTGTTGCAGAATAATGGTGCTGGTTTTCACCCTTTTCCCCGTCACTTCCCTTTTTCCATCCACAGGAGCACCTTTCTATTTTGTGATCCTACTTGAGTTCCAATAATATTTGTGATGTCGACTAACAAACAGGCTGCTTTTGTTCCTTGCACTGCTTGAGTGATTGCTTGTAATGTGCATTGTCTTGAATATTTGCATTCGTTGTGTGCTGTAAGCTGCTAATGTCCAAATACGTTGAATTCAGCTGTGCATGTGACCATCTGTCTCTCATCCAGCTGTCAATGAGAGGAAAGACTTGAGGGCTGAAGTGACAGTAGTGGCTTCACTTGACCTTTAGCATGCCAGTAGATTTTTTTTTTGACGTTGTGCTGACCGTCCTTTGAGATAAAGCTAATTACCGCCGCTGTGCCCAGAAAGCAGTTTCATCAGCGTTCATTAGGACAGCGTTTTGATTTTGCTCTTGATTACACGATCAATAGCAGGTTGGCCTTTCCTGTTTGCAGTGGGCGGCTGTGGGCAGTCGTTGACAGGTCATATCTGTCACGCGTGACTTTAACTGCAGTGTGAGTCACTACAGCAGCAGACGTGCAGCAAGAAACGTGGCTGTAAATACTTTACCTGATGTTAAACAAGCAGAATTTCAGGTATTTAGAGAAGGATTAATGGAGTCACTGAGGACTAAAATGCAGCAGCAGTGAGTGCCCTGATGCATGCACACCTGCATGTCTGCTTTTTGCATTTCCTGTCAGAGCAGCACAGAGCCTTCAGTGGTCACTCAGGATTTAAATCCCCAGATTGGAGACCTTTGCATGGTTTTCATCTGACACGACCCTAATGTGCTTATGTTTGCTTACATCGCGATTCCGTCCACTCGGGGCATGAAGGATGTCAGGTTGCACTCGGCCAGACTGTTAGAAGAAAGAAAAGTAGAAACTGATTGTGTGGCTTCTGCTCAGCCCTGGTCTGCTGTGCGCTGTCAGCCTGCTTTTGGCCAGCTGCTTTGTAATGTCCCATCATGCTTTGCCCATGGCTCATTATGACAGATGCAGGACTTCTTTTCCTCTCTGTGATTGATCCTCCTGTTTGTCTCTCCATCTCTTTCTCCCTCTCAGAGCGGTTTCACTCCTCTCCACATTGCGGCTCACTACGGCAACATCAACGTAGCAACACTGCTGCTCAACAGAGGGGCGGCTGTGGACTTCAAGGCAAGGGTAAGTACTTTTGCTTCAAAGACAGCAAACACACACGCAGACCCTTTGAAGTGAGCGCTGCTGCAGGCACACACTCCGAGACCCTCATATGAGAAGGTGGGACGGTATGTAAATCTAATACTGACGGCTGTGCTCGTCGCTCTGCTGGAGGAAACGTACATGTTGTCTGTGTTCTCTGTGCTCCCGTAGACTTCTGGGAAAGGGAAGAAGGAACATGTTAAGAGACGCAACAGTGTGTTGGTTTGTCTTTTCGTGGGATTTGCTGATGCAGCCATATCCTTTAACGTTTACTCTACAACACTGTGCAAAGAATGTGTCGTCACACAGATGATATAAAGATGAAATAACGAGCAGACACTCCATCAGTGTGAGATACTGACGGCTTCTGGCAGTTTCTCAGGAAGGATCCAGGGAGAACCAAAACAGCAGAGTCAGAACAGTGCGCAGCTCAGGTTGCTGGAATGATTATATTCCTCTAGAGGGGGATATTTATCACTTTTCCTCCTGCGCTGTCAAGTACAGCCCTTTTTCTCTAATTGAGTTGTGTTCTGCAGCTTCATTTCTGTTTCAGATGCATTTGCTGATTGTGTAATTGTAGCCAACTGTGTGCACGATGTCTTCAGTCTTCATTTATCCCAGGACAGTATGCGACCGACGGACAGAGTTAGGATGGTCTGCGTTGTGTTCCTGTTGTGTTGTTGATGAAATGACGCTTCTCTCTCCCCCAGAACGACATCACGCCGCTGCACGTAGCGTCCAAACGTGGGAACAGCAACATGGTGCGACTGCTGCTGGAGAGAGGGGCCAAGATAGATGCACGGACCAAGGTAACACACACACACACACACACACACACACAAGCGCGCGCACACACACACACACACACACACACACACACAAGCACGCGCACACACACACATTATTTTGACCAAAAATCGATGTTTTTTAGCTGATGTTAATGTTTAAAGGCGTACTCCTTCGATTTAGTGCTGCACCTTTATGAAGTGAAGCAGATTAGTGAGGCTGTGCTGAATGGCTTCTTTCCAGGTTTTTTAATTAAGCCTCTGTTGTCATATTTTATGATGTCATCACCCCAAAAAAAAAAAAAAAAATCAAATTGAGTAAAGGGATTCATCTGATTAATGAGTTAGTCTTTTCTTGTGAAATGAATATAATATAAGACTAAACACCAACAAATATGGAGTGAAGCAGAATGTCTCATTACATAAAAACATATTATACATTTTATACATTTTGGAAATGATTGCAACTTTTTCTTGTCAGTAAATTTATATTTTATAACTCTCTGGAGTTGTTGGAAATTGGGGAAATCACATGAGGCAGAAACAATCCCACGCAGCCACCACTGGAATATAATTCCACAAATAGTCTAAAACTAATATTATTAATGCAGCCTAATCTTCATTTGGAACAGAACAGACATTATATACATGTCCAAAGAATGCTGCTAAAACCCCAATAACATCAGCATGTCCCACATGTCTTCACTGTCCTTCATTTGAAATAAGGCCTGATTGTGAAAGTCCAGTCAGAACATGCTGTTTACATGACTCCTAAAAAAGTCAGAATATTGTCATATTTGAAATAATAGTGGAAAGTAATGTGCATGTAAACACAGTCACTGAGTTGCTTTAGGACACTGCTGCTGGAGGTATGAAGTCCAGAGCTGGACGTCAACATGGAGACAGCCACTGTACCTGTGCTGTACTGTCTGTCTTCACAGGACGGTCTGACTCCTCTCCACTGTGGAGCGAGGAGCGGCCATGAGCAGGTGGTGGAGATGCTGCTGGACAGAGGAGCTCCCATACTGTCGAAGACCAAGGTTCACCTCCTCTCACCTCTCCTCTGTCGTGCTCTCCTTCCGTTTGACCTTTTTAATGACTTGTTAAGTTATCTGTACTCATTTCTGCCTCGTCTTACAAACCCTTCTTTGTCCCGTCCTCGCTCCAGAACGGCTTGTCTCCCCTCCACATGGCGACGCAGGGCGACCACCTCAACTGCGTCCAGCTGCTGCTGCACCACGAGGTGCCCGTGGACGACGTGACCAACGACTACCTGACGGCGCTGCACGTGGCCGCCCACTGCGGCCACTACAAGGTGGCAAAGGTCATCGTGGACAAGAAGGCCAACCCCAACGCCAAGGCACTGGTGAGTGAGGGGGAGGAGTCGCACCGATCGTTTGTGACGCAAACAAAAGCGTGAAGGAAGGGGAGGATGGCTGGTGATGAGGTGCAGTCTCACCCTCATTTCTCAAAACCAGCCCTGATTCAAATCAGTGCACTCATTCATCGGATAGGACGCTTAAAAAAGCACTGGAAAAAAATGAGGTTGTGACTGCTGGATATATTCAGATAACATATATGGTCTGATTTTTATGGCTTTAAAATTTTATTTCCAATTTTGTCCCACAAAAATCAATTAAATCACATTTTCACACAGCAGTCTGACAGGAGACTCGTTCATGTCATTTCTCTCTGATTCACAATGATAACTAAATGACAGACTTGTGTCAGTGTGTCTTGTGTCTGTGTGTTTACTGTGTGCTGCTGCAGGGTTTAAAACATGCATGGTGCATGTTGTAAAAGTGCTTTGAAGAGGAACGTGCCTTCAAGTATTAAATCGATGGATCGAGGTTGTGGCCGTGGAACGTTTCTGTGTTGCAATCAGGTCTTGATGATTTCATCTCCCAACCCACCGAACATTTCTTCCTTCCTTTCAAGTCCTTCAGTCCCTCTCCTCCTCCTGTCTTCCCTTTCTTCCTTACCTTCCTCATTATTATACTTTTCCTTTATTTACAGCCAAGAGATGGAGGAAATGAGTAAAGCAAACAAGACAAGGAGAATGAAAAAGACTTTTTGACCCTGGCCGGTGTCTTGGTGTAAGACAACCATCTCCGTTCTGTAATGGGAGAAGTCTGGGTGTGGTTAGAGCTCTGGGACTTTATAGCCAGAGAGAATGAGGAGGAAAAAAAGCCCACGGAGAGGAAAATGAAGTCATAGGATTGAGCCAGAAACCTCAAAGTAAAGCGAGAGCGAGGGGGAGGGAGGGGGCCGAGCGTACGTGTTGGTGAGAGAAGAGTGAGTTGTAAAGAAAGGTATCTATTTCAGTGCAGCCTGCTTTTTATTTATTTTTTTTTACAGCGCAGAGTCGAGTCAATTATTTCCACACATGCTTGTCTGGTTTGAGGGGTTGAGAGAAAAAGTGGAAGAAAGAGGGGGAAAAGGGAAGAAGGTGCCGTCTTTGTACTGTATTTTCCATCCGGCGTTCCAGATTTGTATTCCGCCACCTCGGCAGACCTGCAGAGCGACACGCAGAGAGCTTTTTGGACTATTTTCACGCTTTAAAATGTTTATGTTTTCGTGTTTTTGTGTCTCAGAATGGTTTCACTCCGCTGCACATTGCCTGTAAGAAAAACAGAGTCAAGGTGATGGAGCTACTTCTGAAGCATGGAGCGTCTATACAGGCAGTCACTGAGGTAGGTGTGTGTGTGTGTGTGTGTGTGTGCGCGTGTGTGTGTGTGTAATCAGCAAAGAAAGCTGGAGCCGAGCTGCGAGCATCACTGGAGAGCGTAGGCAGCTTTCACAGAGGTTAAATTTGTTGTCGTTGCAGAGGAAAGTAACTTCCTGCATTTGCATACTTCCTTTTATTCATCTTCTGCTACTTTATACTTCAACTCCACTGCAAATACTGTCATTTTACAGGTATCTGACGCCGGCAGCAACATTTCAAATACTGCGCACACTGCAAAAAGTCATTTTTATCTATTGATCTAACCCTGTGAGTCCCAGTGGAGCGCCGGCCTCCCGCTCGCTGTTTAAGTCACGCTTGTACACAAACTGATTGGTCTATTTCCCTGTCAATCAACATATCAATAGCCCTGGTTCTAATGAACAAAATAAGGTATCACACGTGAGGATTTTGAAGCCTGAAGAAGTGTTTCAGCAGTCATCACCTTGTTTATTCGTTGTTTTCATTCATTTCTCTCCTCCTCGGTGTGTGTTCACCGTCCAGTCCGGTCTGACGCCGATCCATGTCGCAGCGTTTATGGGACACGACAACATCGTCCACCAGCTGATCAACCACGGCGCTTCACCAAACACAAGCAATGTGGTGAGTTCAGGAAGTCCTGCTTCTTCTTTCTTTGTCGCATCCCTGTTTTATGGAGAAAAACCTTTTGCTTTTGCTCCAAAAAGCCACCGTACACTACCTGCTCAGGACCACGGTGTGAACACAGTGGAGCGTGTAGCAGCTAATAGCAGCTAGCTAGCCAATCATCAGCATAATTGGTCTCACATATTAGCATTAGCTCTAATTGTTTTACTGCATCGACTCTTTTCAGCGTTTGTCTCCTTCCTCTGTTGCTTCGTCTGCGGTTCATTTCACAGCAGGATTCGTCACATTGATTTTATCAGCTATCATTACTTCACGCTACATTTTCTCCTTGGGCGTATTGATGTCTGGCTTGAATTTGGATGTTGTGCTCGCGTTTTCCATTTTCTTCGAGGAGAGCAGCGTTCTCATCTTCTGTCCAGTTTTCTTTTTGTATTTTGACCATTTTGGAGGAGCTAGCTAACAATGACAATAACAAAAACATTCAGGCAAGGAGACAAGCTGAGGCGCTGTATGCCCGCAAGTTCACCATATCTGCTTATATGCAGTGCTCACAGCTTGTTTATACTGCCCCCTGGTGGCCAAAAACAAGCCGTGTTTGAACATAGAAAGTGACTTCATGCCGTCCTGAACCACCTCGAAGAACAGTGAGCAAAACCTCCAAAATCTGCTGTCGTTCAGGAAGGAGCGGAGAAAGTCTATTAATGCCATGTGTGCGTAAGGAAAGGACGTCTCGCTCTCGCCGTGTCCATCAACACTCCTCTGTCGGAAAACGAGGAGTGAAGAGAAAGAGAGAGATCGATGGGAGAAGGAGGAGAAAGAGGAGAAAGGAGCAATGAGCGAACAGACAGGGAAGAAAGAGGGGAAAGAGTGCTGCACAGTCAACTCCTCAACCCCAAGTATTTGGTCGCCCACGCCGTGTCTGTGGCCAGGTTACCGTAGAAACGGAGCATTATGGGACGTCATTATGGTGAGTTGGGTGTGGAGAGCGAGGGGGTCTCTCTTTCTGCCTCCCTCTCTCTCTCTGCACCTCAACAGAGAGGGAGTTTCTACCAGATGAGTGTGTTTTCATGAGGAAGGAAGAAGAAACAGAACTTTGGATTAAACATCAGTCCCTCTTTCCTGTGTGTGTGTGTGTGTGTGTGTGTGTGTGTGTGTGTGTTCCAGAGGGGGGAGACAGCTCTCCACATGGCAGCGAGGGCAGGACAGTCGAACGTGGTCCGATATCTGATCCAGAATGGAGCACGAGTCGATGCCAAGGCCAAGGTAGACCCTGTGTGACACTCAGAAAACACGTCGAACCCATTCAGCCACCACGCTTTTGTGTGTGTGTGTGTGTGTGTGTGTGTGTGTGTGTAGTTTGTCTGAGACGCAGTAATGAGTGTGTGTTTGCATGTGAGTGTGCGGCTGCGTCTGCACGTTTCTAATTACTGAGTGACTGCAGTACAGAAGCAGCTCCCCTGTTTCCACTTTATCTTCTTATCCTCGTTGCGATAGAAAAACCTTTTGTAGGGAAACTGTCACGACGTAATTATAGAAATTAATTGCTTTGTTGTGTAGATATGCTAATATTTGTGTTGAATTTACTTTAATGAGCACCTCCATTTAGAATAATAGCAAAGCCACTACTTACTTACTTTCCATCCCGAGTTGTGTGAGTGTTATAAGTCGATGGCTCTGGGGTGTAAATCACTGGTTCAGTTCAGTTTCTCTCTTAGCCGCTGTGCTTTGGTATCAGCTAAAAATGCTTGTTTGGTTGTTGTCACCAGGACGACCAGACCCCGCTGCACATCTCGAGCCGTCTCGGTAAGCAAGACATTGTCCACCAGCTGCTGGGAAACGGAGCGTGCCCAGATGCCACCACCAGCTCCGGATACACTCCTTTACACCTGGCTGCCAGGGAGGGACACAGAGATGTGGCTGCAGCGCTGCTGGACCAAGGAGCGAGTTTGGGCATTATTACCAAGGTAAACATCACACACATGAGGAAAAGTGATGTGTGGAGACAGAGCGGACATCGGGCAGCAGAGTCCAGAAAGCCTCAGGATCTGTCCTGAGTCCTGTATCAGCAGTGAGAGCTGAGTGGTCTGCCGGGCGGTCCAACGATAAGACAGTTAACAGCTAACAGTTGTAGATCTGCCACACGAGGCTGCATACTTGATGTGTTAGAGCTAAACTGTTGGCAAACCTTCAGGGACTCTGGGACTGAGGAACATGAGTTACAGTTGAGTGTCTGCCAGCGGGAGAGCTGGGTCAGAAAAACTTCTCCGGAGTCTGAAGACACTGTTCCTGGACGGTTTTCTTTGTGCATTACTCATTTCAAAACATCCATTCAGGCTGTAGCAGAGCGTTTGATGGCCACAGTTTCAACACGAAGGAAAGTCCCTAAACTCTAAATACAGTCCAACAGATGACTCTGTGTGTTGCTTCCATATTAAATCTCTTGAGGTCCTTTTTAAGGTCCCACCAGCCAGCGTATTTATACCACATCCACCACCTTAGCTCAGCATGTTTGCATGCTAACATTTGCTAATTAACATTAAATATAAGGTGACTGACTGGATATTGCCCGACCCGCCTGTAATGACTGAAAAGTGTTTTTAAAATGTCAGTGAAGCATCTTCACACATAGTGTTGTGATTAAATCTTCAGCGCAGGTCAGTGAAGGTCGCAGATTATTTACTTTGACATTAAAGGATAGATGGAGCACAAATGTGGGCTACAGTCCTAACGCTTCAGCTAAGTCTCATATGATTAATCTAATTTAGGGTTCAGGTAGCTGCATGATTTTAGATCACTGTCATTCATCCGTCCACCGCCTCCATAGATATTCATTCATATAAGAAATTCAGGCCCTGTAACTGTTAGTCACCCCTCAGTTTGCACACACAGTATACACACATGCAAACACACACACACGGCTGGGTCTGGCCAGTTCACAGATCTGTGTTGCCTCACAGCTGAAGAGTCTGATGTAACACACACAGCACACATCTTACTTCCACACCCTGAACCCTTATTTTGTTTCATCAGCTTTAAGCACCAGATAATCAGTCTGTCGCGTTGTCGGGACGCTACCCCGCAAATGGCTCAATTACTAGGGATTAAACACATATGAGTCGTGAGAGAAGTGTTTTTAGCAGCCACAGGACGTCAGTAGACTAGATCTTTGCAGTAAATTTATCTGAATACTCCTCTCTGTTGTTGTGCGTCTCCACAGAAGGGCTTCACTCCTTTGCACGTGGCTGCAAAGTACGGCAAGATCGAGGTGGCCAACCTGCTGCTGCAGAAGAGCGCTCCGCCTGATGCTGCCGGGAAGGTAACGCATGTTTGAGCGCTGGAGCGTGAAGGAACGAGTGTGTGTGAGCTCCAGCACGAAGAACAGGGCACAGTGAACGTGTCCTCCTTCTTGTATGCAGCTCACACACGCCTCACACACCACCGTTAGCTGTGCACATGTTTGTTTTGTAGCTACACTTCCATGTTGTTGTCTGATCACCTCTGCTCACTGCGCTGTGCTACACGTGAATCACCCTCTAACACCTGCTGTGTGTGTGTTCAGAGCGGACTAACTCCACTGCATGTGGCAGCACACTACGATAACCAGAAGGTGGCGCTGCTCCTGCTGAACCAGGGAGCCTCCCCGCACGCTGCCGCAAAGGTAGGAGTCAGCCACAGCGGGCGGTTATATCGAACGTTCGTTGATGCATTAATGCACCGAAACCTCTCGTCTCTCTGCGGCTCTGGGTGAAAGCAGGCTGACCTAGTTTCAGTCACCCACAACCAGGCTGAGCGAAGCATTGTGATTGGCTGGTTGGGCACCCGTTCCACTCTAACAGCATTTATTCAGAAAGGGCTGCCACTGAAATTAGCTAGGCCCCAATAACTCTTCTTCCCTGAATAAGCCAGTTTTCGGGCCACGACCTCAGACGACACAAGGATGTTTGCTAATGTAAATATAAATTGTACATACAGTGAAATGTCAAGTAAAGACAGCTGGTCTAGATGATATTCCTAAACTTAATATTATGATATTAATACAAATATTTTCTTATGTTTATATATACTGCAGTATCGTAGCTATGCAAAATTGCATTTAAGATGTCATGAATGAGTGAACTGTGTTGTGAAGAGTTCAGAAAAACAGTTATTCACATGTGTGAAATGAAATATTCGACCACTCGTTAGTTTTTATTTACACTTTTCTTGAAATAACTAATTTAAAGGAATGGTTTAACATTTTGGGGAAAGTACAGTACTTAGATGAGAGGATTGACACGCCCTCATGTCTGTGTGTTAGCCTGTTAGCTTAGCTTAGCATAAAACAGGAAATTAGAAGTTTGCTTTCATACAGCGACGGTTTCTGTGTACTTCAGATTGTTCTGGAAGTTGACTTGGCTGTGTGTGAGTGGATAATGGAGGTGTAGGGATAAAAGAAAGCAACATGCGGACAAAGAAATGACCTTCTCTGTTTCTCTGAACCCAGAACGGCTACACGCCGCTCCACATCGCAGCGAAGAAGAATCAGATGGAGATAACCACCACCTTACTGGAGTACGGTGCCTCCACCAGCACGGTGACACGCCAGGGAATCACGCCTCTGCACCTCGCAGCACAGGAAGGCAACGTGGACATAGTGACACTGCTGCTGGCTCGAGACGCTCCCATAAACACGGGCAATAAGGTACGAGATGTGTGCGCGGACGCCGCCGTCGCTGCAGATGTTTGTGTCTGTAAACGTGTCTCACGGGCAGACACAAGGGGACATGGGAGTAATATTTATGCTGTATTTGTGTGTACTATAAACTTGTGTCAACTGGCCAGAGCCTTTCTTCAAAAATCAGTGTTTTTATCCAAGACTCTGTTATTTAGGCTTTAGTGTGATGCACCTGCAGTGTGTTTCCTCTTTTATTTACTTAATCTTTAGATTTCCTGAATATTTGGATGGAAACCCAGCTTGTGTCTTGCTTCTGTTTCTCTCTATGTATGTATTAAATTCTGTCTGTGTGTCTGTATATTTAACTGTCTCTCTGTCTGTCCTCAGTCTGGTCTGACTCCGCTCCACCTGGCTGCCCAGGAGGATAAAGTCAACGTTGCTGAGGTCTTAGTCAACCATGGAGCTACTATAGACCCTGAGACCAAGGTGACACTCCGAGTCTGCTCTTGTCTTAGGACGCACATGATTATTGTTGCAAAATAAGCAAATATTCACGGGTTGCAGCCGATTCCCACTTGTCTGTTTTATTCCACTGTAAACTGAATATCTTCTTCTGAAAAGACCGTCCTTGCAGCAGTGAAACACGTCTTTAAGTGCACTGTGTCCTCGTGTTTTTACAGCACAGGATCTGCTCTTTTTAAGACAGGATGTTTGGACAAACCCTTGGTCCCTCTGAAACCTACAGACCCCAGTTTAGCTAAATGTTATTAATCTCAAGGTCGCCGGATAAACATCTTCATCAGACCTTGCAGGAATCACCCTCTCTTGCTCATCGTTATTGTTTCATCAAACAAACTCCATATTTACAGAGCAGGCAGCGCTATCACCAGTGACCGGATCTCTTTGCTGATCACATGATTGATTTTCTCCATCATCAGCTGGGATACACTCCTCTCCATGTGGCCTGTCACTATGGCAACGTGAAGATGGTCAATTTCCTGCTGAAGAACCAAGCGAAAGTCAACGCTAAGACCAAGGTGACCTTTCATTGTGTGTGTTTTCCTGTGTGTGCGTGTGCAGAAGGTGTTTGAGCACTTTCTTGTGATGGCTGTGTGTCAGTGGGTGTACAACAGATGGAACTGGATTGCTGTGTGAGTGTTTTCTGACTCTTCAGCTTTCTCTCTTTGTCCCTCCTCTGCAGAACGGTTACACACCTCTGCACCAGGCTGCACAGCAGGGACACACACACATCATCAACTTGCTGCTACATCATGGAGCATCGCCCAACGAACTCACCGCTGTTAGTACACACACACTCAGATGAATACTACAATACACACTCCAGATGTTTTAAGTCTGGCTCACGACCTTTGCAGCTTGTGATCTGCTCTCTCTCTAGATAGATATACTCTTGTTAGAGTGTGGTTTGATTTCCTGATACTCACCTCTGTTATTTTTCACTTTTCTGTCCAGAATGGAAACAGTGCTCTTTCCATTGCCAGGAGGCTCGGCTACATCTCTGTGGTCGACACACTCAAAGTGGTCACAGAGGAAACTTTGACCACCCAGGTGAGTGTGTGTGTGTCAGTGTGTGTGTTGACTGAAATGTATGCTTTAACAAATCTGTTTCTTTTATGCTGATAAGACACTACTGACTGGAATGTGTCCTCGTGCACTTACCGTGAATTCTCAAGTAGCAGCCAGGCCATTATTCAGGACAGGCCTATATTAGAGATAGGCCTTAATTCCTACTTTTCGCAGTTATGTGTACATTTTATCAGATTTTTGCTAGGTGTTTTGCTAATCTGCTCTCTCTGTTAAATTCAAATGTAACACTTCCTCCACAACGAACTCATATCTTGATAAATTTGCCATCATGTTTATGCTCTCCGCTCCGCTGCTGATTTTCTCTTTTTAGTAGCAACACTGTTCTCACTTACTAATTAATTGCGGTTGAGTTCTTAGTTAAGTTACTGTCATTTATACTCAAGACTTCCTGCAATAAAGCTTTGCATTAAAAGCCTCCCAGTGGCTCCGAGGGCACAATCCTTCTCTTTCCTGGTGGGCTTTTAATGTGAAACATCCGCAGGAAGTGTTGAATTTCATCTCAAGTCGAAGCAACTGAAAGTAATGAAGGAAGCAGCATTAAAAAGAGAAACCTGTAAAGTTGAAAGTTGTGCTGACTGAGTTTGTGTTGTGAAAATGCTTCATATTAGCCATTAAAAGTAATAACGGCTTTAACTGTATTTTCATTCACGCCTCTGTTTGACAGACTGTGATAGAGAAGCACAAGATGAACGTTCCAGAGACCATGAACGAGGTGTTGGACATGTCCGATGACGAAGGTGAGGAGTCACTTTACTTATTGACATGTAAATCCGTTTATTACTTCACATCCGTCAGAACAGTTCTCCCCATACAGCCTGACCCCAGTCAAACGCTGGAGAGACAGCCAGTGTGTTAAAAACTCAGTCATATTTGGCTTTTGGGCTGGACCATGATGAGATCCCAGTGTTGCTCCCTTGGTTGCTAAATTTCCTCGTTATTGTCAAGGAAACTGTTATTTTGTTGTTGCTGAGTAATCCAGGTGAGAAAAGCCAGCAATATTTTTTTCATTATGAGCTTATTTGATTTCATCATTTGACATTTTACTCACAGTCACGATGACTTCAGGACTTTATTTCCAGATGTACAGTACTCGCTTCATTGTTAATTCTTTCTTTGTCTTTAGTTTTATTACAGACATGATTTTTCCATATTTTTGGTTCCTTTTTTTTCTCTAACCCTCTCCTCCATCCCAATCACACAGTCTGTAAAGCCAATGTCCCCGAAATGATCACAGAGGACTATATATCTGATGTGGAAGAAGGTATTTTTCATCTTTCTTCACTTTTTTTGTTCCTTAAATCCTCATTTCTTTGTTTCACTTCAGTCTGATCTGTCCTCTGTTCTTATCATTTCCAATCTCTGCCTGTCTTTTATGTTTAACTGAACTTTTATACCCTGATTTATATGTACTTTATTTAACTGAATGTAGTCAAATATGATGCTCAAACCGTCGTACTGTACGTGACAGAAGCACCATACTGCTGCGTCCCCCTTCGACTCTCTCACGCTGCGCTGTTGTAAAACCTTCAGTATTTTCATGCATCAAAATGCAGGAAATATGTCTCTCTCCTGGTTGCCATGCCAACTGTCTGCATATGGCGTTGTGGAGTGTGTAACAGATTTCTTTTCATGGCGTGAAGTAGACGCACACACACTCGATCCTTTGTCTCCGGAGGCTTGTCGGTGACGCTTCCATTGTAGTTTCACGCATTTGAGCCAAAGCAAACATGGTGTCAGCTGCTAGAGTGTGTGAGTGTGTGTGTGTGTGTGTGTGTGTGTGTGTGTGTGTGTCTGTGGTGTGTGTGTGTGTGTTTACTTACCTCTTTTCTCATGGCTCATAAAAGGCTGAACTTGAGCTCTATACTGACTGTCACAGACTCGGGGGGGAGTGATCGATATATTGAGATTTTTCCATCAATAGCTTGTTTCATTTTCGTTGGCTCTCTGGTGTTTTTAGGCTTTCATTTTCAGTTCGTGCCATATTTCTTTCTGTCTGCCGTTCCAAGTTTTTATAGCTGCTAAATGTCAGCAGAAAGCGTCCACTTTCCCACAGTGGTGCAGTGTGTGTATGCGCTGATATGAGATTACCAGCTGTACCATCGTTTCTACCGCTCAGAGACGACTTCTGCTGCCGTCGTTTGTATTTGTATTACATAACCCTGATTCCAAAAACAGCACAAAGACAATATATTTATGGTTTGACCTCATCAGCTTCATTGATTTTTGTAAATATATGCTATTCTGAATCTGATGCAGCAACATGTTTCAAACCAGTTGGGACAGGAGCGACTAAAGACTGGGAAAGATGTGGAACGCTCCAAAAACACCTGTTTGGATCATTCCACAGGTAAACAGGTTGATTGGTAACAGGTGAAAGGATCATGATTGGGTCTGAAAGGGGCGTCCTGGAAAGGCTCAGTCGCTCAGGAGCGAGGATGGAGCGAGGTTCACCACTTTGTGAACACATGACTGTATAAAGGAGATTTTTGGAATCAGGCTTGTACCTGCAGTATAATGTACCATAGATCTCTGCATAGAGCGGCGTGTGCAGCTCTGTGCTGTGAGTTACGACTGTTGGCCTGCATATTTAGGTTGACCGCATAGTGAGTCCTTAGCTGGGCAGAAAACAGACGACAGAATGGAAAAAAGAAGGTGGAGCTGGATGAGTTACAAAATGAAGTGGAAAATGTACACAGGCTATATCACATAATGAGCCACTAATAATCCTGTGAGGTGATTTTCCCACCAGTTAATAAACTCACGACAACTCCGGACAGTCTACGAGAAAAGATGTTTGTCGACGGTGCTCCGTGTCTGTAGGGCTTCCACTTTGATCTCCAGGTGCTGCAGGGCCTCATTCTTGTGGCACACTTGAAGGTCTATGTGTAGGTTACATGTGTTGCGTGCAGATGTCGCCACCTTCATCAGGCAGAGTTTACAACTTACCTCACTGACGTTATCAGGTTCCCTGTGAGCACTGGGTTTAAGTCTGAGATGCTGCCAGATAGGTGCGTGTGGTAAACGGTGTATGTCCGGTCACCATGTAACACCGTGTAACCCCGACCTGCCGCATGCATGAGCGCAGAGATGTTCCAAAGTCTGCTCCAAGTCTTAAAAATGAATGGTTGAAGGTGTATTTCTGCTTTATTTGAACAGAGATGGATGTTGGAAATATCTGCATCAGCTATTCCTGTAAGTCCAACAAACAGTGACCTCACTGTAACTAACTCCAATAACCAGCCTGAGGTGCTGCAGCTGAACTGATGCCACTAAATGCTGCGTGTTGCCATTTCTTGCAGTGTCTGTGTGCTAATGTGCACATATCTGCTCTCACACTTTGTTGTTGTTTTTGTTGTAGAGCTTCAGTAGAGTGTCCATCTTTCAATCCCGATCTAAAAATACATGAGGTGTAACTCTAGGCACACAAATACACACACACACACACACATTCTCTCATGAGCCCACATACCAGCTGAGTAACAGCAATGATTAACATCTCCAGTAACACACACAGTCCGTGATCTAAATCAGGACAGCCCACAAACCCGCTGCAGTCTTTTGTGAACTGTTTCTTTCCAAAGCGTTCCAGTGTTGTGAGGAGAATTAATATTTAATCAGCATGGATATAAAATCTGATTCATGAGATAATTGAGCTATTCATAACATATTCACAGTGTGCTGGCCTATTATATCCACTTATTTATGCAGTTAATAATCTGTTTCCAATGTTGTTTTTAGGTGAATATCCAAAATCCGTCGTATGTTTTCATCCTTGGCCTTTCACGCCCGTCTTTGGCTTTTTATAGTCTAAATATAACACATGCTACTTAAAAAAAATAGAATAGATATACTTGAAATCTAATAAGACATCAATAAATAGGCCTTGTTTTGCTCTAACCTTGAATATTTAATTCTCAGATGTCTGCTTGAAGCTAACAGCTAGAGGCTACATTAGCATAACACACCCCAACTGTAAGTAATAGAGGCACCGCTTTGAGCTGTATGAAAGGTGCTACACAAATAAAATGTTATTATTATGGCCAGGCTTTAGCAAAGAAGGAGAATATGTGGGATGAAACAGCAAATTCTCTGATTCTGCTCATTTTTATATCATTTTTATGGACTGTCCGTTGTGAGTCGACAGTTTTATGGGAGTGCAGAGCTTCATCTCTGGGTTGTTCCTTTAAAAGTTCCCTGTGCAAGCTCTGATGAAATGTGGTTGCCGCCTGTTTCAGCGGATTGGAGGGTTTATTTGTCACATATAGGAGAATTAAATTTCACTACTAGACCAGTGTGAAAAATAAGAATTAGAAAAAAGGAATATGAGGGAGAAAAATAACTTACATTCGTCAGTCTTTGTTCAGAAAAGCATAGATTTCTACATGTCGGTGTGACATGGGTTGTAACAGCAGCTACACTTAAATTTCTGATGCTGTCAGAACTTTGTAACTCAGGATCATTTTGGACTGATGCACCTAATTTCTCTGTTATTTGTGCACAGTGTTTAATTGTCTTTGTCTGCTAAATTCTGCAAAGTGTTTCACATCAGGGTCTTTCAGCTGCAGCCACACAGATACTCTTATGAATTTCTGCAATCACTGCCCCCTCTGGAGGTGATAAAAACACACTGTTAGACATGTGAGTTGACAGGCAGATGAAAGAAACGAACCAGTGTACAAAATACAAAGATCAACTGAGTTAAGGAGAGCCGTGAGGACGCATGCTGTCCTGTATGGACTCCTATAGACGCTGCATAGGTAGTTTAGATGTTAGACAACTTAGTCTGAGTCACCCACTTACTATTTCTGTCCTGCACTGAGCTCTAGGTGTCTGTTCTGAAACTCTCTCTCTCTCTCACACACACACACACACACACACACACACACATTCAGACACACACACACTCTCTCTGGATAATCCTGGAGCAGGGTGGGTAGGCGGGAGAAAGCCGATCTGTTTGTGTGAGCGTCGGGCGGTGAAAGAGAGACAGATGCAGGAGAGAGCGACAGAGAGTTGAAGGAGTCAGAGAAAGTTAGCTCAGGGCGAAATCCTGCAAACTGGCCTGAATGAAGTGCTTCAAAGCTGGAGGTGAGTTTCTGCTCGGCTCGGGGGGGGGGGGCGGGTTTGCTGTCGCTGGGCCTGAAATGAGTAGGGGGTCCCGGAGAATGAGCTGGAATGTCGCCACATCGGGTCTGTAACGTGTGTGAGGGAGAAGTTTAGGGGGAGGGGTGCCGTAGCAGCAGGGGATGAGGGGACAGGAGGGTGGGCGGGGGTCTCCGGTGCTTTGTGGTTGCTGGAATGCCTTCCTTTTCTTTCTTTTCTCCGCCTGCATGCACTTGCTCCCCTCTCCCTTTTTAACTCCTCCTCTCCTGCCTTCTCCCTTTCAACTCGGCGGTCAGCGGTTCATCAGTAGGCTAACATCTACAGTACCTCTGAGGGGAATGACATGCCGCTAACTGTTTTCCTGCTAACGTCGGTTTCAGCTCTTTAACCAAGTTTTCTGTAGCTTTGGTGAGCGTTGGCTGTGCTGACACGGACTTCTGCTGAGCTGAAAGTGTTTTTATTCGCCGTAACTGGAAAAATTGTGCTGTACATGAATCTGCGGTCAGTGAAAACTTCCTGTAAAACTACATGATCCAACCTTTAATTAGATTTAAAGCTGTTCAACTGATGTTTTGCTCTTACTGTATTACTCACTAAACTAACCTGACGTGAAAAGTTACTGACAGCAGGGCTTTGTTGTTTGCGAGCTTTACTGTTAACATTGTTTGTCGTCGGGGGACTGGAGACAAAAACCTTTCAGTGACAGCAAGACTTTTGTTTGTGTGTGTTTGCTGGACCGAGGCTGAACTGGAAACAGCCTCAGGGCAGAGGCTGCATTGATCTGTCTGTCTAAAAGAGCCACTCTGTTGTGGTGTGCATGGACGACAAAACAAGGAGCACAGAGAGAAGACAAACATTTTGAATGTGCTTTCATAGGATGTCCCACCTTGTAACAGCTAGTCTGGTGCAGCGAAGTGTTGAGCATCTCAGCTGATGAAGCAGGACATGTGCCCGGCCTGTAGTTAGCTTTGCTCATTCATTCTCTCTGATGAAAAGATGCTTTCTTTCTGTAACCTCTCTTCTGCCCTGTGTGTTGTCAACCCGCAGGTGATGATGCAATGACGGGGGACACAGACAAATACCTGGCCCCCCAGGACCTGCGGGAGCTGGGGGACGACTCGCTCCCTCAGGAGGGCTACATGGGCTTTAGCGTTGGTGCACGGTCACAGAGGTAAAACACACCCCAGTTTATAATCTATATTAAGAGTACTGCTAAATTTGATTAGGTAAATGTAGTATTTTAATATCAATTGTTATCACTTACAGTACAGCTATATACAGTACTATAAGCGAGAGGCCCAGTCACACCAGCATCTGAAACAGGAATAATTAGCAGCAAGGGTTCAACTCACACTGTTGACCAATAACAAACCATCTTGACATTTCTGACGGTTGAGCAAACGGAGAGCCAAAGAGTCCAAAACTGACTGTAGCTTGTTAGCCGTGTTACAGTATCAACTGCTAAGCTAAAAGAGGAATGGTTTGAAGACACTTATAAGACCTGAGTATAAAAATGTCTTTTGAATAAGCCATGTGAACATATCGTTCTGTTAGCAACCAAGCTAACGAGCTCGCTAACAGACCGTCAGCAAGCTTGCTGGCTGTGAGAGCTTTCTTTCCCCGTTCTTCATTAACTCTTTATTTAATGAGGTAGTAGAAATGGTACGAGAAAGTTACAAAATGTGTCTTCTGAATAAACCGTGTGAACATATTGTCTTGTTAGCAACAAGGCTAATGAGCTTGCTAACTTAGTTTGCAAGCTAGCTAGCATGTTACAGCTTTTTTTCTAATCTTCAATAACATTTTATTTGATGCAGATGACATACAATCATTGGAGAGAAAGAGAGAAAATAGAGAGACACTTTCTGATTGATTGATTAGCATTAGCATGCTTCAGGCTGGACAGTTTGTAAGCAGTTAGCTTGCTAGCTACATTAGCAAATAGCCCTGCAACCAAGCAAGCTTCTACAACCCCATATCTATCGATGTGTCGATGACTGTGGCTGTGCTACTTTCTGGTGACTGGGTCTTAAAACATCAGATCAGCTGTTTGTAGATTTCATGTGAAAATTATAAATTGCTTTGAAGCACAAAAGGAAATCATTCAGTACAAAACAAGAAATTAGCCCTGCTCTACTTTACCAAAGAAGAAAAGTACTCTTGTGGTCTTTTTTATTGCTGGCATGTGGTAGACATTCCCACCATGCTCGCCTTTATTTATGATAATTAGAGTACACCAAGGTATCACAATTACTGTGACGGATACACTGAAGTTGAAGCGTGCTGAAGAGTCTTTTTCAAAGCTCCAAGAAACGCTGGTTCTTAACAATCATCCAATGATTAACAGGGAAACAGGGTTGTAACTGCAAAAGAAGCTGAATGAAAAGTCATGACCTAAAAACCAACACAACCAACATCAATTCACACAGAGTTGGATATTCAAATCTATTAAAACACTCTGCTGAAGTCTTTTTTTTAAATTTATTCTCATTATCCAGACGATGTGAGATGCCAGTGAGGCCTTACAGTATCCTGACCTTGAATCGCCACACACACACACACATTTTCCTCTCACCAGTGGGAGGTCACAGTTCACTTTCTGTGCTTGTTGGACTCGCACAAAAATATTGACACACTGCAGCCCTCTGAAGAGGGTGGGGCTTATTGAATATCTGTGGGGTGACACACATGGACACTGAGCCACAGGAAATTAGAAACATGTTCGATTGTGTGGCCTTGAGCGCTGGGTTAGACCAACACACACTGTTTGAGTGAGGTGGGGTGTGTGTGTGTGTGTGTGTGTGTGTGTGTGTGTGTGTGTGTGTGTGTGTGTGTGTGTGTGTGTGTGTGTAACCAATTGCTGGTTCGTTGCAGTGATGGGTTCAAATCACTGTAAGTTCAGTCAATTTAACAAATTAATTATCTACAAAGTCACTGTGAGTGCGTTGAAAGGAAGCTATGTTACATGTTGTTTGTTGTATTTATCTCTGTAAAACTTTTGTACTGTCACTCGAGGTTTTTAACATTAATACTTTATCCTGTTAAAAGCAAAACATGCAGACCCAGTGGAGTTGTGGCGTGGGAGGAGCTGCTTGGTAAAGAAGTTTTTCCTGCTGTAAATAACCAGCTTAGAGTTTTCTTATGATGATGATCTTCATATCCTCAGTGTTCAGAAACGTAGAAACACAGAAGTCAAAGCATCAGCTTTGTGTAGTGGATGGCTCTAAACACTACAATACCCATGAGCCACCGCTGCTTGTGCTATGGCAAAGAAGCCAATCAGAGGCATGAATCATTTCATGGTTGCTGGATTGAGTGTAATCTTCAGCTCAGCCTCATATTAGCAGTGTAAGTAATATCATTTTAAGATGACTGGATGTTTCTTACCAAAATGCCCCTCGGTTGTTAATTACCCAACTCTGCAACTCAGCTCAGCTCTGTGGAGCATTTTAGCATCTTCTAGCTCATCGTTTTGGTTTTAAGGCCCTTAACTTTAATGTTTTGGTTCATTCTTGCAGCTTTCATCAACTGAAGCTGTTTTCAGCAATGAAACCTCTGTACTCTACCTCAGCACCAAACAGCACATAGACAAAGTTAGCAGTACAGTAGTGGAGCATTTAGCAGCTGAAGAGTCAGATATTTTCCTGAGGAGTTGGTGGAGACCAAAGCAGAGCTAAATGTTGGAGTGAATATTGGACTTTCATTCATCAGGCGGTCAGAAACAAGTGAATGCTAATGTTGCTCTTCTTCTGCTGTGGCCATGAAAATCAGTTAATAAATACAGAAAACAAAGGAGACTTTTACATCAGGAAATGAAAATGACTCCTCCCTCCTCACAATTCTGTCCCGAATCTTTGAAGCCGAGCTCACTGAGTGTATACACATCTCTGATATTAGTCCAAAAATGAGTCGGCAGCATGTGGCATCATTTTACCAACCTGCACCTCTGCTCTGGCTTTTCTCCTCTTTGCATCTCTCTATCCACTCCTCTGTTTGTTCATGATCTTTTATTCTCTCCTCATGTCCGTTCTTAATGTTAGTCCCAAAGTCAGGTAAGGCTAAAGGCATGAAGAGGCCTCCCTACACCTCCCCCACCCCACCCATTTCAGCCCTTTCCCTCCCCTGACACCCCTGGACTCCAGTCACTATCAGTACCATGACTCTGTGGTCCACTGTAA
The DNA here is from genome assembly GCA_037975065.1 of Chaetodon trifasciatus. Lineage (NCBI taxonomy): Eukaryota > Metazoa > Chordata > Actinopteri > Chaetodontiformes > Chaetodontidae > Chaetodon > Chaetodon trifasciatus. The sequence goes on along the minus strand of JBBMOE010000047.1, from coordinate 3,963,766 downwards.
TACATATTTACTCTGTGTGTTTGACAACTAACTTGATGATTTTGACCAGTTTTTTTGTGTTTTGTGTCCCGTGGTTGACTTGTGTGATCTTTATGTCCGATTCCTTACTTTCAGTTGAAAACAGTTCTGCTGTGTTCCTTGCTTGTAGAGCTGTGTTTGCTTTGTGTTTGACTGTGGTTACTGTTTCATTAATGCTTGGGTTTTTGTGGGTTAGCCACATAAAGGTGGAGCTTTGCATCATTTTGGTTTCTGTGTGGAGTGCTCCTTCATAGAGCTTCCAGGGACCTGAGCTGATGTATCTGCAGGCAGTAGCACTGCCTTCATCAGTTTAGAGTCGTATAGTGACCACAGACAGTGGACAGTATCTCCCTGTATGTATGTATGTATGAAACAGGAAGTTTCCTCTTATCGACCTGCAGAGCCGGAGAGCCCTGCAGTTCCACACCTACCCTTTAAGATACCCTTTATATGCATGTGCCACCATTTTTTCCCCCTTCTTGCCAAACTTTATTCACAACAGTAATATTACGATTTGCCACCAAAACAGGAGCCACACCTAACTTATTAGAATAATAATTCTTGTTATTTCTGCTTCCTCGTTAAATGACGTTTAATTGGCTGTAGGCCAAAGACACACAGCACACATGAAAAGCAAAATGTACCATTTTATGTATTAAAAATGTCAAAACATGCAATTTAAAAATGTGATTACAGACTGACTTTATCAGCATTTTCTCATTCATTTTCACAGTGAATGAATGAAATCTGTATATATGAATTACTGTTGGCAAAATTCATGAACTCATGCTGAAGCTAACAAGCTAGCACAAGTTACAGCTGTTCCTGAGAGCGTTAAAAAGGACAGGCTGACATTATTCACTGAAGGTAGCCACTAAACATTAACATTAAAACTTGTGATTTAAACTTGTGAATGCAGGATGTTTCTCGAGAACCGCTCCTCCAAAATACTTCAGTCTCAGACTACAGTTCCTCCTCAGAACACCCACCAACTGTGAAGTCGATCAGATGAACCGTTGTAGAGAAAATCGTGTCGTCCTGAAATGAGAGAGAATGAATGACTTGATAAAATCATGCTGTGATCTCAAAGTGACAAGATTTCAGGATTATTATCTCGTTATCCTCAAAACACAACCTTTTAATTTCTTGACCCTGTTATCACGATGAAATTCTAATATAGCAAAATACCTTTAAATCGTGAGAAAATGGGCTTAAAAGTACATTCATACATATATATTACGAACTCTCTGCTTCCATAAATTTGCCATTTCAGAGCCAGACTTGTGTTTTTGCCATTGTGTGCTGCAGAGCAGTTCCTCCGGGCGCACGGCTAATTGATTCACATCGCTTAGCGAACAGCAGTGTTGTAATTGCGGTTGAGACGTTGCAGGCAAACATTCATCGTAAGTCACCGCTCAGGAATGCTCTTAATTTGCCTCATAAAAGTCTCTCAAAGCCTCATCACAAACAACATCACAGCACACACAGTCGCTGACAAATGTACTGAGACAGAACCTCCATCTCATGAACAACATGCAGTTTAATGTGTCGTCAAAGGAAGTTTGACCGCAGCTGATTATCTGCAAGTGTTTCGTCATGATGGCCAGTTTCTTGTCGTAGGACCGTGTCCATTGTCCACCATACAGTAATCTGCTTAACTTCCATGAGCTACTCTGCTTCCCTTTGTTGGGCTTTCCAATTGAGTGCCAGCGTGAAGGTGTGAGTGGCCCATTAGACAGCTCTAGGCAGTACAAAGAGGGTTGCACTCATCGTTTTCACCCAACACGTTTTCTTTTTTGCTCTGACCATCCACCACCCAGGTGGTGTTACTGGGAGGATTATTTTCAGACATCACTGACGGCTGCGTTTGCGTCTGGATCCCTACACAGTTTAGTCTCTCAAGGTGTTTTTGTGTTGCCGTTGTGCAGCAGTCGTGTCTTTGCCGCTCTGGGTTTTGTCTCAGGAACACTTGTGTGTACTTTCTTGCCTTGTGGTTGTTGTTGGTGGCATACAGTCAGGTTCCTGGAAGCTGCATGCATTTAATGTGTTTTTGTTTGTTTTTTCTGTTCACTTTCAAACCTCCACCCTCACACCCAACCCCCTCCCAACTCCTCCTCCTCCTCCTCCTCCTCACCTCCCCTCTCCATCATTGTGACTGTTGTCTTGGTAATCCGTGACTTCTACGGCAACCACACCAAGCCTGCGTTCCTTCAGTTCTGATAGGTCCAACACGCTGAACCGGAGCTCGTTCACGCGGGACAGCATGATGATAGAGGAGATGCTGGCGCCCAGTAAGGAGATGGTACGTACACAGGCTGGACGTATGGACGTCTAAAGGTGCACACGTTCAGTCTCTTTTCGTCTCTGTGTCTCCTGCTGGCTTCTGTCTCTCTTAGTCAGTAATCTGCAGGTCATGAACTTCACGAGAGACTCAGTTAAGTCTCCGAATGTGCCAAGCTGTTCTGGTGCCGTGCCAAAAGCCAGGCTGTGCACCAATCCTCTTCCACCTGAGTCAGTGTTGACATAAAGACGGCCAATCCTGTTACATTTTACTGAAAGAGGAAATGAGATTAGTGGTCAGTGCTGCTATCTAATAGGGATTACTGTGATGACCCCGCCTACTTTAAGGAGGCCGTAGGTGGCACTTAAGGTAAAGTGGGAGGTCAGGGGAAACTTTCATTTATCCCAGGAGCCAAAAGAGATCAAGTAACCAAAGCAGCAGTATGTCCAGCTCTGATGGCTGTTGTTGGAACATGTACATTTTCCTTCCTTCTTTTGGGGAATGTAAACATGTTTTTCATGGAATAAAGCCAAACCTCTCCATGCATTAGCATTAAATGGGCACTCCAGCTTTTTAGCATTGCACCTCCATTCAGTCAGACAGCTTGTGATCAAAACCAATGGACCAGAGGCCTAACTGTCCTCATTTGTAGCCCCTAAAACACTTCCCATAACGCAGCTTAACAGTGTCACTACACCCTCCCTAACTGGCTGAGCAGCCTGGTTAAAACTTAAAGATTTTGAGTCTCCAAGCAAACAAGAGGCTTCTTAGAAGGAGCCTGGACATGCTCTTCAATGCTGCTAATGGACAGTGCTGCTAAAGTACAGGAAGACGCACAATGCAGTAGTTTGAAGAGTACTTCAGAGTAGCATGATGGTATTAACAGCTTGTCTCCTCTCACGCTGCTGCAGATGCTCTGCAAGGAAAGGTCTTTCATTGTAGAGCAGCACAATAAGGTAGACGTTCAGTGCATGTGACAATATGTCATTCAGACTTTATCATTTCTTATATGTACTTTCAATATTATTTCAAGGTTTGCCACCATCACAGCATGTCTATATTTTATCATTGTTTTCATTCATCATTATAAAGTGAACTTAAAAATGTGTTGGTGGTCATGATACTGAGATGCTACAGTAACACCATCACCACATCAAAACCTCCTTATTATGTGTTGGATGAATTAAGAGCAAACTTTTTTCAAGTATTTTACAATTTCAGTGTTTACTCTCTAAGTTTTAAGAGGATTCTTAATATCATACAGTGGTTGCATCTATCCACTGTTCAGCACTGGCACATCTGATGCTCGTTTCTGTCACCATCCTTAAAAACAGTGTTTTTAAATGCCGGTGTCCTTCTGAAATGTCCAATCTCTGAAGTGTCCAATCTCCAGATTGGCTTTCTCTCACTGGCAGCTGCCAAAGTCTCCCATGAGTAGAAATCACTTTACACCTCTGCCATAAATCCTGAAAGATGCACTAGTGGCGATGCCCTCCTTCCTCAGAGGAGGTGCAACTTGAAATAAGGTGGCCTGACTTTTTGTCATGTCTTAGCTCACTGCTGGATTTATGTGTCAGTGCTTGTGTGTCGTCTTTTTGGATGTAAAGGAAACTATTTATTGTGAGATTTTAGCTGGAAACACTTGACATTTCATAATTTTCTGCATGGCTTCATCATTATTATCATTCCTCTGCTCCCTTCTCGTGCACGTGGAAGGTTCCTCTCATGCATTGCACTCACCTCGTTGTCTCCTCAGCAGCATTTGGCGGTGGCGAAGGACGCTGACAACGACTCTCTGAGGAGGTACAGCTGGACTGCGGACGCGCTGGATAATGTCAACCTCGTCTCCTCGCCGATACACTCCGGGTAAGCACGTTTGAATAGATGCAGACAGGAGGACGGGGAGGGAAGACGGATCAGGGATAATATCAACTGTGGGGTCTCATCTAACGGCGAGGATGGAGGGAAAAGCTGAGGATGGAGGGAGAGGGAGAGAACTTGCTAACGTGATGACAGTGTCTCCAGATTTTAGATGAAAAGAGGAATTCGAGGTGCTCGTCTCTGTTTCCACCTGCCTGTTATGTGCTCTCTGTCTGTCTTCTCTTCTCACCTTCTGTCCCCTGGAGGAAACGGCTCCTATCTGCAGCGGTTTCTCCTCATCCTCTCTGTCTGTCTGTTCTGATCAAATCTGAAAGCTAGTCTGTTAGCAGAAGTTACACTTTCTTCATTTCCGTAATTACTGTGCGACAGCATCACGTGGCTCTAGTGTGTCTGTACAGTAGAACCAAATCCAGTCATCTGACCAGTGCTCACCTGGATTTACCTGAGAGCAGGTAAATCTTTCCAGCAGCAGATTCAGCCACTAACTGCGGAAATGAAGGAGCTGTAGTTTAAAGCAGAAGTTTGACATTGTGGGAAATACGTTAATTTGCTTTCTGGAGGAAATATGATTGATTCCACTCTCACGTCTGTCTGGTAAATAAAATGAAACTACAGCAATCAGCTGCTAGCTTAGCTTAGCACGAACACTGAAAACAGGGGGAGACAGCTAGCCTCGCTCACCTGTTAAACCTGGACAAAAACTCCAGTCTTTCTGCTCGGCTAAGCTAAGCTAAGCTAAGCTAACCCGCTGCTGGCTGTAGCCATGCATTTAACACACAGACATGAGAGTGAATCCCCTCATCTGACTCCAGAAAGCAAACACGCGAATTCCCCAAAATGTGGAACTGTTCCTTTAAAGGACTCCTTGCTAATCGTCTTCTCAGTGGTGTTTCTGATGGCAAAGCTCTGTTGTTGACCTGTCACTCCTGCGTTGCTTTGTCGTCCATCCTGCAGTTTTTCCTCTCCGCTCCCGCAGTACGACAGCAGGTGATTGACTGTGATTGGTTGTCCTCTTTATCACCACCTCTACCTTCTTTGTGTTACTTCCTGTTTCCGGTGACGTCGCGCACCCTCCCCTCTCTGCTCACTCATAACATCTGTGTTTGCTCGACACACACTCGACATAAAGTGGTTTGTGTTGATTCCTTTTGCGTGGAGGAAATCTTTGTGAGTCTCTAACTGATCTGGAAGCGTTTGTGTTGACTTTGTAGAGACTGACATGGACCTGCACTTTAGCTATAGCTGGATCTGGATGCTTTTACGTTTTCCAATAAGCCAATTGACAGACCAGTTTCAGCAGATCCAGTCCTGCTCAAGATGAACACATTGCAACCACAGATAACATGTGTGTTAGTTAATCATACTTTTCAAATGGTTCATTTATGCAAAACTACATTTACATTCACACCATTTGATCAGCAGCTACATTCAAACTAACATGACATGTCGTTCACCACGCTGCATGGTGTGGATCTGGCGTGTGCGTGTGTGTGTGTGTGCGTGTGTGTGGGAGTCATGTGATCTCCTTCTTTAAGTCAGAATGAGCTCCACACAGACTACACTACCGTCTAATAAGGATAACACAGGTTACACTGGAGGCTCCTGTGTTGGCATCTTGGCTGATTCCTTCAAACTGGCAGCAGCTAACGTCCTCTGAAGTGTCAGAATATTCATCTAAGACCGTGAATTTGCTGGAAGTGGATGTTGCAGAATCTGTTTTCAAAGCCGCCGCCAGCACAGAAAACTCCTCACATTTCCTTCTTTCTTAATCTGTTTTCTCTTTTGCTCACGCTTACTTTGTGTGTGTTTTGAAGATCACGGCATGAGAAGGGACCTCACCTCAACTCAAGCTCTTCTCTCTCCATCAGTATTGTTTTACACTGATGTGTATTTTACTTCTTATTCCATTCCTTTCCTATATCCTCTCCTCTCCCTCTGGTTATCTTCTCCTCCCCACACGCTCCTCTTTCTTTCACTTTCTACTCTCCTGTCTTTGCGCTCTCTGCTTTACTGCCTCCTACCACTCCTTGTCTCCTCCTCCTCCTTTTCTTCTCTCTCGCTCTCATCAGGTTCCTGGTCAGCTTCATGGTCGACGCCAGGGGCGGCTCCATGAGAGGGAGTCGTCACAACGGCATGCGCATCATCATCCCGCCCAGGAAGTGCACGGCGCCCACCAGGATCACCTGCCGGCTGGTCAAGAGACACAAACTGGCGTCGCCGCCTCCGATGGTGGAAGGAGAAGGCCTGGCGAGCCGACTAGTTGAGGTCGGTCCAGCTGGAGCTCAGTTCCTCGGGTAAGATGCCTTTTTTTTAAAAAAATCCCACCAGTATTGTTGCTCAGTTGCTTATTTTTCTTCACTTTTGCTCGATGACTTGACACCTCCTTCCTTCTGCTTCTTGCATCGCCATTTCCAACCATCTGCGTTGATATTTCGGGGTGTGACTGTGTGTATGTGCATGTTGAGGTGTAATACCTGCTGTTTAATTTGCAGTTTAAGTGGAATTGTTGCAGTGTGCTCACCCTCAAGCCTCAAATCCAGCTGTGTTTGCCTCATGAAGGCAAGTGTGTAAAAGTAGATCATGAAGAAAATAAGTTTTATATACGTCCCTCTTGTGATAGAACGTACAGAAATTATAGATGTGGCTCAGCTGAATGGCGAGGCTTTGATGACGTCTTTAATTTGGATTGGAATTAAAATGCATTAAATAGGACACGTATGCCTGTTGATAAGGATTACATGTTCCCTTAGAGTTTATTCTCTTATTTATAACAGGGCCAGTTAGTCCAGTGGTTCCTAACCGAGATCTGTGGCTGAAAACGTCCACCTTGATCAAACCCACTGAAACAATGGCTAAAAAATGAAAGTTCCAGGAAATGCTCTGTCTAAAAATGTCTTGTTTTACTCCAAAACCCCAAATTATCCATCATAAAATCAGAAAAAGACAGAAAACAACAGCATGTGGTCACATGTGAGGAGCTGAAAGCTGTAGTTGTTTGGTGTTTCTGCTCAATAAATGCTGTACAGAGTGACTTACAGCAGGCTGAAAAGCAGCGTTTTACCTCCTCTCCGGTTAAAAGTTTAAAGCCTGTTCATCACTGCAGCAAGCTGAATCCAGTGGAGGTCAGCAAAGAAGGTTAGTCTTTCAGTGATAGTAATATAATTTGCATTCCTGGATACTGTAGTACTGTACATTAAAGAAGGATTGACGATGTACAGGTGTGCTCTGTCTCTCCTGCAAACCACAGACGTTCTTCAGTTACAGCTACAGTTCATCAACAGTAGATCTAAGACAGCAACCCTGACACGTGACACCTCTGAGGCATCAGTGCAGAGCGCTGGAGGGACGAATCTTATGAACCACAGCTAGAACTCAGTGGCTCAGTGTGCTTTCACTGACTTTCCAAGTGTGTGTTTTGTGTATGTATGTGGGTGCGTGTGTGTTTCATTATCTTGCGGACACAGTAAACTACATCTTCCCAGAAAGCTGCCAGCCCTTAATGAAGGCGAGAGCCTGGTTAGTCCAGTGCTACAGCTGGGACCCAGAGGAACTAGATTTGTTGGGTAGGAACCAAATAGCATCCCCTCCTCCCTGCTCCTCCCCCTCCTGTACCTCCCACCACTCCCAAGGAAACGACATGGCCGCGGCTGATTCATGCTGATGGATTATTTTACCCATCTCTGTTGACTTTGGTTTGTTAGGATACGGCATCACGATCACATGGCCGCCATGTAGTTTTGGGAAGAAATCAATGACATAGCGATGATTCGCACAAGCTTTTGAAGGGAGGACGACGACTTACTGCTTATTTAGAGTTAGTTGGATGATGGGTCCACCACAGCAGAGTGGATTTATTTATTACATTTAGATTCTAAAGTTCTTCCTAAAACTACACAATAATACTTTAAATCCATTACTGTTACTTTCCAGCCACTTTCATTCAGAGTCCATTGTATTTTTATTGCAGAGGCTTTCAGTGGGCTTCTGATGTCACTGAAAGTAAAGGTTTTGATTGGCTGTTTGGACTGGACTGCGCTTGTTGGGCATGAGCCTTTTCCTCCTCAAGCCGAGCATCATCCTGCTTCCCATGACCGCTGTTACTTTACTTCACCTTTGAGATCAGTTTTATGTCATCCCACAGTGTTTTTGTGTAATTAATTGCCAGAGCCATCAGCAGAACCAGTCTGGCTGAGCTGTACTGATCCATTTCAGTGTGAAAAGGTGTTTGTACAACGAAACACGGCACATTTCAGTACTGTGGAACTTCAGGGCTGCAGCTCATCTCAGAGGGGTTCTTTCATTATGTTTATTGACAAGCAGTAAACACACTGTGCCTCAGACGGCGTGAGATTTATTGTGGTTTATTTATTAGGACTGTTTGTCTCTTCAGGCTTTTCTTTATAAAACTCTAAATCATGTTTTAACTGTTTAAATAAAGAATCTGGTCGAATAAGCAGCAATCAAAAGGCCCAACTGTCATCAGATTCTGATTGGTGCACAGAAACATGTGATGTGACCTTTTTCTTACCTGGATGAGACTCATCTGCTTCAAACCAGCGAGACGAGCACAGACGAGAAAACAAAAGCAAAAAACAGCCTGAAGATGTCGCTGTAACGTCGTGCATAGATTCTCAATTCAGGGATTGTCAGCCGTAACACACATTCAGTGAGTGTGTCTTCAAAACAGTAACGGAGTGTGTGTGCGTGTGTGTGTGCACGGTAGCCTGTGTGTTAATATCAGTCTAGATAATCTCATACTCTATATCTGGATTGCAGTCTGAGATCAGTGTTATCGATTCAGTGCAGCTCCAGTCGGCTGTGTCTTGATGCACCGTGAAGGGTTCAGTTCGTTCAGGCAGATTTGTTTTTTTAATGAAAGTCGTGAACACTTCACTAATATAAACGTTTTTTCACGGTCAGCAGTCGCCCTCTCTGGCAGATGAAGGTATTTAACGTGAATGTGGAAGTTATTGATCTCAAAAAACTTGTCTGAAATTAGTTATGACACAGAGTCTAAGAAAAAAACAACATTAATTTACCGCTTCTGTCCGACCTTCAGTCTGCATGTGAAAATTCTGTTAGCTTAAGCTAGCTTAACGTTAGCTTAAGTTAGCTAGCATAACTTTAACCCAGCTGAAATTACTTGCTAGTTTAATGGGTTTTTTGTTTTTTTTGCATTATCATCTGAAGAACATAACAATTAACAACATAATAAAGGAATAAAGAATCAGTTAGTAGTAGATAGTAAATTTGGAATTTTGGCCAGAAAACGTAAGAGTTAGCAAAGTACGTTAGCGTTTCCTGTAATCAGTCTGTTGTCCAGTAAAATGGAGCAGAGGCTTGTGACTTTTTTTTTTTTTTTTTACAAAGTTGAAGTTTTTTGTTGGAGCTTTTCAGAAAATTTAAAGCTTTTTAGAGGATTTTTCCACGGGGATGATCAATGAATATAGTTCCTCTCTCACCCCCGCCGTGGTTATCGTCGTCTGTCTCTGGAAAACATGCTCCTCAGGCTCGAGCACGTTCATCCCTCTTTTCTGTTGCTATCATGCCTTGTTTGAGTAAGGGCTGTGCAGCTTTCTCCTCCTGCTCCTCAGTCCATTTCACATGTCCTGTCAGGTCATGCTAAGCTATGACATGCACTGTGAATGTCCCATCGACCTGCAGCACGGCCACAGCTGTCATTACGAACAGTGTTCTCCATCTGCAGAGTTCATTCACTCCTGTGCAGTGTGCTTTTGACACCAGTGTCCTTCATTGTTCCCTATTCATATTTCACTTGTAATGAATCAATTAATGCCACCTTGATTAGTGTCTGTCCCATGCATATGCTTAAAGAGAAGCTCTGTCAACATTTTGGTTTATTGCTGTTTGTCATTTAAATGAATAAAGTGTGATTAATTAAACCATACTTCCACGACGTGTACCTCAATAGGCCTGTGATAGTGGAGATCCCTCATTTTGGCTCGATGCGGGGCCAAGAGAGAGAGCTGATCCTCCTGCGAAGCGAGAACGGAGAATCCTGGAAGGAGCATCTGTACGACTGCAAGACTGACGACCTCAATCAGCTCCTCGGTGGGATGGATGAAGGTAAAGCACTTTAATTATTTAGCCAAAACTTTGTCAAATCATCCTGGTATTGAAATTGACACACACCTGTAAGTGCTCTTAAAGCCCCTATGTGTAGAATTATGTGTGAGCTGAGCCGCTCCTGTAGGTTCCTGTAGGTTCCTGTAGGTTCATGTAGGCTCCTGTAGGTTTCTGTAGGTTCCTGTAGGTTCCTGTAGGCTTCTGTAGGTTCCTGTAGGTTCATGTAGGCTCCTGTAGGCTCCTGTAGGTTCCTGTAGGTTCATGTAGGTTCATGTAGGTTCATGTAGGCTCCTGTAGGCTCCTGTAGGTTTCTGTAGGTTCCTGTAGGTTCCTGTAGGCTCCTGTAGGCTTCTGTAGGTTCCTGTAGGTTCCTGTAGGCTCCTGTAGGTTCCTGTAGGTTCCTGTAGGCTCCTGTAGGTTCCTGTAGGTTCATGTAGGCTCCTGTAGGTTCATGTAGGTTCATGTAGGTTCATGTAGGCTCCTGTAGGCTCCTGTAGGCTCCTGTAGGTTCATGTAGGTTCATGTAGGTTCATGTGTTCTCCTTCCTTGTAGAACTGGACAGTCCTGAGGAGCTGGAGAGGAAGAGGATCTGCCGCATCGTCACCAAGGACTTCCCACAGTACTTTGCTGTCGTGTCTCGAATCAGGCAGGAGACCAATCATATGGGACCAGAGGGCGGGACTCTGTGCAGTCGCAGCGTCCCATTGGTTCAAGCTTCCTTCCCTGAGGGAGCATTAACAAAGAAGATCAAAGTTGGACTGCAGGTGAGACGTTTGATTCATCTGTCATTCACTCAAGGGATGCTGCAAATGATATACACAAAAGTACATGGAAATACACTAAGGTACACAAATGTACACAAACAAAACACACGTCTCTGACTCGTCTTTGCCTCCCCTGTAACAGGCCCAGCCGGTCCCTGACGAGACCGTGAAGAAAATCCTTGGTAACCGAGCAACCTTCAGCCCCATCGTTACCGTGGAGCCCAGAAGAAGGAAGTTCCACAAGCCCATCACCATGACAATCCCAGTCCCGCCCCTCTCAGGGGAGGGGCTTACCAACGGCTACAAAGGAGACTGTACTCCATGTCTCCGCCTCCTCTGCAGCATCACAGGTGTGTGTGTGTGTGTGTGTGTTGTTTAAGGGTCAGAGGGGACCAATGATGCTGTGACTCCACTAGAGTAGTTTTTCATGATTCACGGTTAAAAAAAATCCTCATTTATCTAAAACTGGCCCTTAATGCAGCCCCTCAGTTCATCCTCTGTCTGAAACGAGCCGTTTAGCTCCCGTCTCCTCAGAGTTAAGGGCTGGGTTTGACATGTGTTCATGATGGTTATGGTTACGGGCTGGAGAACACATGAGAACATTGTTTACAAACTACTTTCTAAATGATTTGTTAGACTTTATGTCAGCTCTATTTTAAAAGTGACATGAGCCGCTTTGAGGTTCACACATTTCTTATTTTAACTGTCGGCTGTTGTCAGCACAGTCAGCAATGCGTCGTTTGAGGGAATAGATGTCATTTGGATCAGTTTTAACTCTTTTGTGGGAATAAAAAACACAATGCTGATTATTTAAAGCATCGTATTTCTATGAAACATGTCAGAAATCAAAAATCACATTGAATGTTGAACTAATCTTAATCTGTCTTGTTACTGTATGTGTCAGGAAACAGCAAATCTTACCTTATTCAACCTTTAACTAGAATAGTGTGTCAAAAGGAAATACGATGACTTCTGTTTAAAATGTCCCTCCATGACACTGAACATAATCATCAGGATGTTTGATGTTTCTTATGTGACTGTCCACCAGGCGGCACGTCCCCGGCACAGTGGGAAGACATCACCGGCACAACTCCTCTGACCTTCGTCAATGACTGCGTCTCCTTCACCACCAATGTTTCCGCCAGGTGAGACCCTCTGCACACACTAGACTCAGTAAAGAAGTGACTGTTTGCGAATGTCGATCATCTCATGTGTCGCCTGTGCAGGTTCTGGTTAGCAGACTGTCACCAGATCCCAGAGACGGTGGGCTTGGCCACGCAGCTGTACAGGGAGCTGATCTGTGTGCCCTACATGGCCAAGTTTGTGGTGTTTGCCAAGATGAACGACCCGGTGGAGTCCAGACTGAGGTGCTTCTGCATGACGGACGACAAGGTGGATAAGACCCTGGAGCAGCAGGAGAACTTTGAGGAGGTGGCCAGGAGCAAAGACATAGAGGTACTTGGATATTATCTGTTAGGTGAGCTTTAGGCATTTTGAGGCAGTATCCAAAATTATTTAATGACCAGGTCCCCTCTTGGGATGTTAATAGGTTATTGAACAGACCTTTATATTTTAGAGATGAAAATGTTTTAAAATTAGACACAACTTTTTATCATTATTATTATTATTTGCATGTGATATTGAACAAACTAACTCCTCCTAACTCATACTATATTAAATGTGTAACAAAACCAGTACAGATAAACTGTAGAAGTAACCCAAATAGTAAACACAATATCTGCAGGAAGTTGGTGTAAAATGAGAAATATGGATACATTTTGAGCAGTTTATTTCCTGTGAATGTTCCATCAGAGATGGGTTTTGCTGATATTTTTAGGGACGCAAGAAGTTTTTTTTTTACACCCCTTAAAGTCAATAAGGCCTCACAGTCCACTGTGAAGCTTTGGGACCGCCAGGTTGGGAACCAGTGATGTCAGGAAAAGTGCTGAGAATAGAAAGAGGAAATTGAAATATTCATACTTGCTTGTGCTCATGTTAGTTTGTTACATGAAGGGTTTAAACTGTGAGTTGTATCCGTATTCCAGACATTAGCATGAATACGTTTGTAAAATGGTGCTTCTGTAACAGCGAGTGATGCATTTTGTTCCTGCGTGTGGCTGTTCTCACCTCTGTGATGTGCTCTCAGGTGCTGGAGGGCAGGCCCATCTATGTGGACTGCTATGGAAACTTGGCCCCTCTGGCTAAAGCTGGTCAGCAGTTACTTCTCAACTTCTACGCCTTCAAGGAGAACCGTTTGCCCTTCTGTGTGAAGGTACTACACACACTCCGTCATCCACGCTGCCTACAACACCTCCATGTCAGTCTGGAGTGAGCAGCTGGAAGATCTATAAACAAACATGGCAAAAAAACTTGAAAGTTACTAAAACTACAGCGAGGTTGTCAAACTGTAAGTGAGTACAGAAAGGTACCAGACACAGTGCTGGAGAACAGCAGCAGCTCGCACACCGTCGTCGCCGTTAAAATGCTGTGCCAAGTCATGATTGTTTGAGCTCTGCTCCCCTTTGCTGCCCTACTTCTCACACTGGCACCCAATACAATGAGTCCACAGGGGATAAGCTGGTTCCCTTTGCACTGCTAAATAACCTCACATCATTGATCGACCCGTTAACGTCACGTTGTCTGTGATCAATCGTCTTGTGTCATTTGGTGCTCTCTTATTATGAAAGGGGCCGATTTATCAGAACACAGCTAACACAATACACACTATTTTCAGCTGAGTAAATGTCAAAAGGGATTGAAGTCACATTCAGTTTCATTTGTGTTTTCCACAGTGTCCAAACTGAATGGAACCAGGGTTGTACACATTGTCACATAGCAGTATTCAAGTGTACAGTGTTGACATACATGTTCGCATTGCAGTACATCACTACTGACTACTACCTTCTAACAGAACAAGGTGCATAAAGAAGCAATGTTCTCTCTCTAGGTGAGAGATCCCAGCCAGGAGCCCTGCGGGCGTCTTACCTTCCTTAAAGAGTGTAAGACCGTAAAAGGCCTCCCGCAAACCGCTGTGTGCAACCTGAACATCACCCTCCCCGCAGTGAAAAAGGTAAGGCAGCGTGAATCACCATTCTCTGTTGTCACCTCCATAACCATACTCATGGTTAGGGTACTTTCGGCACCAATAACACTGATAGATGAAAGACAGAGAAAGACTTTGGCCAAACTGCCGCCACTGTGTCTTTTATCTGTTTAAAGCTTCTCTTTTACATAATCGGTTATCTTTGCAGTGGATTCTTGCCATTGGCTGTTTCATTCTGTTCCTGCCTACCTTTTGATTTGGATGACATGCTTTTGGCTGAGGGCTTTTGCGCAACAGGCTTTTTTTGATTATCAGGCTGGCTTTTCGTGGTTCATTTGCTGTTTTTGCTACTGAGTGTTGGCGCTTTATCCTTTTTTTTTTGTGTTTGCTTAGTCTGTTTTTTCATTTGCTTAAGTGGCCTCTCTTCTGAGTTTGAGCTTCTGTCAATCACTCCTTTTTCACACCCTGATGTTTCTTTTCCCCCTGCTTTCCATTATGTTACTACCCCTGTTTCTGCAATGCATCTTGGGAACCAGGAAATGGAGTCAGATGCCGAGGATGAGGTAAACCACACCCTCCCCACCATGTGCTGTCCTCTGCGCTAGATCTGTAGCGGCCCTGCTTAGCGGCCCCGCTCTCTTCATCATAGCCTTATTCTTTCCGCTTCAACAAGGGCAGTACGAGCTTTCCTTGTTCAGAGCAACCTTCAGCTGCAGTTTTGCATGATATATTGTAGATATGAAAAACTCCTTGTTTTTTGTCCAATCCTTATCCCCTCCGCTCTACAGTATGTGATACAAGTGGCTTTGGAGTTTAGATGTGCCGACTTTGTCCTTAAGTTAAGATTTAACCTTAAATCTGATTATTGTACTTTTAAGTACTTGTAATTTAGAGATTGTAGCCGTATCAGGACTGAGTTAAGATAACGTTACAAACTCATTACAAGATCATTGTAAGTATAAGTAGTACTCTCAGTACTTACAAAAGTAGATGGTTGAAGTGCAGTGAATACTCTTAAAGGAGAATTTGCTGCTGTGTTGTGCAACTGTTAAATATGGGCTTTGTTTTTATGTTAATAACAACTAATGCAGACTATTGGGTTTGCTTTAATTTGACAGTCTAACTTCCAAATGTTGCTCCTTTGGCAGCACTATACAATGTAGGGTGATCTAGAACTGATGTGTTGTTTGCTATTGTTGCAGACTGAAAAGCCAGAGCGACGTCATACCTTTGCATCCCTAGCCTTACGTAAGCGCTACAGCTATCTGGCCGAGCCTGCACCGAGTGAGTTTGACATTTTCACTAACAAACCCTTTGATGAATATAATTATGCCAATTTTCGTGGATAATTTAGTATATTAACAATTTTAATTAGCCTGTAAAATGCGTGATCAGTTTATCGATAGATGTGACTTAATGTAATAAATGCATATTTCTCATCCTACATAACATGCACATGCTTGTTTACTACATGGTACATATTTCTGCATGGTTCAGTGACTGGTTTTTAAGTTTTTGTGCTGTGCTTGCCCACATTGTGAGTTGTACTTCTTCTGGGTTTGTTTGGTTGATTTCCACGGCTGAGTTTTAGAAGTCCAAATGCATCAAAATTTTTCTTTGGCTTACCAACACAATGTTCCCGGCATTTGGGGAGGTCAAAGTAAAATTTTATTTATTTTATTTGTCCCCTCTGAGTTTAAAGCTCTTTTTGGCTTTGTGATGGTGTAGCAGCTTTTTGTGGGACAAAAATGCATGTTAGGAGGTCTTGGTTTGTCATTTCTTTCAGGCGTTTCTTTTCAGTTTGTCACATTCACTGCTTGTAACCAGTTCTTATGGATCTTGCATGACAAAATGGGCCAAAACATAAGTCTTGGGAAACACATTTTGTCATATTTTGTTTGTTAGGTAATAAAAGGAAAATGGAAACTTCTGCAGCCCTTGGCTCTATTGTACCATTATGTCTAAATTGTCTTTGGGGAATCTGTCATTACATAATTTTTGGACCAAACAGATAAAAGGCACTTTAAAAAGCGGATTGAAATCAGAGCCAGAATCCATATGTGATTTTAGAGCATCTGAAGTCCAAAGAGAGAAGTTGTTTTTGTGTTAATCCTGGTGCATTTGTCTTGCCATTTTTCTGTTGTCAGTCGTTGGTCTACGCCATCGTCTTTGGAATTTTACTTTGCTGCTCTATGTGCTTTGTTCAGTTTATTCATTATGTTGTTATTGCTGTTGTTGCTGTTTGGGTCATCTCCCAATCCTGAATCACAGTGGATCACAAGTGTTTCTTTCCACAACTCCATCTTCAATCAGTACTCAAATATCTTATCTCGGCACTTCATAAAACTGCTGTTTTTCCCTTCTTGATACCAGGACTGCGTCACTGACCAACTCTTCCTCCTCTGATCTCTTCTTCTTTCACATTTTTTCTTCCTTTTCTTTCCCCTACATACTTTTCTTTTACCTTTAATATTCCTCATTCTTTTGATTAATTTTTCCATTCCTTCTTTATCATTATTTCTACAAATTCATCTGAAGAAACAGCAGTTGAGCGAAGCACAACAGCAAGAACACTGCCTACTGGTTACCCTCACAAACCTGTCTTTCCAACCAGACCTTACCCACCATGGGCGGCTGCTCCTATTACCGTCCCTGGCCAAACAAGGCCCATCGGAGTGGGGTGTTCCCTCACCTCTACCGATTCACCGGCAGGCTCACCAGCTGCTTCTCCATTGAAAACTACCTGGCCCCTTTCCTCCCCATCACCTGCATGCCCTGCAACTATCAAAACCACCCTGGGAACTCCACCACCAGCACCTACTCCGTCATCCCCAGTTAAATTAATTAGCGACACAGCGTCCACATCGCCCATCAGGTCTTACAGGACTATGCCTTCACCCATCAAAACTGTCGTCCAGCTGGGTCAGTACCCTGTCCAGGGTTCTGCCAGCCTTATGTCCTCTGGAAGCCCAAGTAAACCTGCCACAGATGCAGCATCTATCAAAAGCCTAGCTTCAGTATACACATCAAGGACTTCCCCACTTCACTCGATACCCAATGGTTCCGTACCAGAGAGGTCCTCAGCTCATATTACTGCTCCAGCATCACCAAAGACACCTTACAGCATGTACAATTCTAACCTGCCTTTTAAAACTGCCCTTGGATCCACAATTGCGACAGATACACCTAATGTCTCTTCTGTTAAAAGCATCTCCAGCCTGTCCTCTCTGAAAACCTGTGTAGATTCAACACTCTCATCCAGAGGAGGGAGGACATCCCTCTCGTCTCTCTCCTCAACTGGGCAGACAACCATCGCTTCCTCAGAGCTGTCCATGATGAACGGATCAGTCTCGCCTGTAAAATATCCATCCGCCTCCTCCACGCCATCCTCCCCTTCTTCTCGCCATCTCTCAGAGAGAAGTAGCAGCCTTCAGGAGAGGATCCAGGCCACCACCCAGGCAGCAACCTCGGGTGTCAGTGCAGCCATAAATGAAGCTATAGACTCACATTCTGTGTCTGGCTATGGCACCCTTAGATCACTGTCCTCCTCGCGTAGGTCTGCAACAGCAAGCTCTGCTTATGGTTCTCTGAGATCTGTAGCTGCCTCCTCCAACTTGCCAGTCTCATCTAACACGGTGACTGTACCTGTGTATTCCTTAGTCAACGTCATTCCAGAGACCCCTGTCAAACCAGGGCCAGGGTCTCTAAAAATGGCACTGCCTGATTCTCCTCGTGCCTCATCTTCCTCTTCGTCTTTGTCTTCCTGTGTTACGACGTCAAAAATAAATTCCCAACTGAAATCCCCTCCATTTATCACACCGCCCATCATCCACCCTACTGCAACTTCCAACCAGGAGATTCTAAAAGATGTAGCAGACATGAAAGAGGATCTGATCAGAATGACCGCTATCCTTCAGACAGACACACAGACGGCAGCTAAGACTGTCCAAACATCACATACTGGCACTCCTAAAGAGACCAAGTTAGAGGACGAGGAGCCATTTACTCTAGTGGAGAAAGTGAAAGAAGATTTAGTGAAAGTCAGTGAGATATTACAGAAAGATATCCTGAGTGAAGGTAAGGCCATTGCAGGTAAAGAGAAA
Organism: Chaetodon trifasciatus; assembly: GCA_037975065.1. Lineage (NCBI taxonomy): Eukaryota > Metazoa > Chordata > Actinopteri > Chaetodontiformes > Chaetodontidae > Chaetodon > Chaetodon trifasciatus. The sequence goes on along the minus strand of JBBMOE010000047.1, from coordinate 3,945,589 downwards.
GCCTCAGAGGATGAATGGGAGGAATTTTCGAAAGATGAGATTGAGGAGGCACAAAGAAGTGCCCTCCCAGACTTCTACCCTCCTTTTGATGAAAACACACTCCTGCTCAAGCAGCAGTCCATGTCAAGCAAAGATTTGGAGTTGGCTAAAGTAGTAGATTTCTTAACAAATGACATTGGTGCTAGCTCTCTCTCGAAAATGGCAGAATTAAAATGTAGGTATGAGGAGGAGGCAAAAAGAGATGGGGAGGAGAAACAGAAACGTGTTCTGAAACCATCTATGTCGATACAAGAGCACAAACTGAAAATGCCTCCACCAGTCTCAGGCATGCTCAGGTCTCCCTCAGAGAAAGACCTCAGCAAACTTGCTGAATCATATCAGGGGACAGACACTATTTTGGAATCACCTGAAGACCTGTCTCATGAGCAGGATAAGAGTCCTCTGTCAGACAGCGGGTTTGAGACCAGGAGCGAAAAGACACCTTCTGCTCCTCAGAGTGCAGAGAGTACAGGACCGAAGCCTTTATTCACAGATTCCCCCATCCCGCCCTGTGTAACTGAGACCAGGACTGAAGTGGTCCATATTAGGAGCTATGAGCAGCCTGATGATCTTTGTGAGCCTGTACTCATGGAGGAGGCTGCATCTCCTATACCTTCTATAGAGCCAGATACAGCTTCAGCGAGCTCCATCAAAGCTTTACAGATGAAAATGCCAGATGAGGACCTTATGAATAAAAGTGTGTGTCTTAAAGAGGAAACTCATATTACGACTACTACTAGAATGGTTTATCACAAGCCCCAGCTGACTGATGGCACAGAGATGATAGAGGAGGGTATGTCAGTTAGAGATATCATGAAAGCTTTCCAGTCAGGTAGGGACCCATCTAAAGAACTGGCAGGCCTTTTTGAACACAAAGCTAGTCAGGATTCTGTCAAAGGTGATGAGCTGACTCCTAGATTTCTCGACAGAGACGTTAAATCCAAACCCAAAGTCGAAAGGATTATCGAGGTTCATATTGAAAAGGGCCACAGCACAGCAGAGCCAACCGAGGTTATTATCAGGGAAACCAAGAAACACCCTGAGCTTTACGTCTACAAAGGGGACCACGGAATCAAGGAACTTACTGATTACGATGAGGCCCAACAGGAAGAAGAGGAGCTTACTGCCGAAGAATCCCTGCCCTCCTTCCTAGAAACATCTCGCGTTAACACCCCAGTGTCACAGGAAGAGGACAGTCGCCCAAGTTCTGCCCAGCTAATAGCAGATGATTCATATAAAGCCCTGAAACTACTGAGCCAGCACTCCATAGAATACTGTGACGATGAGCTATCAGATATCAGAGGCGAGTCATACAGGTTTGCTGAGAAAATGCTCCTCTCAGAGAAACTGGACGTGTCTTCATCTCACTCAGATACAGAGGACTCTGCAGTGGTGACTGACAAATACCGCCACCTAGTTTCTGAGGAGAGTGGTAGCCGTGGTACAGAGAGCGCGAGTCAGCAGCATGGAAGCCCCAAAAGAGAGTTTGTTTCTAAGTCATCAAAAGAGGGCTCGCCTAAATCTGGTAAATTCTTGCACAGGGATGACCCATCTCAGTTTGACAAGGTGACAGTGCTTCATTACTCCACAGAACAGGGCAGTCCCAAACATGCTGTTTGGATGCGATTTACAGAAGATAAACATGACAGGAGCAGGGATAAGCTCCTTTATGAGGATAGGGTGGACCAAACTGTAAAGGAAGCTGAAGAAAAACTCAGTGAGGTATCACAGTTCTTCCGTGACAAAACAGAGAAGCTCAATGATGAACTGCAGTCTCCTGAGAAAAAGCCTGTGAGACGAGAGCCAAAGGAACCCAGGTCCTGGCCTAGCTCAGCCTGCAGCAGCCCTGAAAAAACACAGCAGAAGTCTAAAGCAGGAGAAGAGGGCTTCGGTAAAAGCAAACTCAGGGAGCCTTCTGTTGGTAAAATATTTGGCAGTACAACCACAACTGAAAAGAAAAGCTCTAGCTTACCAAGCAGTCCCCAGAAAAGCATGCTCTCTCATGTCAATGAGGATAAAATTAAACAACAAACTAAAACCAGTGAGTCAGCACCCTCTTCTCCCTCTCATGTAAAATCAACATCCAAAGTCAGTGCTGTGAGGATGAAGTTTGAATCTGAGGCTCAGAAACAAAGTCAGTCCAGTCCAACCAAAATTCCTCCTCCAGTGCAGCCAAAACCTTCAATAAAGAAATTACAGGAGAGCAAACTTCCTGTTTATCAGTTTTTTGCAGGAGGAAAAGCATCAAAATTATCTGAAACATCAGAGGAAAAAAGCCAGAAAAAGGATGTTGACAAGGACATATGTGCTGCGACAGACAGCAGCAAACCGTCTCAAATATCAGCAGCATCTAAAGCCCCAAAACATGCAGGAGAAAAGCTGCCAAACAAAAACATCCCAGAGGCCTCATTGCAAAATCAAATTAGTGAAACTGAGACTCACAAAGCAACTACTATAGGGAGAGATACCAATTCCAGTGTTACTCAGGAAATTAAAGAAAACAATAAAGGTCAGAAAGTTCAGGCACCTGTTGTTCATGATGCTACTGGACTACTAGAGAAAGACAGTGATGCGAAAAAGTACCAAGAACTCACAAAAAGTGAGTCTGCTTTCAAAGAAGTAACAGCTGAGGTGTCAAGAAAGGGCACAGAAGAACCACTAAACAAAAACCTTAGAAAAAAGACAGAATCACAAATTCCTGTAAGGTCATCTTCTACTTTGGATAATGACCTCACAAAGAAACAGACAATGACTAAACCCTCGCAGATACCTACATTATCTAAGAGCAAAATACTGACAAGTCTTGAGACAACCCCAGCAAAAACAGATGAAAATCTGACATTTGAAATTCTAGATAATGCACCCAAAGATTCCAACTCCAATAACCTTCCCAGCCCTAGAGAAACACTAGAGAAAGTTATAACCCCTCCAGCTACGATAACGACCAAAGAGAATTTCAAGGGCATCAAAACATTACCTGTTTATGTCAGTGTCCAGGTAGGAAGGCAGGCAGAGAGGGAAGCCAAAGGGACATTGTACACAGTTAAACAAAAATCAAACTCAGCACAACTCAGCCCCATAAGCCCTGATGATGACACACTGGAACAGGTCTCTTTCATAGATAGCTCAGGGAAAAGCCCCATTACACCAGAGACCCCCAGCTCTGAGGAGGTCAGCTATGATCTCACATCCAGGACCCCTGATTGCTTTATGGGATTCATGCCAGGGAAACCCAGCCCCATCATGGAGGTATCTGAAGAATCAGAGGAAGATGGCCAAGGCAAAGTTGTTTTCTCTTTTAAAGAGGCCTTGCCAGAAGGCAAAACTAGTGTTCATGCCATTCAAGCAGACCTTGCTAACGCTAATAAGGAAGAAACAAAGCTGAATGATAACCAGCAGGAATTAAGTAATAATTTCAACCAGCAAGAAACGACAGCCAATGGCAGACATGACGACATGACAGGCCAGGAGCAGCAAGAAGTCTCAAAGGACAAAGGAATCGCATATATTGAGTTCCCTCCCCCTCCTCCTCTGGACTCTTCAGAAATTTCAGATCCAGAAAGGAAAGGTTCCTGTGCTTCTTCAGAGACTGAAACAGAAATGATGGAGGTGAACTTACAGGAAGAACATGACAAGCATCTGCTAACTGAGCCAATTATACGTATCCAACCCCCTACCCCAGTGCTTCCTGGGGCAGATGACAGTCAATCAAATGATGATGAGGCAGAAGAGGAGGATGAGTCAATGTTCCAGCCAATTCCTTGTAAGAAATTCACATTCAAAGTTCCTGAGGAGGAGGAGGAGAAGAAGAAGGAGAAGGAAAAGGCATCTAAATCTAAAAAACATGACAAAAATGGAAACAGCAAAGAACCTAATGGTGGGACCAATGGCTCCAATGGTTCCAATGGTTCGAAAGGTTCTAACGGCAAAGGAGAGGACTATGAATATGAACAAAATGGAAATGACCAGTCAATAACAGACTGTTCAATAGCCACAACGGCTGAATTTTCTCATGACACGGATGCAACAGAGATAGACTCACTAGATGGATATGAACTTCAGGATGAGGATGATGGCCTGTGTGAGCAGGCAGATTTGCGGCTGTTTGGTCTTCCAGACAGTCGGAGAGATGTGTGGGCAACAGACACATTTAGGTCCACTGACCGCTCTTTTCCCCCAACCAAACTGGAAGTTATTGAAGAGGAGAAAACCCCAGAGGAGTGTCCAAAGGACACTTTCAAAAAAGATACCCCATCCAATGGTGAAAAACCTAACGGTGTCAGTAAGGATGGGGTTAACAGTCAGGAACAAAAACAGTCAGATAAAGAAGGATTTTCAGACACTTACTTTAGCTATAAGTTAGAAGAGGAGTTTAACTCTCCTTTTAAGACTGTTGCCACCAAAGGGCTGGACTTTGACCCTTGGCCCAGTAAAGGTGGAGAAGAAGAGGTCGTTGACATGGGAGGGACACGGGAAAGCAATGGTGAGCCTAAACCTTTTGGACTGGCAGTGGACGACCAGTCTCAGGCAACAACACCAGACACTACCCCAGCCCGAACACCAACGGACGATAGCACGCCAACGAGCGAGCCAAATCCATTCCCCTTCCATGAAGGGAAGATGTTTGAGATGACACGCAGTGGTGCGATTGACATGAGCAAGAGGGACATGGTGGAGGAGAGACTCCAGTTTTTTCAGATTGGTGAGCATCACTACTCGGCGGGCAGGTACAGGGTCAGGGACCCGGAGGTAGATGCCTCCTCACAACACAGGGATCACTTTGATACTCAGGATACCTTAACAGTCCCTCAAGTCCCCATTCAAACTACTACTGTTCAGTTAGAAATATCAAATGCGACTGGAAGTTACACCACATGCAGAGACTCAACCTCCAACACTGAGCCTAAATTCTCCACTTTTAGAACAGGATTCAAGTTTGCATGTGATAAAACCTCAAATACTTCAAATAGTAGCTCTGAATGTAGAATACCAGGCATCTTTGATGGTTGTAATGATGTAACCTCAGGAACAACTGTAGATAGCACTTATTCTCTAACCTCAAACTATACAGAATTTTCTAATTTTAATACATCAGGCATGATCACAGATTATTACTCAAATCACAGAACTCCATCATGTCCATCCAAACAGAGGGACCATTTGGACTGGACCTCAGAAAATCAGAGCACTTATAACCAAAGCACAAATTCTTCTTCTGCACCTTCACAACAGATAAGCAATTCTCAAACATGGAGCAGCAATACCAGTAGCAATGTCCCTGACTCCCACTATGTCCATTCAAACGTCATTCAGGCTAACAGTATTGTGTTCAACTTACTGTCCTCTTCAGGACCTACTCTGCAGGAGGTCAGCAGGATAGAAGCATCCTTCAGCAAACTAGAGGACAACAGCAGGGAAAGCAGGGCTTTTACTAATGTAGCAATAGCAAACACAGGAGCCAAAGAGGTCAAAGGCAACATATGCAAGTCCAGGTTACCACTGAAGGTGCCCAGTCGCAAACTATGCAGCCGAAGTCAACCAATAGTGAAAGACAAGGAACAGGCAAATGTTGATATATCCCTCGGCAGGAAACATGCCGTGCTCAGTGTCAGGGAAAGATTAGACCCTTTTGAGAATTTATTTCCTAAATCTAGAATCCCAGTAATGAAAGCCATGAAATTCTCTTCTTGTTCCCAGGATCAGAAGCAGGTTAGAACCAAATCTGTGGTCAGTAATAGAAGCATTGAAACTGCTAGGGAAAATAAGCAACTAACAAAAAGCAGATCCAATACTGGACACAGTTACAGTTTAGTGAAAACGCCAGGGAGAAGCAGCACGAACGAGACAGGGAGAAAAAACGGTAAAGTGGTCTCGAAAAAATTTAAAACCAGGTCTGTTGTTAGCCAGGCAGCAAATCATCTGGACCAAACCATTCCCAGAAAGGCTGAAACAAAGTTAGAGGGGAAAACAATGCCCACTGAGGACGAAGAGAGCTGCAGCCTCAGCACTACCAGGAACACTTCCCTGTCAGAACCATCTAGAGCTTCTAGAAGTTCCTGCACTTCACGCACCTCTACCTCCACCTCCACCAGCACCACCACATCAACACCATCTGCTAGAGATGCGAGAGCTGAGATTGAGCAGGCCAGCAGTGAGAGGATGAGGAGGAGCAGGAGGAAGAGTAGGCGGACACTTGGAGAGAAGGAGCAAAAGCAGAAGGAGAAGGAGGAAGGGAGTCAGGTTGATCAACCAATCACGGCTCCTGTCACGGAGAACGAGACTAGTTTGTAAACTCTTTCTAAACGTTGTTATACTTTCTCTCTCTCTATGAGATGCATGTAGCTGTTGTGGGTGCTTTGTGATGTGACGTTGTAAGTGTAGCTGTCACTTCTTCTTCTTCCTGTCATTCTTGTTATCTGTCCTGTGCCGTCTGATTTAGACAAAGAGCTAAACGCAGAGAAGAAAACTGTCCCTGGAGTAAATGTTTTGTGACAGTTGATTAATTACCTCATTGCTAGTTCTACAACAGACTGCAGTTGTGCATATAAAAAATAGGTACAGAAACTACAATTTCAATATCAGCAAATACTTTTTAGCTGTCAGTGCTGGTTTGCAAGTAGGCACATTTGAGGGTCCAAGTTGCACATTTCTGTGGGGTCCTCCAGGCTACCACACACATTCCCACTTTCATTTCGCACCACAGATTAAGTTAGCCTCGCACCTCACCACACGACACCACACCACTCACTTCCTCCCTCGACATGGTCAAGACTTAGATGTAGAAGAGCGTTTCGGGGAGATATGAGCTTGTGTTTGTTTCGGTCTGCTTGCCTGGTTTGTAGATATCATTTGGTGGTTACTTCGCTCTCTGAAAACACTGCGAAAACAATTCATCGGCTGAACTTGACAATCATATGAACGTCAGCTGTGCGTCAGTGTAGTCAGTCATTCGCAACTTGGTGGAAAACTAGTACAGCTGGATTACTTCTGATTTCAAGCTGAAGCCATGAATTGCTTTTTTGAGTGGGAGGGAATGTTGCCTGATGGTAGATGGTTTGCTGTTAGTGATGTGATACAAAGCTCTAACTCTTTGAATACTGACTATTAATACTAAATCTACTGAACATCATTTTAGCGTGAAAATGTGACTTTTGTTTTTCCTTTTCTGGCCTCACAGATCCTCGTGCGTTTGGTTTTATTTCGTATTATCAGTTGTCTCTGACGTCCTTTAATAGTACTCGTCCAAAAGTAATCTAATTAGACTGACATTTCACGTTTACGTCACGTTTGCTTAGTTTATTTGCCAGGTTATGAAAGCTAGTCTAGTGAGGATGGAATGGAAATCTCCACTATTACAGTACAGTACTAGTTATGTCCCATCCAGAGGACATATGTGCATTTCACAAGCTTTAAAAATTAAGAGAAAAGAAATGAAATGTAGCCCTGTACACAGATAATTGGAAACGTTTATGTTAAAGTTTGCCATTTTGGGAAATACGCATATAATACAGCCCCTGGTCAAGAAATTATCTGACACATAGCCCCACATAAAAAGAGAACTTTTTGTTTTCACACTGTTTTTTCTATGGATTGAACAAGTGAAATATAACATCTTAATTAGTGAGCTTTGGAGTTGTTAGCATTTTTTTTTTTTTTTTAACTTTTGGGTTGAGCCAGGCTAGCTGTTTCCCTCTGTTTCCAGTCTTTATGCTAAGCTAAGACAACCGCCTCCTAGCACCAGCTTCACACTGAACAGACAGATATATGAGTGGTTTATATCATCTAATTCTCAGAAAGTGAGGCTTATTTCCCAAAATGCTGAGCCTTGTCTTTAAGTGATCATCCATCATCTAAACTGAATCACTGAGGAGAGTCTGGCCAGAAAAACTGTTTTGTTTTGTTTTTGTGTTCTTTCCTCAGACGTGAGACCTGGGACAGTGAGCTAAAGTTAGTCTTCATGTTTGTTCAGTCACCAGCACTACGTGGTTTAATATGCATAATTGTCAAAAACTGGCAAAAAGAGACAAAAACTCAGTTCAGAAGGTGTCATTAACAGGTATTTGGTAGGTCTTGTGGTTAAACCACACTGATGTCTGAAGCAGACAAACTTTCAGTTCACATCCCAATCTGTTTCTTTCGTTAAACGTCATTGATCCCTCTGTGGCCATTTTATAGGAGCCATTTTGTGTGTCTTACTGAGAATCACGTAATTATTTTGGGGATTATTGTCATAATATCACGTTAACTGTTTGTATCCTGCCCCTCCCTGCTTCCTCGCACAGGCCCTCAGAGTCCCTGTGAGAGGACAGACCTCCGCATGGCAATAGTAGCCGACCACCTGGGACTCAGCTGGACTGGTGAGTCTGCGTCTTTGTTACAGTAATTGATGCAACATGGAGAAAGAGCTGAAATGTTGCAGTTAAATCACTTCTCAATCATCTCAATCCATAACTCATTCACTCACGATCATATTCAGAATATTCACTGATAAACACTTAGATATGATCCCCCTCCTCCGACAAAGACCATTCATGAAGTGAATGTTAGAGAACACCCACGTGTGACTGAAGGACCGTCAGTTTTACAGTGTTTGTTGCCATCTGGTGGACGCGCAGCAGAAACGTCAGTACTGCAGAGGTACTCACAGTCACAGACACCTCATCCCTGCACAGATGACACGACAGCAAAGCAGGAAAATACACAAAACTTGGACTGCATTGTGATTTTTCAGGTGAACTTTTAAAATGTAAACAAACTGCACCTCAGGATGAGACATATCAGCAGTTAGGAGGCAGAAAATATACGCACTAATAAATGTGTTGTTAATTTTAATAGCAAAAAGCTTTTATAGCAACGTGTTTATGTCATTCCACGTCATGCATGTGTGTGTCTGAGTGGAACCTTAATGTTTATACTCCCTTCTCGTAGACAGTGATCAGGGTGTGGCCTCTGCAGTTTGGTCCAAGCCCGACCACCTGCACTGCAGCACTGTCCCACGCCTGCCTGCATGTGTGTGTGAGGGCGTCACCCAGTGTGTGTGTGCGTGTGTGCGCGTGTGCGCGTGCAGGTCCATCTGACGTGTGTCTGTCCAGTGCGAATGCTCGGCAGAGGAAAAAGGGGTCTGATCCATATTTAATGTGTGTTCCTGTTGCAGAGCTGCAGTGAAGCTGAACATTGTGTTCTCGTGGTTTTAAATTTACAGCCACTGTCTGCCTGCACAGGCAGCATTGCACCGCCTCGTTAGCTTTAGAGTGTGTTCGGCACCGTGTTTAGCAGTTTACCACATTGGCACTAAGGGAGTGAATGAAAATATGAGTGCTGACATAAACCATGGGGACTTTAAGCCTGTAACACGAGCCACACGCCACTTAAAAGACCAATGTGTAAGATTTATGGGGCTCTCTTGGCAGAAATGGAATATTCATCACTATGTTTTCAGTAGTGTAAATGATCGTTGTGGTTTCATTAGCCCAGAATGAGCTCTTCATATCTACAGAGTCCACCATGTTGCATGTATCTACAGCTGCCCATTTACCTTGCCCACCTTAGGTTCTCCTACAGGTCTGGAAAGGAAGGGTTGATGGAGGGGAAGTCAGCTGGTTACAATCTGCAGCTTCATCACTAGATCCCACACAGATGATCAGCCAGACATTTTAGCACAGGCTACCTCGATCATCAGCACCAAGGTCGACCTGTGGGCAACAACAGGCTGCATCTCACTGTTTTTTTGTGCTGTCTGTTGCTGTTGCAGAGCTGGCCAGGGAGCTGGATTTCTCTGTGGATGAGATCAACTTCATCAGAGTGGAGAACCCCAATTCCCTGACAGCACAGAGCTTCATGCTCCTAAAGAAATGGGTGCACAGGGACGGTAAAAACGCCACAAGTAAGCAGCGTGTTTGTTTCTGTGCGTGACGGAGAAACTGATGACGTTTCAGCTGCTAGTTTATGGACAGAATGAATCAATGTCTGAAGGTTTTGTGGCATTACGAGATGACGTGTGAATGAAATGTCTGTCTCTCTCCTCTCCAGCGGACGCTTTAACCGCGGTGCTGACTAAGATCAATCGGTTGGATATTGTGACTTTGCTGGAAGGGCCCATATTTGACTACGGTAACATTTCAGGCACACGCTGCTTTGCCGATGATAACGCAGTATTCCCGGATCAGTCCGATGGTAAAGTGTAGCCCACGCTAGCTGAACTCTCAGTCTATCTCTCAGTCTGTCCCTTCACCCTTCTTCACCTCCTCTCTCAGCCAGATAGTCAGACTGTAAACAAATACAGAACCAATCAGGCTTGATCAAATGATGAATATTGATTAGAGCTGAACCAAAATGGCGCCATGCCTGCAGCAGGTTAATGGACCACCGGGTAGTGACAGCATTAGAGCCGTCTTTATCGAGCGGTCACCCCAGTCGGCTTGTTGGTTTTCCAACACTGGGCAGTGCATCAGCCATTGGAACGTTAATGATAAGTGACAGATTTTTGGGTGATTATTGAAAGATTTTAAAACTTCTATAAAATCTGTACCATCTTGGGTGCATGACACTTTTAGTACGTGTGTTTCAAAAGCATGACTCTGAAGCAAACGTAAGCCACGAATGAGCCGGCGTCTCTGTCCCTTCTGATAAACGTGCTGATAATCTGATGCTTGAGGCTCATTTTTCAGATGGCTCAGGGCACTGGCTCATTGTTTGGCTTAACAACAGTTATGTTTATGTGTATGTTACAAGTTTTAAATGTTAACAGATACCCAGCACATCTCCTTCTGTCAACGTTGTGTCATTTGCTGTTAGAAAATACATAAAAACATAATTATAACAACCAGTTTATCACAGTGGCATGCTCGCTTTAAGCAGTTTGGAAAGTCTTTCTCTCTTTCTAACTTTCTCTCTCTCCTCTGAAATGAAAATTAAATGTGGCAGCTACCAGTGTTTCCTGACTCTGACAGACCTGGTGAGGCACATTTCAGAACTTTGACGACAGCGTTTGCCTTTCGTTACGGATAGTCGACTATAAAACAGACAGGGTGCTACAGGTTAGGAGGTAATCAAATAATACAGTAATGACAGGGACCCCACTCGATGTTAATACGTCTCTATTTGAATGCAGGACTTAAGCTTGTTATGGAGTATTTTTATATTACTGTATTCCTACTTTTACTTAAGTAAATGCTTCTTCCACTACTGCATCAGGAGCCCCGGTCCAATCAGAGTAGCTCGCTGCAGTGATCAGTGGATGAAGCTACACACTTAGCCGATGTTAGCCGGGCACAAACTTCTGAAATAAGCCTCGTCAGTTTGTCCGATCAGGTTTCTGAGAGTCTTCTTAACACAAGGATCAGTGTTATTATCGCTTTGAATAACAGGTGATCTTTCTGCAAATATGATTTCAAGTGAAACCGACATTTAACAGATTAAAGAAATCTACAAAATGCATGGCTATGGCTTTGTGTGAGAGGCTGCCTGCTCTGATCTCACATCTAACTCTCTTCAAGCGGTGGAGCCTTTTCAACACGTCCTCGGGTGTTTTCTGGGCGGCACATGTCCCAGGTGTCCCAGGTGTCCCAGGCGACGCCCACAGACTGGTTGAAAATGAAACACCTTTTTTTTTAACAATGCTTCTGTGTCACTGCTGTTAGCTGTTCTGTACCTGTCATCTCCTGGGTTCCTCCGAGCCTCCCAGCTTCTACGCTCCACTGTAGCTGCTCCTGCTTTGAGACCAGCAGACTGCTCGCCTCCTCCTCTTCCTCCTCTTGCTTCTGAGTGACTCCTACAGCAAATTCCCCTGTCAGCGCTAAGCACCACTAACCGGCTAATTCCCACCAAAGTCTACCTTTTGCTAACCTTTGGATCCAATCGTAGCTTCTGCTGTTCCCCCCGCTGCTGAGTGCTGGCTGACTAGAGTAAGACTATACAACAGTGCCCCCTGTTGGCAGTAACTGTCTTATGGGGGGCTGCAATCTGAAGCCTGGTCAGTAAGAGCTGCAGATCTCCCCTACGTAGCTCTGCACAAACTGGATGACATCTACAGCTAAATAGCAGACTTTAGCATTAGCGTGCCCTCAGCTATGTTACCCATTGCTGTGAATTGGAGGGTTTCATGGGTTTTAAAGATTTGAGACATTAAACTTGAAAACAATTTTAGTTAATCAAAGGCGTTTAGTTTCTCTCCAATAGAATTACAGCCATGCTAGTGAGGAGGGGGCTTAGACTTCAGTTGTGTCCCAGCTCCACGCTAATGCTACGCAGGTTTTGAGTGTGTATTGTGTTAAGAGTACTGCACTGATATAACAGTCATGAGGACAGTTTAAAACAAGGCAGTAGAAAGATATTCTTCCTTAGCTTCCAAAAAGCTGCCTACGTTACCCACAATGCAACTCCACTGCTGACAGTACGGTTGGAGATTCAGGTGTGTTATGCTAGCTGAAGTTTGAAAGTGAAAAAATAAGAATTAAATGATCAGGAAGACAGTTTTGTTGGTAGTGACGTTCAAATAGGCTGTAAATACTGTTTATGTGATATTTGCAGTATTTACTGTTTACAGTGTGGATTTGGGACACAGCAGCTGTTTGGAGGCTAGCCGGAAAGACACTGTGTGGTTACCCTGCGCAAATCTGGTGTAATGACCTCAGTGTTTCTAAAATCCGGACCATGAGGCGGCCTTTCAGCTTTCCCAGTTCCCATCTTACTTCTTAGTTCCTCTATGAGCAGCTGTAGACCTCCTAGATCCCAAAGTCTGTCCCCACGCAGGACAAAACCAGTTATTTAAACACTCCTGTGCTGTTTGGAAAGAAGCTACCGCTGATGACTAAGGCGCCACTTCCTGCTTATCGACCCAGATAAGCAATCCCATGAGTCTTTGCTTCTGCAGCTTCTGAAACATTGAGCCTTGGATCACTTCACTGTCTCTGTGCGTTAATCCTGTGTTTTTCTGTTCTGTCTCTTGTGAACTGTGTAAAAGCTCCCAAACATCTTAGATCTCCTACATTCCCCCCGTGCCCTCAAACGCCTCAGGCTGTTGCTCCTCTCCACACCACTCCTCCCTCCTCTTCCTCTCCTCCCTTTTGTCCCCAGGTTATCACCTCTTTCTCTTTCCCCTCCCCTCCTGCTGTCCCCTCTCCCTCCTCTGTCTTTCTCTTCCCATCTCCTCCTTCCACACCTCCCGTTTACCTCCTTCCTGTCGCTCCTGTTCTCCCTCACTTCTTCACCCTGTCTTACTCCTCACCTCTTTCCTCCGCCCCCCAAAGCCCTTTCTGCTGCTCCTCGTTCTTCTCTCCTCCTCTGATTATTCCTCGCCACTTTCCTCCCTCGGCCCTCATCCTGCCCTCCTCTCCTCCTTCTTCCTCCATTTCTCCTCTTGTTCTTCGCCCTCCTCTTCATTCTGCTTCTCCTACGCCCGTTCAACCGTCTCCCCCTCTTCCCTCTCCTCCCGCTGCTTGCGCCTCTCTCTACATGTCTGCTCCTTCCTCTCCATCTCCTCCTCCCCTGTCGCCTTCTCATTCTTATTTTCCCCTTTCTCCTCCCTTCCCCTCTCCTCCTGCCTATTCTCCACCCTCTCCCTCTTTGATATGCATCTCCTCTCCTCCTCCACTTCCTCCCTTTTCTCCCCCTTCATCCTCTCCCCTTTCTGCTGATTCCCTTCCTTCTCCTCCCCTAAATCCTCACTCTCCTGATTCTCCCCCCTCCCTTCCCACCTCCCCTCCACCCTCTCCTCTCCCTCCTGGTGTCCCTTCTTACTTCAGGCGGGATCTTTCAGTTCCTGAGGTCTACATTTAGATGGCGCTCTGCTCCTCTCTGCCTTTTGTTGAAATCAACACGACTAACCTCCCTGACTTCTCCTCGTGCTTTTGCTCTTAAGTTTCTGTAATGATTGAGACGATGAGCTGAAGTCAGGCTCGTTTTAAAGTGCTGTAATGAAGCCCCCCCCCCTCAGTAATTTCACTGCTGTTGCAGCAGCAGCTCCGGGTTCTTTTACAAGAGGCTCGGCTGATGTGAGTGCCAGTTTGAAACCTAACCAGGAGCTTCAGCGGGTCCTGAACGCTCATGTAAAATTCACAGAGGAACAGCGTCTGTGAAGTTTCTATCTTCCCTTTTAAATTCTGTCTTTATATTCTGTTTCCATCTCTTTGTGGACTGCTCATGTGTCTACTCTGCAGCGCTGCTTCAGGAGTCACACACGAGTCCACCTGCTTGAGAAATCCTTAGAGCGGCGTTAACTTACTTTTGTTGGTCACTTGGGGGCAGCAGAACAAAGGGTAACACAGTGGACATGCTGGGCTTATCTACACAGAACAGCATTAGCATTCATTGTGGCAGCTTGTGTAAGTCTAATATTCACTCTCCTTTTAGCTCTGTTTTTGGTCTCCACCAGCTTCTGAGGGAAATATCCGGCTCTTTAAGCTGCCAAATCTTCTGGCTATCATTTGGTGAACTACAGTGAGTTTATCAGAGCTCTTCTGCGTAGTGACGAGTCCTCAGACACTAATCACTCCTCACTCTAAACTTCCTCTCAGCTCCGTCAAGCTGTGTAGCCTCTTTTAGCACCATGTTTTGGATATTTGGCCTGTAAACTCCACTCAACTTTCCTGGCAGCTGTTCATTTATAAAGGCTAAAATACCCACTGTATGCCTCCTAACCAGCACCACACAAATGTATAAAGTAGCAGGTAAAGAGTCAAACATGTACATCATGTACATCATCTCAGGAGCTAAAGTAGGAGCTAGCAACTAGCTGGTGAGCATAGTGGAGCATTCAGCTGCTAAAGACACACGGTGCTAATGGATGCTAATGCTGCTCCGTGTCTGGTGGATGAGTAAGTAGGCAACTGTTTGCTAGTTCATGATAACAGTATACGTTGGGTGATATGTCATGTGTTTACAGCTTGTTCTGCTGCCCCCAAGTGGCCAAAAACATCAGCTGACGCAGCTTTAAAGCGTGTTTGGGTTACACCTGTGTGACTGTTGAACACATGCTACCTTTAGATGTTACAAGTGTCTCTCATTTCATCACCTCCATCACTCTACCTCCTTCCCTCCCCTCTTTTTCCTCTCCCTCCCTCTTCAATCCCTGTTACCCTCTAATCCTTTACTCCTGCCATCCACCCAGGATACCACAATATAGATCTGGAGCTGCAAACCCCCACAGAGCTGAACTACGAGCCCCCCACCCCGCTGCGCTGTGACGACTTCTTTAGCGAGGGCGATGCTAGCGCAGAGTCCCCTAGCAAGACCACGCTTACTAGACCTAGCGACCTCTCTCTCACTCAGACCACCAGTACCTCCAGCAGCGAGCCCATCACAGTCGCCCCAGCCCCCAGGCCCGATGCCCCGGAACCCCCCATTGTTGGGGCTGAAGATACAACCTTGACCACGGACAAAAAGACAGGGCCGGATAACGACAGGAGGTCAGTAGAGCAGTCAGGAAAGGGAACAGACGGGGACGCTGAGGCCTTAGAGGCAGATCTGAAGGCAGGGCAAGGCGTTGGTCCAGAGCATCAGGGAGGAGACGCCGCCTCAGACGCCGGTCACAGAAATGGAAGGCAGGAGAAAGAAGAGGAGGAGGAGATGACCCAGGAGAGGCTGCAGAGTCTGCTGGAGGATATAAACCTGGAGGGAGGCTTGGAGGACGTGGAGATGACAGAGGAGGGGGTGAAAGCCATCCTCGAACAAGTACGGCAAGCAGAAAAAGACATGTGTTCAGTTCCAGGCTGGAGAAACGAGACGTCCGGAGCAATCGAGGCGGCAGCCCCTGGCCGCAGCCCCAAAGACGAGGAGGGCAGGTAGGACGTGTTTTCATTGTTTCTCCGCCATTTTTCTGCTCACAGATTTGCACTCCGTCATCTCCTCCTGCACTTCACTCCCGCAGCCCCGACAGCCCGGCCGATTCACTGGAGCAGCCCCCGGCTCAGACCGACGGCCAGAACGGAGGTCACGGTGACGCAGCCGGGGAGGGAAAGGAGAAGGAGGCCAAGAGGAAGGGGTCTCAGGAGGACAGCAGCACAGCGGGGCCGAGCAGAGGACGGGAGGAGGGAGGTGAAAGGTCCCAGCACAAAGTCCAGGTGAGAGTCGCTCCTGCAGACGGGATGCGTCGGCTGGCAGTTTCATATTTATTCACTTTGCCATGTTTCCTTAAAGCCTTCAATTCGCAAACCTCACTCTGATCTCTGGTCCAGTGTTTCATTTTACTGTGCTTAGTAATAACTAGAAGCCACACGCACACACCTTCACACACTGATGTCACCGGGCTGCCTTTGTCAGGCGAGCGTTAGAGCTGACGAGGCCGACTCCGACGAGGAGACCACAGTCACCACCAGGGTGTACCGCCGACGAGTCATCCTCAAGGTGTGTGAGGCCCGGCGTGCGGACGGCCCGACGCTCGGCCAGCTGGCATAAGACCTGCAGGCGGACTGTCAGTCTGGCAGCGTTTGTGTGTTTTACGGAGCGAAAGATGGGCGTGTGTTTGCAGAGGTTTCCGTCCAACTGGTCAAAATCTGAGAGACTCGTCATGCTGTGATGACATGAAGCAAATTAACACATGGAAACAAACATAAATGGCACTTTGCCTCCTCTTCTTCTGCAGCAGTTTAATGGAGAATTTGCACCAAATTTTCACTTAACAGTCGTTGACTGAAACTCACATGAATTTGAATTTTCTGAAGAAAGTTTTCTAGAAATTTTGGAAAGTTTACATTTGGATGGAAACTTGACTGTAGTGTCACAGGACAGAGTGTGTGTGTGTGTGTGTGTGTGTGTGTGTGTGTGTGTGTGTGTACCTGCTGCAGCATGAAGTGCTACTCACCGCTTGTTGGTGTGAGCCACGGCGCCCCCGGCGATGCTGTGTGGTGTTTGCCGTCCGGCTGGTGGACTGTCGGCTGTGCTGCGTGCGGCTCGTGAACAGACGATAACTCAGCCCGTCAGTTTAACCCCCCCACCCCCCCCAATTGATTGGCCAATTATCAAAACTGTTGCTAGTCATTTTTTTTCTGCCAGTGGACCAATCAGTGCAGCTCAGACGGTCTCTGTGTAAATGGAGCCTCATTTTGAGCTGACAGGGTCTTTTTTTTTTAAGGAACGCCAAGTCAATATTAGATAAATAAATCAATCAATATCCCTATGAAGTAAATCCTTAAATACTTGAATGAGGCAGTAAATATATAACTTAGTCAGTATGGTTCAATACACAAACTGTTTTTTATTTAAAACAGCGTCTTTCAAAGGACTACTCTGTATTTATGTATTGAACTATTTTGACTCATTTACTGCCTCATTTATTAATTTCAGGCGTTATTCAACTGTAGATTTCCTCATTCATTAACTGGTTTTCCACGTTTATCGCTGAGTGAGTTTCTTGTGCTCGATGCAGGTTTGAGGGAAAAGTCATCGTCTGCAGCTGACACTTTGAAGCTTGTTGTTGATTTGTCTGCTCCGGACAGTGACTGACATGATTCTGCAGTAAATTAAGATAAATTTTAAATTGTTTTCTATTAACACGCGTCAGCGTCTGCGCTGCTGCATCAGCTGGGTTTCCCACAGTTAACAGTGTGAAACCCAGCAGCTGCGACAGGCCGGCTGACGGCTGCTCAGAAATGTTCCACATGAGTAACAACCTCACAGGTAACCTCTCAAACCTCCACCCCTCCACCCCTCCACCCTCCTTCCATCCCTTTAAACCTTCACCTCAGGGAGAGGAGGCCAGAAACATTCCTGGAGAGTCTGTGACGGAGGAGCAGTTCACAGACGAAGACGGGAATCTGGTCACCAGAAAAGTAACCGCCCCCGCCCTCCTCCATCACAGCCTACAGCACTCACACACACACACATCCACACACTCACACACACACTCCTATGTCACCTCCTCACCCACCTTTCCATTATTTCTCCTCACAAAATTCCTTCCTGTCTCCCTCCCGCCTCCTCCCCCTGACATGCTTCTGCCCCCTACAGGTGATCAGGAAGGTGGTGCGCCGTGTGGTCAACACGGAGGAGAGGAGGGAAAGTGAAGGCGAGGCTGTTACAGAGACAGCTGCTGGTGGTGGTGCTGGTGGTGGTGGTGTGTCCACAGGTGGAGCAGACGCTGCAGCTGCAGCAGCAGGAGGAGGAGCCGCAGGGGGGAAGGGCAAGAAGAGGGGGAAGCGCTCCCGACACAAGGCTGAGAAGTGTGGAGAGGAGGCCCAGAGAGGGAGAACCGAGGTTGGCGTTCAAACCGGCCGCCAAACTCAGTCAGCTGAGTTGTCCCGGTGCACCTCCACCTGCATGAAGCTCTAACTGGATGTAAACTGAATCAGATCACTCCTCCTGCAGAGCTCTGCAGTCAGATACGTCACGGCTGCAGGCTAGCTTAGCTTAGCTTAGCTTAGCTTAGCTATGAACTAACTTCCTAATATTCACACAACACTAGCAGAAGGAAACACACATTAATTCAACTTGCTGCTTTGCTGAAGTCGTTGAAAATATTCGCAGTATTTGTCTGAAGACGGCTGAATAAAACCCACCGAGTGCTCTGATCTCAGCTGGACGCACTGCAGTGAGGACATGCAGTGAGGACGCGTCCCTGCCTGCATACTCACTGCCTTTGTGCGTGCAGTGTTTGTACTGTGTACTGTGTACTGTGTACTGTGTGTACTGTCCTACTAATATCACTGTTTGAACTAACATAGAGCATATACTTCTCTTTCCTCTCTTTTAACGTGAACTGATGCAAACGTGTGCTTTTGTTTGCAGATGTTGTGATTTTAACCCTTTTCTCTCTCCTGGACCTCGTCTCTCTTCCAGCGTGTCGCTGTGATGGTCTGAGCGACGTTAGAGCTCCGCTGTGCTTCATTAACACACGCAGGTCACATTCAGCCGGAGCACAACGCTAACTTTTTGTTTCCTCTTTCTCTCCCTTTACTTTGTTTTTGTCTTCCTGCCACCTGTCGTTGGACCTCGTCCTCTCTGTGAAGCCCGGAGACGCCGCCAGCAAGAAACAAGGGAAGAAGAGTCAGTCGTAACAGCAGAGCTCTCAACTAAACCAGGTAGCACGTTAGCAACTTCACTTTCATACATTCACTGAGTCTGTGAATACGAAAGATGAAGGAGTGGAGCGCTAAACATGTTCTGTAGTACTAGTACTAGTAGTACTACTCTGAGAGGTAAAGATGTTTAGAAGTGTATTTTCAGAGATGTTAAATTGCAACCAAAGCATCAAAGAAGTTTAAGATTTTAGGGAAGTTTGTTTGACATCACTCTCATGTCTAAAAAATGTTAGCTTAGCATGTTAGCTTAGCATAAAGACTGGAAGCAGGGGGTAACAGGTAGCCTAGCTCTGCCCAAAGTCCCCAAAACACACCTACCAGCACGTCCAGAGCCACCTTAATGAACTGCTATTTCTTCTTTGTGTAATCCAAACCAAAGGCTAGCTGTTCCCCCTGCTTCCAGCCTTTATGCTAAGCTAAGCTAAGCGCCTGCTGGCTCTAGCTTGGTATTTAGAGCACAGACATGACAGTGGTATCAGTCAGAAAGCAAATAAACACACTGACTGTCCCTTTGATTCCAATATTGATTCGTCTGTTACATATTTTTGAATGTTTAGTATCAGCAAACCTTCACATTTTAGAGCTGATTTTTTAATTTCTTCTCGGACAAATCGATTAAATGTAAAAAATATTAGTCAAACAGCCAATTGATGAATCCCCTCAGCACTCCTGTGTGTACTGCACAGCTAGAAGCCTTTTATCAGACTCCGCTGGGTCGTCCAGACCAGCTGAACACCGACAGCACTGAACCAGGCGCTAACGTTAGCTTGTGCTCCGTCACCCTGCAGGTCCACCGACGTCCACCTGCGACACCGCACGCTCACCCTGGGAGGAAAAAACGACCGGAAGCCTCGTCGATCGGCCGAAACGTGTCTGAAGCTTTCACTTACAACGCATGGTTTTCGCAGCAAGACGACGCAAACAGACTTAATTTCTTTGATTTCGCATGAGCATGTCACCAAAACTCACTCACTGTCGGAAACGCCACCGAGGGACACGCGTGGACGTGAGCCGGAGCTTTCTTATCTGTGATGAACGAAGGCGTCTGCGACCAGAGACGGCACAAACAGGAAAAAGAAAGAGACGGACGGAAAGCCGTGTGATTCACTCTCAGACACTCGCCTTATGTGGTCTATTTTTTCCTCCTGGACCCACAGCATCGGGGTGTACCATGTGGTTCTTTTTTAAATGAAATCTAATAGTAAATGGGTGATTTTGTTGTATATAAATGACACTGTACAAAACCTAAAAAAAAAAGGAAAATCAGTAGCTTCACGGATTGTTTCTGCACTGATTTGAGTTGAAGCTTTGCAGACTTTGTATCGAGGTCGACGCCGCTCGAGCAGCCTCGAGCGTGCGGCCTGACGTGCTCTTCCAAACGACAACAAACAGGAACAAAAAAAAAAAGTGAATGAAAACGAATGGAGAAACAAAAAAAACTGCTCGACTCGTAACAGAGGACGTTTCTTTAAAGCTTCTTCCGCTCCGTCTGTGGGACATTCTTCAGATACTTTGCTGCATGTGGCGTCACTTTATTTTTAACGCTTTCCTTTTTTTTCTCCTAATTCAAAGCACTGTAATCCGATTAGAGAGGGTGTGATGGTACTTCTGTCTGTGCGCACTAATAACCCAAGCATCCGTCACCTCCACCTGTTTTTATTTACTTTCTACAGAAATGAAAACACTGTCTGCGCAGAGAGCAACGCTTTGTTCCCACGCTTCAGGAGGGTCCCTGAATGTAACCTGCAGACCGGCACATGGTGTTATGTCGCAGCCCCCTGTGTGTGTGCGCGTGAGTGTGCGCGTGTGGTAGCTTTGAGGTCTGCTGTGCTTTCCAGTGCGGACTGTTTCCATTTGATGGCTTTTTGTTGAACTGGTTGAGATTCTTGGTTTTAGCCCCGTCGTCGTTTTTACTGAATCACAGAAATCACAGCATTGATCGACATTGTTAAAAATCTGCTCCTGTGTAAATCCTTTGGTTTTTTTTTTTTTTGTCCCCGTTCTGTCTTTTTTCATACAAAACCACCGCAAGCATCCATTGTTGATGATAAATCTGGTACAAACATGTATGACGAACCAACATAGCCTACACTGGATGATCCAAGTAATTATTTAAGCAGAAAAATAAATTGTGTTCAAACCGAACGCCTGTGGCTCGGCCTGCTTTCTTCACATCCAACCTTCAGACAGACACACCGTCCGTCTTCTCGCTGAGGGGAGTTTGATTTGACGCTGACGCTTCAGTCTGGATCCAGGTCTCAAACCTGCTCTTTGACTGGAAGCAGAACATCTTTCTGTCACGTACTGGCTAATATTTCATGTATTTAATGATTCACAAACAAGACAATGGCTAATTAAAATGAAGATTAAGTGTTACAGTAATAAATAAGACGGGGGAATTGATCATCCATCTGTTCTCCATTGCACTAATGCCACGTCATCAGAAAACTACGATTCTTGTGATTCTATATTTATCATATTATTAAAAACTACTAAAGAACTCATCCTTCACACAATATTTAATCTGATCTTTGAGTTTATTACAGCGTGCCACAGACCTGAATAAGGCACGACGTGCAGAGACTTCTTCAAGCCGAGTGACTTTTCAGTCTTCAGTTCATATCAGCAGGACACATTATTGATATTTATCATTAAAAAATGATCGTGTTTCTAAACTTTTAAACACACGAGATGGTTTGAATACCAGTAAAAACGTGTCTAACCAGCTTTGTTTCAGCACTTTTTCCCTTTGAGGTGTAAAATTTGATTATTAAAGGAATAGTTCAGCATTTGGGAAAAGGTCCGATAGCAGAGAGACATGTCAACCAGACACGTTTAATTCAATCCAAATATGAAGCCAATAATCCAGGACGACTACAAACATACTATAAACAACGCCAGAAAACGGTGGAAAATGTCTTGTTTTGTCTGATCAACAGTACAAAACCTCTAAATTATCAATGAACCATCATAGAAGACGGAAGAACAGACTCCTCACATCATGTAATTACGTTTGGTATTTTTGCCTGAAAAGTATAAAATATCAATATCGTCTCACTCTCTTCGCGATTTTCCCAAAACACTGAATATTCCTTTAACGGGCGGCACCTGAACTCATCACTACAGACTGGTCAGCCGCGTGGGTTCGTCCCGGTGAGTCTGAACGTGTCTTTTCAGATCCTCTTTCCTCAGGAACGCTTTGCCGCAGACGCCGCAGCGGTGCGTTCGCTCGCCTTCGTGGACGCCCATGTGTTTGGTCAGCGAGCCGCTGGCCGTGAAGCTTTTCCCGCAGACGTTACAGAGGTACGGTTTCTCCCCCGTGTGGGACCTCATGTGGATCTTCAGCGCTCCGCTCTTGTAGAACTTCTTGTCGCACACGCTGCAGCGGTGCGTGGACTCCCCCGTGTGGATCATCATGTGCGTCTTCAGGGTCCCCCTCTGTCTGAAGCCCTTCCCGCAGACGCTGCACAGAAACGGCTTCTCCCCCGTGTGGATCCTCATGTGAGCCATCATGTATTCCTTGAAGCTGAAGCTCTGGCCGCACACGCTGCAGACGTACGGCCTCTCGCCGGTGTGCACCCTCATGTGGCCCATCAGGTTCCCGTTCTGAGCGAAGGCTTTGCCGCAGACGCTGCAGATGTACGGCTTCTCGCCCGTGTGCGTCCTCATGTGCATCTCCAGCTGCTTGTGGCCGTCGAAGTGTTTGCCGCAGACTTCGCAGTCGTTGGTCCGGATGTAAGTTTGCAGGTGAAGCCTCAAGCTCTCCTCGGACTCGAAGCGTTTCCCGCAGACGCCGCAAAGATCCGCGTCCCGCTCGTCTTCCTGCACATGCTTCAGAAAAGAAGCTCTGTAGCAGAACGGCTTGCTGCACACTTTGCAGCAGTACTTCAGGTGAGACTCGTCCTTGAAACTCTTATTTTTTGGTCCCTTCACTTTGTTTGATCCTCGACTTTTTGTTTTTGACCCTTCTTTGGCCTCACCTCTCTCGCTGTCTCCACCGTCACTGTCCGTCCCCTCGCTGTCCCTCCAGTCCTCGTCGCTGCCTCCGGCTTCGCTCTCGGCGTCGGAGCCCTCGGCCTCTGACTGCCTGTCGTCGGTCTGATCCCTGCAGGTGTTTTCTTGGCCGTGGGTCTGTAAATGCACCTTCAGGCTCTCGTCGGCGTCCAGATGTTTCCCACAGGCGCCGCACAGCTCTGAGCTCGGCTCGTGCTGCAGGACGTGTTTCAGGAACGAGCGTCTGTAGCGGAAGAACTTCCCGCAGACTCTGCAGCAGCTCTCTCCTGCCGTCTGCGTCCTGCTCGCTGGAGCCGGTTTCCCTGTTTGTTTTTTCATTTTCAAAGACGTTCCACACGTTTGGCAACAATCTGCACCCTGAAACCTTTTTCTTTTGTGTGATTTGACAGGTTTGACATTTAGCTCTTCATCGCTATCATCATCCTCACTGCCAGCCTCTGAATTGTTTGATGACAGACCCTCCTGGTCACTAGGTGGCGGCGCACGCTGCTGTCCTCGTGTCTCTGTGTCCGCCACAGTTGAGGCGGCCTTCTCTGCCCTTTGTGTTTGGTGAGGATGCGTCTTACCGTGGAGACACTCAGAGTCTGTCTGCGTGGACGCGTCCTCGCTCTGCGGTGGATTTGACGCTTTCTGGACGAGACTGGAGCTCCTGCTCTGCTCACACTTCAGCTGCTCAGAGGAAACGTCCTTCTCACAGTCGGACCCGGAGAGCGGCAGCCGGTCTGAGGAGAAGATCCCAGAGAAGATTCAGCATGAAAATACTGGAAAGAGCAATAAACAAGAACCTTTCCACAAACTGTGTGAGCAAAGCTCCACTCTGCAGCGGCCTCAGTCAACAGTGTCACAAATTCACTAAAATATGCTCATGGCTGCAAATGTTTACAAGAAACTCCAGCCTACAATGAAAAAGTGGTGAATGTGAATGTGAATAAATACATTTCTACCACACTGCTTCTTTAATTTTGCCTTTCAAAGTAAAAATCCATAGCAGTATTTATCAGATTTTGCAGTCAGTGCTTCCACTCCTCCTTTCACTTTCACCTGTTGTTCTGTGTCTCATCGCTTATTAAATGAAGACAAAAAAAAGTGTAAAACAATGAATATTTCTTTCAGTATAAACATCATTTCATGCACGTCGTACCTGTTCTGTGCGAGTTCGTCTCCGTTTTCAACGTGATGTCCAGCAGTCGGCGATGGCGACGGATCTCCTCGTGGGAACCCGAGACCTCCGCCTCATATTCACTCATCATCACCTCCAGGACCCTGAAGATCTCGTCAGCAACCAGCGACAGCTGCTGGTGTACGACAGCCCGCTGCTGTTCAGGTGACATGTCTGAGGAAGGAAGGAAGAAATTAAATCCTTAATTTGTTCATTTGCAGCCAAAACATCAGTAGAAAACCTCACAGTGTCGTCCTTTCCTGCTCCAAACAGCAGACACGTTTCTTTAAAGTCCACTGTGACGCTTCATCACGTCAGGACAAATCAAATGTAGCACAGGTGAGCCACACCAGAAGAGCCACAGCAGGTACCCAGGCCCAGGTCAGCATCTGGGCATGAACTTACAGGAACCCTCTCTTTTTAATTAAAAACCTTTTAGCATCAAACAGCATTATTTCCAAAGAGTGAGTCTGCAGAAACAGATAAAAGCCATTGTTAAAGTCAGGAGAGCTGGCTCTGTCCTAGACTGTCCTCTGGACGCCAGGCTGATGGGCCATGGACAACCCGTCCCACCCCCTGCATGAGACAGCGGGGGTTAAGCAGCTCCTTCAGGAGCAGACTGCTGCGTCCTGTGTGTAAGAAAGTAATGAAGCTCTGTGTTGCTGCTGTCTTTCCCCAATTCTGCATCATAAACACTCTTTGTTTTTGCTCTTCTGCATGCTCACATTATCCAAGCTGCAAGCTGTTGTACATTATTTTTCTCAGCTGTGCAATGACACTATTTATTCTCCGTGTTGGCAGCAGTATTTTTTAGAAACTGTACATATTGTGCATGATACACAGACTCGTGAAATTCAGAGTTTTGTTCTATGCAACAGTGCAAAACAACAACTGACTTTGGCAGTTTTCTCATAAGAATACTGGCTGAAGTATTTTATGGGCAGTAGTATTTTCCTAATCTGTACATATTGTACATAAACAGAGTTGTTTTTTATTCTACACCCTGTATACTTTTTATGTTGACCACTTGTTCAAAGGTAAAAGGTGTCTCGCGTGGACAGACCTGACGTCTGCAGCGTCTTCCTCGCGGTCACCAGCCTCTCCACCGCGCTGAATATCTCCTCCTCGGCGGCCGCCAGTCTCTCCGCCACCAGCGTCCTCAAAACCTGCATTTTGGACATGATGGTCCGACGAGCTCTCTGTTTAATCTGAGGGCATTTTAAAGTTTCAGCGTCGCCCGCAAATCCAGTTTACCAGGCATGAGAAATCTAACAGTTGAGCGTTCCGCCATATTGCTTCCGGGGTCGTCTTCTTCTTCTGTTCCGATTTGGATAAATGTTACGGCCACGGCTAAATACCGCCACCCGGTGTTAGTACACGGTATTACAACTAAACATTCTAACATCCCAGCAGTGCAGGAAAAGTACTCGCATTCTTTACTTAAATACAAGCACCAATACTGCAATGTAAAAGTACTACATTGCAAGTAAAAGTACACAAGTATTATCAGCTAAATGTACTTACAGCAGGCCATTAAAAAGCAAAAGTTCAATAAATCTGAACTTCAATACTGATGCAACAGTACAGCAGCTGGTGGAGGTGGAGTTAGCTTGAACCACTTTATAAACAGTTTACAGTGGT
Source organism: Chaetodon trifasciatus (assembly GCA_037975065.1). Taxonomy (NCBI): domain Eukaryota; kingdom Metazoa; phylum Chordata; class Actinopteri; order Chaetodontiformes; family Chaetodontidae; genus Chaetodon; species Chaetodon trifasciatus. Next base: position 3,919,723 of record JBBMOE010000047.1, on the reverse strand, counting down.
GGAACATAACCTAGGACATTTATTCAATGACTGTATTCAAGTACAAATTTGAAGATACTTTTATTTTAGTGTTTTCATTTTATGCAACTACATACTTCTATTCCATTCAGGGGCAAATACTGCACTTTTTACTTCACTGCATTTGTCTGACAGCTTTATATACATAGAATTTGCGTTAATTATGAATATAAAGGTGCAAAAACATGCACACATATTTCTCAATGTCTGCATGTTTGTGTGCATTCAGCATAGCCTCACTTCACCTGAAGCATCAAAACCTTTCGAGTAATGCTGACACAGAAAAACTGTGGTGGCATTAAAAAGCACAGAGAATCACATCTTTGCTGTCCTGAGTCAGTTTTAAAGCTTTCTGGAACTTATTGTGACTTTCACAGCATTGAGTCTTTGACCCACTTTTGCTGCCACAGCTTTGAATCCACTTCAGTGACACACAATCGTCAGCGTTCATCTGGGATGCCATGTGTGTTTTCCGCAAACACAAATAGACAAATATTGAATGTTCAGCTTGAACTGTTTCCCTGATGACGTGTGGATCTATGTCATCGCTGCAAGTCAGGCTAAAGGCCAGGGCTTTGGTGCCCGGTTAATGATTGATATCTCACTCTGGCTTTGCCAAAATATCATTATCCTTATCTCATGAGGTTAAACAACAGCTAAAATGGGAAATGGGACCATAAATTGTACATTAGGGAAAAGATGCTCTGAAACACTTTTTAGAATTGTCAGCTTGCTGCATTTCTTGTCTTAGTATAGTCTGATTGGTGAGGTCAGCAGTTTTAGGTCAAATGTTTATTTTATTTCATGTTTATTTCTGTACATGCTACAGCCTGAACCACAGTCTGCAGTCCTCGGCTGTTAATCTATACAAATACAAACACAAGAAAACTCGTCCAAAACAATGCAAGACACAAACAATGACGCATTAAAATAAACATACAAACTGAATGAGAAACATTTGCATCATCACGTGTCTGAGCCATCTTCAAAAAAGTTTCAGCTTGAGTTTAAAAATATTCAATTCATGATTTATTTTGAGTTCTGCCGAACTTATTATTAAAATAATCAAAAACTTATTAAGTTTCAGTAATATTATTACTGAATATCAGAAGTTGTTCTGCTTTAAAGTAGAGGCCACGGACAGGTGCGCGCCGGTGTTCGACAAGCAGTGGCAGTTGGGCTGTGGCAGTTGGGCTCGCTGGTTCGGTCCGCTTACTTGAACTACTTCTTTTAAGTCTTTAGCTCAGTCAAATCTGAACACACAAACATGTCAGACATATTTTTAGATTCAGTGTGACTTACGCTTTCCGACGGTATCATGTCCATCCGATTAAACGTCCATTACCCGCTTAGAAATCACAGAAAAGAAGACGCTTCGTATAACTCCAGACTCCGCCTGAGAATCGTCATATTTTAAACTTTTCTCCAGTATCAAACTAATTTAGTGATATTTGTCCGAGCATTGATGAATGCACTGTAAACAGGAACTACTAATAGCTAATTCGGCATATTTCTAATGGTACTAATTTGCCTAAATGTAAACAAATACAGGTTAAAAAGAACGAGCCTCAAGTTGAAGCTCACAGCTAACTAGCTAAGTGACTCCATGGCAACATACTTCCTGTTTACGTTCCACGAAACCCCCAAATGAAAGTGGGAGCTGTAGTTCCAAAACTTCGATACGTAGTAAGAGTGGGAGTGTTGGGAAATAACTAGGATACTGAATACATGTTTGAGGTACTTGTAGTTTGCTTGAATAGTTCTGTTATCTGCTCACTCTAATTTTGCAGTATATTTCAGAGGGAAACTGTACTGTTGTACTTTTTAACACAACTGCATCTTCTGACAGCTACAGTTACTGCTTACCTTTTGGCACTACTATTTTGAATGTAGGATTTTTAGCTTGCAATGGAGTATTTTTACGCTGAGGTACATTTACTGGGAGGTGGAGGCTGTATGTGATTGAATTTAAAAAAAAAGCTGATTAACGGCTGAATAATGATGCATGGTGCAGTAAAATATGAACCAAGTCACTAAATACATTTTACATAACAGATTTTTTTATTAAAAATATTGAAAACACTTTCAAAAATACTTTCTAGAACATGTAAAATACATTATTATGACAGCTGAGTGACAGTTTTTGTCTTAAAAGTCTTAAAAGTGTCCCTGGGCATCCTGGATAGTGCTTTCACTGAGTGTCACACAGTGCTCGCAGAGTTCAGAGTCCAAATGACACCAGTGACAGTTTCCATTTGATCTCACAAGCTTTCCCTGAGGATCACTTGGACATATGAATGCATTAAGCACCAGAGGAGAGGTTTTCTTTTTGGATCCAGAAGAGAGTCTGAACTTCCATTTCATGAGTCTGTGCACTCTGAGCTCACTGCTCACACTCCCTTCTTGTTCTGCAGGCCCAGCGCTCCGTTCACGCAGTACGGGATGATGCTGACGGTGACCAGAGGCACGGTGGCGCTCTTGCAGAAGGATAGCAGGTAGAACAGGGCGGCGGTGTGCGTGGGGGGCTTGAAGGAGTCAAACAGGTGCAGCAGGACCAGAGAGCTGATGATGCATCCTGCTCTGACCAACGTGCTGCTGCTCTTCTTGGTCTCGGTGTAGAGGGGCGAGTGCAGGCCCAGGCCCAGGCCGAACAGGGTGCCCATGTTGCGCAGGAGGCTGGCGAAGGGGGTGGTGTCCAGGTGGACCCACTCGGGCCTCACGCACCACTTTTGGGCTTTCTCCAGGGTCCACAGCAGGTCCACGCCCACAGCTTTGAGCATGAGGTAGAAGCCAACAGCAAAGGAGGTCAAGAAGAGGGTGGTGTAGAAGTACTTCTTCATGCTGGCGTTGTAGATCCACTGAGTTCTGTTGAAGGCTTCGGCCACGATCATACCTAGAATCCATTGAAACGTCCAGATCAGTATCAGGTGTTACAGAGCAACCACAACAACACAGGCGTGACAATTAATACTGACCTGTGATAACACCAGCAATGACCTGGTGAGGGAAGTGGGCTGCGATGAAGACCCTGGAGAGACAGACACACACCTGGACTCCCCAAAACAGCGTCCACAAACCAGCCTTCAGATACCTGCCGAAGCACAAATTCAGGCAAATCAGATTATTTTATTATGAGGCAGATTTCATATCAGTCGGCTCTGCTAGCCGTGACCCGGAACAAGCGAGTCAACCTTTTAAAGCAATATAGCAATTAACACAGTTACTGTTTACTGCCTGGGCATCAAAACAACTCATGCATAATGTCCTCTTTCGGACAAATAGCTGTCAGGAGTCAATGATCAACCACAGCACACAGCAGATAGTGTCCACAGTGATAAGCGCTGGACGCAAAAAGGTAAACAGCACCCCCAGAAGTGGAGGCAAGAGAGCACAGCTGTGCTGCAGAGGGTGCAGATCCTCCGACTCACCAGTCCTTGTTGGTGGATTTCTTGCTTCCGTATTTCTTCTTGCTGATCGCGATGGCGAGGATGGAGGTCACCAGGGTGTAGTAGACACCTGCAGCTCCCATAGCGTGTCCAGAGGGGCTGCCTGGACCACCAGCAGAGAGGGGGCATATCAGTGATTCACTCAGTGACAACAAGGACGGCATTGTTCACTCAAATACTGCACTTTCATACTTCTACTTCACTACAATTCTTCTTTTTACTCCATTACATCACACAATGCTACAGGCCCGATTCCAAAGATGCTTGTGAGCGACTGAGCCTGTCCAGGATGCCCCTTTCATACCCAGCCATGATACTATCACCTGTTGACAATCAACCTGCATCCCATCTGTTTTGGAATCAGGGTTGTACCTTATATTAACTAAATATTAATGTAATATATGATGATCTTTGGCAATATGCACCAGTAAACCTCAAGAACAACTGATGGCTTAAGGGCCTGAAGATGGATCCACACTCACACAGGTAAACTGACTGGGCACAGGACGTTATATCCCAGGAATAACTGCATTCAGTGCACAGAGAGACAGAGGACTGGGGGGTTAACAGGGGCCCAGCAGCTCATTGTTGCCCTCCAGTGTTTCTCACCTGGACCAGTCTCACAGGTCATGGGATACTGCTCGATGTGAGGACGAACTGTGTGCGCATAGTGATCCGTCTCATGGACCCACCAGTAAGGCCTCTCCCCGAACAGGATCCTGAAGAAGACAACAGAAACAAGCACTCGGTTAAAGTCTTAAGGACATTTCAGGTGACTCCGCTCAAAAGCTTCCAGTTCAGAGATCTACTCACCATTTGAACACCAAGTTAAGCCAGTCTCCGATCACGGCCACCCAGATGAGCTTAATGCCCACCGAAGGCCGCAGGTGGAACCAAAGCGGGAAGAAAATGAAGAAGGTGTTCCTGAGGTCTGCAGCCCAGGAGACCCAGAGAAACAGGCCCTGGGCGTCCTGGTAGTTGGTCTGCAGGTAGCGGGTGGTGCTCACCCCAAAGCCCTGCATGGCATCCATGATAGCGTTCATCTTAGCCTCGAGAGAGCGAGAAACCTCAGTGTGCTGATGTGCGAGGGAGTAGAAACTAACTGCTACTATCAGTAAGACAGCTGGTTGTTTTATACCAGAGGGACCCACCACCCAAACGCATGCTCACGCTGATCTTTGGACCTTGCACATGTGTAATAAAACACTGGGTTTCAGGAGAGTTTGGGAGCTCTGCCACACAAACAAGCTGAAAAGATAGCGGGAAAACAAGACGTCAATCAGTATCTTTCTCACTGTACGCAGCACAGAGAGGAAGCCGGTCGACTGACGGATGTGTTTCACAAGTGTGACCCAAATTAAACAAGAGATTGGGTGACAAACAAGCTGCGGAATAACGTTTGCTTTGCATTAAACTGCAAAATATTTTTAAAAATCAGCTATCGGCTCTTAATTTCTAAGAGAAAATAACTCACTCAGGTGCTTTAGTTTAGGCTAAAGCTGACCTTCACGTTCACGCAGCCACTGAGTAATAATTCCTCAGTTATGCAATTGTGTTTCTGATGGTTTGGTGGGACACACTGCTGGAGGTAACGAACGTTACATAAGGAGATCAATGATTAAATGATTGGGATTTTACTGAGCAGAAGCTGAGGAGATAGTCGGTGATAAAAGAGGGAAAAAGGTTAGAGGTCATGTACGAGTTACTGCTCCGTCATGACTAACAGGTCTGGCAGTGAAGCTCATATTTCATCTTGTTCCGAGGGTCATTTCTTCTGCAGGAGGAAACAAATGATGCACTCCATCCGTGGGACACAGTGGACAAACCGTGAGCCAGGATCAATGGATTTCACAAGCAGCTGGCTCAAACAGTCTTCATTTGAATAATCAGAGAAAAAAAGGTTTTCCTAGGATTTTAGCAGAGGGGCCTCAGGGGGGTAAAGGTTAGAGAACCTGTCTCTCCATCCCAAAGGCAAACAAATGTGCTAGCCTTGAGTAAAGTCCACCGGGGCTCACACAGCGGCAGAGGAGAGGGGCCAAAAAAGACAGAGCACCCCAGACTCAGTGCATCATCCTCAGGCTGAGGCTGTGATATCATGGATCTGCTCCACAGCTGGGGGGTCGAGCTGGCGGTCCATCTGCAGACCACATACAGCAGGCATGAGGGCCTGTTCAGCCTGGCCTCCACGGTGGCCGACCTGCACACCACGTTCTTCTGCTTCTTCCCGGTCTGGTTCCACCTGCGGAGGGACACGGGGCTCAGGCTCATCTGGGTGGCGGTCCTCGGAGACTGGCTCAACTTGGTCCTGAAATGGTAACCAGTTTGACTGTGACAGTGAAATGGGTCGGAACGCGTAAAGGGAGAGCGGTTGTGTTTTGAGTGTCTTGGTTTGTGCACGGCAGGGTTCTGTTTGGGGAGAGACCGTACTGGTGGGTTCATGAGACCCGGTTCTATGGAGCGGGACCGGCCCCCTCTCTGCAGCAGTTTCCCATCACATGTGAGACCGGACCAGGTACGGTTCATGAGGCAGGATGGCGTCTCTGGCACAGTGAACTATCAGCCTGGTTAACGCTGAAGCGCCTCACTGACAGATCATATTTACAGTGTTTGGCAGGTGCACATGGCTTTCTGAATGAGTATCTTCTCAGAGGAGATAACTGGGTTATAAACTCCACCACCTTTGGCCTTTTGTAGTGATTTTTTATCTTTTGATCTAAGAAATGTCAGTCTGGATCATAAAATGACTCCTTTTTGACAATTGCACATGCTGCAGTTTGCTTTCCTGTGTGCAAACTTGCTACTTTATACTTTTACTCTACTGCATTTCACAGGGAAATACTGTAGTTTTACTCCACAGCTTTACTTACTAGTTAGATTACACATTTTTGCACACAAAACATATGAAGAGCTTATAAGATATGACACTTTGCTATATTAAAATACCCAACAATATATATGAGTACAGCTGGAATGATTATATTTGATAGTCCTTAAACTCATTTGTCATTTGCTGCTTTTTCCTTCAAATTATTTTACTGTTTCAGTGTCTTTTTGTCTTTCTCCAGTGTTTTTCTGGTATGAAAATAACAATTAGTTGCAGTCTTACATAAAGTAGTTAAATATTAATTAGCTCCACTGAACCAGCTGCAACGGTAAAATTCTGCTTACACATCGTGCATGAGTACTAATAACCTTATATAATATATAGCAGTGTAACAGTCACAGGGAACAGTTTTATACACATATTTAAGTAATATTATCAAGGCATGATTGAGTATTTTTCCAGTGTGGTATCAGAACTTTGCATCAGCGCTGCGTATATGTTCTCGATTTGTCTAAATAACATATAAAGTGATGCTTCCTGCAGACAGGTGACCCAGAATCAGCCCCCTTTCAAGCATCACCTAACCCTCATCCTCGAGTGAACACAAGCCGGTTTGGGTCTGACTTTGATTATCAAGCTTTTTTAAAAAAAAAAAAAAAAAAAAATACCTCAACAGCTTTCACTTTAAAATAACCACAATAAATCTGGAAAGCAAATCATGCGACCTTCATTGCTCTGAAAGTGCATCTCTGGGGGTGAAGCTGTCGTTGATAACGCCTGTTGGTTGCAGGAAGCCCTTCAGGTCATGCTATGGGTGCGGCCGGCGTCTGGTATGTGATGGTAACAGCAACGCTCTCCATAGCGACGGAGAAGCGATGCCCCCCTTTGTTATACAAGTGAGCCTGCGGTGACACAATCATTCATGTCTTTCCACACTCTGCATCCCTGCGCACTCATGTCCAGCATTCACTTCCTGTTAGATTCTTGCAGGTGGGCCTGTGGGTGCTGATGGGCCTGGTAGAGCTGGTGGTCTGCATGTCCAGGGTCTACATGGCGGCCCACTTCCCACACCAGGTCATTGCTGGGGTCATCACAGGTTAGTCTGGCTAAATATTGATCCATTTTGCACTGATGAAAGTTTGTTTTTGGAGAGTTAAGGCTATATTTTGAGTGGATGTGGCCTCTCTACTGGCCCACTGGGCTTTGCAGACGTGTCCCAGTTGCCATGCTCTCTGGTTTTGTGTCAGGTGTTCTCGTCGCTGAGGTCGTCTCAAAGGAGAAATGGATCTACAGCGCCAGCATGAAGAAATACTTCTACACCACCCTCTTCTTGACCTCCTTTGCTGTTGGCTTCTACCTCCTGCTCAAAGCTGTGGGCGTGGACCTGCTGTGGACCCTGGAGAAAGCCCAGAAGTGGTGCGTGAGGCCCGAGTGGGTCCACCTGGACACCACGCCCTTCGCCAGCCTCCTGCGTAACATGGGCACCCTGTTCGGCCTGGGCCTGGGCCTGCACTCGCCCCTCTACACCGAGACCAAGAGGAAGAAATCAAGCACCAGCTTCAAGGCGGGATGTATTATCGTCTCTCTGTTCCTGCTGCAGCTGCTGGATGGATGGACATTTTCCTCTGATAATCTTGTGACTTTCTACTTCCTGTCTTTTGCTAAAAGCGCATTTGCCCTTTTGATCCCGACCACTCTGGTTCCCTGGTCTCTCTGCTGGATTTGCAAGGAAAAGAGAGAAGACAAGAACCTGTGATTCAGGACCAACTTGTTGTTCGAAGTCAATCATTAGTTTAATTTTCTGTATTTTGGACAGTTTCTTCTCATGTTTAATACACAAGGACAACAACTAGAAGTCACTATGCCGGCCTCGATATCAGTTCCTCAAAGGAATACGTACTGTAGTTTGACATTTTGGGAAATGAGCTTATTCACTGTCTGCTAGAGAGTTAGATGATGAGATTGATACCACTCTGCAGCCGGTTAGCTTAGCTTAGCAGCTAGCCTGGTTCTGTCCAAAGCTAACAAAATCCACCTGCCAGCACTTGCAAAACTTGTTAACATGTTATTTCTCATTTGTTTAATTTGTACAAAATCACAAGTAGAAAAATACCATTTTTTTGTTTGTTTTTGCACAGATTAAATGAGATATATTGTGTTAATTAGCGACCTTCAGAGGTGCTAGTAGGTAGATTTTGCTATGCCAGGCAAACTGTTTCCTCCTGTTTCCAGTCTTTGTGCTAAGCTAAGCTTAGGAATGAAATTTGAATTGTTTATTTTGTCTGTGCTCGGCCTTCAGGCGCTTCTCTGCAGACTAACCTGTCTGTCTGTCTGTCTTTTCTCTGCACACGTGCACATGTAAAAAAAATGAGTTTTATAAAAATGTAGTTAACAACTCAAAGTAAAAGTGCTTTTTCAGCTCAATGACGCATAAATGATGGTAGGAAAAGACTCAGCGATTAAAATAAAAGCTGTTTTTATAACCATTTGTGTCTATAAAGAGTCGTGCTTTTTTTAGCTTATTGATTTGACGTGCGTCCCTATCAGTCTTATCCCAGTGTCTCAGACTGATACCGACGGATTCTTTGACAGGAACAGCCTTTAAATATTAACCAGAGCACGCTCCCGTCACTCGGCAGTCCCACATAGTTCCACTGCCGCTCACCACAGCCATGAGCTGTGAGGAGAGACGCAGGGGGTCAAAGGTCAGAACGCACTGCAGACAACACGTGTGTCCCCTCAGGCTCTAAAAGTAGAACATTGCTCAGTCAACTTATCAAAGGAACTTGGGATGTGTGGCACTGAGATCAGCAGGACTGCAGCTCTGATCATTAGATATTCATTATATATCTGATATTCACTATAATCCTGTTTTCTAATTTGCAGCTCAGTGCTGTTGTAACACCTGATGCCACTGAAGTAATGATTAAAAAAATAAGAAAATTATGACCTATAATTCAACATCAGTTTTTAAATGCAGCTTTTCGATGTGTGTTGCCATATTTTCATCATATCTCACAAACAAAAACATTGATCCGGACTGTACACAACACAGCAGACAGAGTCAAGGTCAAAGGGGAATGTGAGACCCCTTTTGATGACATAACAAACGTGGCCTTGTGACATTTCCACCGGCAAATCACAAGCCTCCTTTCTGGCCATCTTATCTCCAACGGCCCTGTTAACACGTTTCCAGTGCGGGGGGTCAGACGCTGCGACCGCATCAGGAACATTGAGTAACACCTCGCTGTTTACGTCACTCTTTATTTACGACGGTCGGCTCAAACTGGTTGTTTTTCCCAGTTAGGATGTCCAGATCTTATCACTGGTCTCCTCAGGACAACACAGTCAGACATGGAGCACATCAGTGGAGCAGTGCTCCCATGATGAACTTATGAAAGGTGTTTGACCGCATGTCTGTACTCTGTGTGATCTTAATCTTAAAAGTCAGGACTGACTGAAAAGCCAAATTGGGGTAAATGCGTCAGAAACTATTTAGAGCTGCTGACAAAGAACTCTAATACTATGAGACGCAAGTGCTATTAAATACATCCTAACTGATAACTTCATGCATAGATGGTGAAAAACCTTTTTGCCTCCCTGAGTCGTGTCTGCAGGTTTTCCCTTCAGGCGCCGTACAGTCACAGGAACCTCCACAGACGAGGTGGGACAGCCTGTGTGAAGCCTGAGGTGAAACCAGGTGACTCAGAGGAACACATCAGTGATTTTTATCGAGTCTTCTCTCGTCTGGACACTGTTCAGAAAGATTTCAGTGGGAACATCGACCTAAAACAATAGAAATGGTGGATCACAGAGCGGAAGTCACACCTTTGTGTTCGACAAATGAACGTCGTTGAGTGTGAAGTCTCCCAGTCATCATTAGTTCAGTCTTAATTTATTCAAGTCAGAAGTGGGAGAAGCACTCAGAACGTTTTACTGAAGTAAAATTAGCAATACCACAGTGTAGAAATACTCTGCTGCAAGTAAAAGTTCTGCATGTTTAGCATCAAAATGTACTCAAAGGACCAAAAGTACTCAAATATATATCGGATTATAACTATGGATGCATTCATGTGTTCATCACTTTACTGTCTGGGCTGGTAAAGTTGGAGCAAATGAGTGAAAAGTACCGTATTTCCCTCTGAAATATAGTGGAATATAACATCAAATGGCAGTATTTGACTAAATTACTTCAAAAGTGGACTTGAGTGAATGTACTTAGTTACCAAACCTTCAAACTGTGGAGAGGGTGCTGCTCAGTAAATCTTTCCATCAGCGGTTTTTCTTCCTGCTGAAGCGGCGGATAAACGCCACAGTGACATCTGCAGGCCGAGAGGAAGCACGGCTCCCGCTTCACTTCTCACAGTTTGTACTTTACAAACACAAAAAGGCCAAAAGGAAAATCAAAATCTCTTATCAAAAAATGTTTTATTCAATAGAATCAATGCCTCAACAGAAGAGATGCTTTGGTGACTTATGAATTTTCACTGAAAACCATGAAGCCCGCGGACCTAAAACCTGCTGAGTTTTCATTTAGTTTACCACTAAACTGTAAGGAACATTCAGAGAAAGCAGCTTTGGAGTCACGTGTCCTCCAAACGCAGCAGGAGTCTCACAAAGACAAAAATAAAACACTTTACGAGCTATAAATGAAGCGATTTCACAAATATCTGAGGACGAAACGTTTAATTAAAATTAAAAAATACATAGGGCGTTTTGTTGTCCATGACCTATCTCCCCACTTTCTCAGAGAGTATTTATGTCTTCAAAGGGTTTAAAACAAGAAAAATATTTTACAATTAAAACAAAAACATGTGCGTTGTGTCCATCTATGGAAGCTATGTTTCTGTATGGGGCTGACTTGATTGTACTGACGAAGGTGAATGTCTACATGTGGACCGGGGCCAGGCTACTGCAGCTCAACAGGCGTGGCGGGGAGGCGGGGGTGGAGGCGGGAGGCGGAGGCTGAGACGGTTGGATGAACATCAGTACAACGCGTCGCTGTTACTGCTCCGAGGCCTCTTGATCTTCTCAATGTTCTTCAGGATCATGTCGTGTAACGTGACCTTCACAGACAAAGAAGAAAGTCTGATCATGTGGAAAACACTTTTATGTCTCATCAGCTGTGAGCTTCTGTGAAACACTCTCATAGTTGGAGACGTGAGGAATAAAGATCGTGACTTACGTATTGATTCCGCAGCTCCGAAACTATGATCTTCAGACTGATGTACTCCTTCTCATCGATCTCGGTTACTGTGCGCCGATAGTCCTCCTGGTGGAAGACGAATGTGTGAGCCACAGTCTCACAGTCAAAGTCCAACATCCACACCACACTCTTCTTCTGCTTTTGCCACTTTGTGGCCTGAAATTGCCGAAATCAAAGACCCCTTTTGTGCCACTGTTTTTGCTTTTTGTAATACTTTCTGGCTGTAAAGACTTAATTTCCCCAGTTTGGATCAATAAAGTCTCATCTTCTAAAAATCGATGTGTGACTTCTTTCATATCTGCTCTCTTCTGTTTTTTGTTCTCTCAGCATCTTGAACTTTGTGGCTTAACTTCTCAGATAATCTTCACTTACCACGTGTGGATATTTTGCTATTTTAGAAACCAGCTTTGCCCGTGTGATGTAGTATCTGGAGGTAAAGAGGACAGACAGACTTTAGGCTTCGACGGGTGACGCAGCAGCTAATCCATCCTCACACGTTCACGACTCGGACAAACCTTGATATCTGGTCGAGGTAAGACGCCGCCTCCCCTTCGACCGTCCTGAGTTCGGCTACCGTCTCCTCCTGGATGGACACTCCGAAGTTGTTGCCATCCTCTATCCTGGGGATAAGCAGCTGAACCCACATTTTGACCTGCGGAAGAAAAGAAAACTGTCAGGAGAGCACGACATCCGGGAAATTTGACACATTTCCAGCTGCAGCAGCACAATTCAAGACCCGGAAGTCGTGTGGAGTCACTGCTGCTGATCCCTTAAGTCACAACAACACTGAGATAAACTACAGACGCAGGAGGACGGTCGTGGTTAAAGACATCACTTACTGTGTTACATTTCTCTATGAGTGTCCTGATCTCTGGCTTGACCTTTTCAATAAGATCAACAAGGTTTCCGTTGCTCTTCATCATCCCACCAGGCATGACGAAGACCTTGGTGCCAGTCACTGGGCGACACAAGACGGACAGAAAGGAGGGTAAAAGAATTCAGTTTCAAACATGTAAAAGGCTCCAGGAATGACGCAGAGGATGCCAAACAAACTAGTGTAAGAAAAAGACTGTAAAACATCTTTTACTTGAACATTTTCTTGCAAACTTGCTCCCATAACTTGGGATACGACACAGTCAAGGCTTCACTCATACCCAAACATAAGGAGGCTACAGCAGACGTCAATGATTAACCGTTAATCGTTTAACCACCGAGAAGATTTTTTTATTACGCCATCGAGATCTACTGTGACCGAACGTATTGACAAACACTCTGAGGAGGAGACGGACGAGCTAAAGCCAAGCTAGCCAGAGCAGACAAGCTAACTCTGACCACCAACTGATGGAGAGCTGTCACAAATGAAAGCTACGTCACAGCCACCCGTCACTTCATCAGCGCTGACTGGGAGCAGTTTTCTGCTAAAAAGACTGTTTCTGTAAACGGAGTCTGGTGAGAGCAGTACAGCAGCTGCTTCTGGTTAAACAAAAAGGATCTCGGGCTTGAACAAAAACGTCCATCTCTGCTGGGATCCTTCCCGTAACGCTGTCAGACACCTGTGAGCCTCTCAGCGGCAGAAACAAACACTTTTTGAGGATTCATATTGACGGTGTGCAAACGCCAGGAGGGATTACACTGCAGATCGTTCTGCAGCTGCCGGCTGCAGAGCTCTCGCTCGAAAGTCACTCGGACACAAAAACACGGGAAAATACGGTTTATAAGCAGATAATACTCCACCAGAAATCAATGCTCTTGATCCTGGGACTTAAAATTGTGTTTGTCTATCCAACAGTCTCATACTCACCCATGTCCTCTCCTGCTCCATCCTCAAGCTTTCTCTTTTTGGCATTTTGCTGTAAAAAACACATAAAAACAGGATCTCACCTCTGCTCTGCACACAGCGGTTATCATGAGCACTGAAGGTTTAATTCAACTCTAAACTGGAGCCTCACCGCTTCTAGCCCGTCATGCAGGTTTGAGAGCAGGATGGGGTCCGGCACCGTCAGGTTTATCTCCGAGTGGATCTCCTTCAGTTCACTGATGTTTATAATTGGATCCTGAAGAATAAAATGGATACCAGCTGTAGTTCTTTTCTTCACAAATGATACTCCGTGACTTGACAAGATCACAGGTTAGGTGATATGACAGTCACACTGTGAGGCGTTACGTGTAACCGACCTTAAGGAAGTGATCAAGTTCCAGTAACTTCTTTGGGAAAAAATTCGCAACTAGATCTTCTGCCTGAAAGAAACACAAACTTTTAGTCGAGTCTGGCTTGAAAAACCAAACAGCTTTTGATAGCTGTGTGTGTTACAGTGCTGACGGGACATTTCTTTTCACATGCTAACAGATACTTACTTCTGAAGTGATACGTTCCCTGAAAGCATCAACCTGCAAACACACCAGACAAGAGTTCATTTATCAGACCGGCTGCAAGTGCCCATATGCAAAACCACTCATTTTCCTTTGCTAAACGCGGCTGAAGGCTTAATCACAACTGAAGCAGGTTTATTCAGTCATCGCCATGACTCTATGAACACTGCTGGTGCATCAGTGTAAGAGGCAGACGCTTCAACATTAGGTAACATGACGCAGGTATGATAACGGCAGCTTGTTGAGTTGGCTAACTTGGCAGCTACGGCCTTTTTTGTTCATGTGATCTTTCAACAATAACTGGTATTTACACACAAAGCAATGTAACACAAACTTCGCGTTACTCCTCGTGAAACTAACACCACGGTGACACAGCGTTCGTTGGCGGGTTTGACAGGTGTATTGTTCCCGGCGGGAAACAAGCCGGTTAGCCGCTGCTAGCTGCTATTAGCCTGGCCTTATCAGGGCTATCACATCATGCTACAAAACGTGGCTAACATGCTAACAAGCAAATAGAAACAACATCACGTCTACAATCGGAACAAGACTTTCCAAAAGACAAACGTTACCTTGGTTTTAATTTCATTGTCCACCTTGAGGAGTGAAGACATCTTATGTGATCAAACAGGCGAAGAACGATTGTCCCGACAACATTAAATTCACCTGTAAACGTGTGGCTTACTCCTTGTCAGCCACACTTGTGAGCTTAATGATGACGTCTTTGACATGCGACGCGAGCGATGATTTCACTGCGCATGCGCGAAACGTCACCGTATTTTTCTAGACGCCGCTGACGATGTAAACAAGAAAAGACAGTCGAGGGCAACAGGGATCAAATAGGCCGGTGTCACCGCAAATGATAGCCGTTAGATACTGAGAAACGGCTGACATGGGGCTGCCTGTTACGATCAAAGTCAATTTCCGGGGGAATGTGAAGAGATTTCTGGCCCAGGATTTGGATAAATTGGAGTGGGAATCCGTTGAAGCCTGGGTAAGCTGCTAGCAGAGCGTGTTGGCTAAACGCTGGCGCAGTTTGGTGAAAAGCAGGCCCAGACATGGCCTAGCCACGTAAACAATAGACCACCTGAAGGACAGCCGACACAGTCGCGACAAAATGTGTAGAAGTGTTTATTTTGAAGGCAGCCAGCAGGTTGTAAAATCCAGAGGGGAAGGGGAACCTGCCCAGGCTGCTCTGACGCGTTTGTACAGTAGCTTAGCTGTGCAGGTATTCCTCAACGTGCCATTATTATTGATGTTTTCGTAACACGTGCGAGGCGGAACAAAAGTTCACATTTCATAAGATGGTGTTTGCTACGGGATTGATCTCAACACTTTTGAATTATATTTCAGATCAAAGCATCTTTCGGGATCAACCACTTTCAAGTCAAATACTTTGATGAGGACAACGAAGAGGTAAGAGAGTGTGTGAACGTGCGTACTGCTGCAGTGTCTTCACAGTCAGATTAATGCCATGTTTGGTTGTTTGACTCATCCTGAGCTCCTTCACTCTTCATTTCAGATCTGCATAAACAGTCAAGGTGAGGAAGTTTCTTGATCTTAATCTAATGAGGCCTCTGAGGTGTAATAAAACTAAAAAAAAACATTAAATAGCAACTTTAACTGTTTAATGGGTTCCCAGTCAATTTTCCAAGCAACTAACTGCTGGTTTGTTTTATTTCAGATGAATATGAGGAAGCCATCAAGGTACTGCTGGATTACATTTAACAGCACAAGTCAGTGTTAGTACAGAGGGACAAATGCAGAGAATATGGAAACTGCAGTGAACGTTGTTGTTGTTGCAGAGGTCCAACGTTCACTGCAAACATGAAGCTAGACAAGAAAATACTTCTCGTTAAGTGTTGCTTCTCTTTACATACATGGCAGAATATGACAGGTATGCGTGTACTCGTTGTAGTACAGCGTACAGAGTAGCAGCTCTCACAGTTACAGCTGTAGAGAAAACACTGAAGGGAATCAAACAGAAAAGCTTCTGATGTGTAATCCTGAACAGTTTATGTCCTCTAAAGTCTTTCAGTATCAGTGTATTTCCTTGAACGTACCACATGTGGTTTGCATGGTGTGTATGTCTGCATCAGTCCCCTGCGGTCTGTGTTTCATGCTTGTTTGTTCAGAGTGCCGAGAAGCAGGGGAACCAGTTGCACATGAACGTGTACAAGATGAAAGGGCAGGCCTGCGGGGGCCCGCTGAAGACGGAGGTGAAGGAGCTGAAAGGAGACCTCCGGCCTGCTCCTCCTTATCCGTCCAGGGTCAAAACAGTGGACAAAGGGACGCAGGTCACCCCGGAGAGAGAAGCTGTAAGGAACCAAACACATTCTCCTCCTCTTCCTCGTCTTAGACAGTCTTTTTACTACAGCTCACGTCTCTCTAATCGTTTAAATCAGACTCAGCTCAAATATTTAAGGTAACTGATGCAAAGCTTTGACGCAAGTCTGACGTATTTTGACACAGGTGACAGTAAAGGACACCAAGGGGAACAAACCAGAAGATGAGCCGCCTCCCATGTGGTTCCGCTCGTACATGGAGAAAGTAAGACTCAAACATTCAGTGTAAAGCAGTAGCTTTGAACCTCTCGTGCTTGATGGATGCTTAATATTGCCGCCTCTGAAAGGTCATTTTAACTTCTACTGACATAAAGCACACTCTTTTCACAGTTCAAAGATGAGGTGGTGAAAGAGGTAGTGGAGAGGATGTGCAGTGACTTTTCTGGCCAATGTTGCACCCACAAATCACCCGATGGTCACCATGAGGCCGGCGGGGCGAGCGGCGGTCCCATAGGGCCCAGACCAGGCCCCTCCACCTCGAACGGATCTCTTGGCTACACCCCAAACTGCAGCAGCTGCAACAAGCTCACCTCTGAAGGGGCCTACAAGTGCAGGTCAGCATGGAACACATTCTAATGTAAGAAGACATGTTTTGAGGAAAATAAAGGGAGGTTACGTTTCTAGATACGGATTTCGACTTGCTTTTCGAGCTCTGCGTTCTCTGAGCAGCTTGTTGAGTATCCGTGTCGATGTTTTTGTTTTTCCCGGCCAGCGTGTGCCCGTCCTGCATCTTGTGTGAGATGTGCAGACATAGCCATGACCCCAGCCACAACCTCGTGAGAACCAAGACCCCTCTCTCCATCCCTGAGCACGGAATGTCGGGAGAGTTGAGGTAAACCCCCAAGACTGAGGATAAATCTTCCCAATTATGGAAACACTAAGACATTTCTTTGCTGATGACTGTGCTAGACATTTTCCCTTTGACTTCTTCTGCAGTAATGGAGGAAAACATGAATATAACTAGACGTGACGCAGGATTGCAAAAATGTTTTAGCAGCCAGATTACTGTAAACGTTGAATTCTGAGTGTGTATGTGTGTTGTTCTTGGAAAATAAACTTTTGATAGTCAACAAATAGGTGTTCCTGATGACATTTCAAACCAGGTTCCCAAGGCGAGGAGACAGGACAGTGCGCAAGGCCGAGCGACAGCGCCTCAAAGCTGAAAGGAGGCAGTTAAGAGCTGAAGTGAAGGAAATCAAGAAGAAACTGAGACTGGAGAAGAGGGGGCTGCAGTGGAGTGGGCCCTCTACCTCAGGCAGAGCCAACCTGACTAACATGACCTCCGCGTCAACCCAGGTCCCAGCCCTGCCCCCCCCTGCTGCCTCAGAAACAGCCTCAGGTCCAGCCCCAGCCCAAGGTCCCATCCCTGCCCCGGTCCCTGATCCCCAGGCCTCCAGTCCAGAGTAAGCGCCACCTCGGAAGGGCGTCCGACAGTGCTGGGTACCTCGGACCCAGCATGGATGCAATAAAGTCTTTTTTTCCAAGAAAAGAAATCAAAATATGCCATCTTTGTAATCTAGTCTGTATGAGTGTATCGCTGGCTGCTCTGGGGTGGTGGAAAATTTTGGAACTACCTCAATGTGAAAACTGCTGCTGCTGCTTCATAGATTTTCTAAGAAAAATTGCTTTTAAGCTGCAAAAAAAAGAAAAAAAATCTGGGGTCCTGCTTTTTTGATTCGTAGAGAACAAAAGAGATGGGTATTATAAGAAACCAGGGCTATTTTCAACAATGCTCTGTACACTTGAAACTAGGGGTCCCGGGGTCTCGCACACGTCCTTGGTGCCCACTATGGCTGCCTTGTTTCTGGATGAAAATCTGCCGGACGGCACCCGTCTGGAGCCTGGTACCAAGTTCATCAAATACTGGAAGATGAGGAACTCGGGCACTATCAGCTGGACCTCAGAGACTAAGGTATCCCCCCCCCCTCCGAGAGGACAGGCTCCACTCTCTCTTTGCCCCCCCCCGCTTCACTCCCACCTCGAGTCCCCACTCAGCTCATTGCCTACTTCTTATCCACTAACACCAGCAAAGATTTCTTAGCCAGCCTGATACAACTAATGCCCTTTTTGTCCGAGATGTTTATTATTTGAATTCAGTTGAATCTGTGTTGTGCTTTTAAGTTTTCAAGTCTTTGTCATGGTTTGAATGTGTGTGTGCGTGCGTGCGTGCGTGTGTGTGCGTGCGTGTGTGTGTGCATCCCTCACCTGAGTATTCCTTTTCTGCTGCGTGACTTTGGTTGCATGCTCTCGTCTTTGTGCTTTTTCGCATGTGTATTCCTATTTTGTGTTTTGTGTATGTGTGTACGTGCACCCAGCTAGTGTTCATGTGGGGGAACCTCGGCCTGGCGTCAGAGGAGAAGAGGGAGGTGCCGGTCCCCTTGCTGCTGCCCGGACAAGTGGGAGTGGTCAGTGTGGCCTTTGTGGCTCCTGTGATGGAGGGGACGTACACCTCCCACTGGCGGCTGGCGCACTGCGGGTGTCAGTTTGGCCCGCGTGTCTGGTGCAGCATCGTGGTCGAACACGGCGACGGCCGCAACGCGCTCGGCCATCAGAGCAAACGACTGGCAAGTCTGTTAACCAATGACACGCTGTGCTGCAGAACATCCGCTGCTGACATGTGCATCTACATTACGGCATCATTTGTGACACCTGAGCAACAAAGTAGATATACTCAAGTAAAATTTTGTGCTACTTTGCTTGAGTATATCCATTTTCTATCCATTTTATGTTACTGTCTACTTCACGTCGTTTCAGGGGGAAATATTTTGTTTCACTGCAGTGCAGAGTTACAGATTTCACACAGAAAACTTTAGATAAGCTCATAAAATACAACACTTTAAGATTAAATCAGTGCTTTCAGGCAATTTGGTTTGTTTGTTAAAGCTGAGCCCCTTGTCACGTTTCAGAAGAGATGAGTGATTTTTCTTCTACGATTGTTTCTCAGATTGTTTCATTAAAATAATTTTTGAGGCCAAAATTTCACAAAAAAGCAAATAGTAGAGAAAATAAAATGAAATATAAACAGATTGGTGGAACAGACCTTTGTTTTTTCTTCTTTCCTCTCCCATTAATCACTTCATGACCCCTCAGACTTATTTAGTGGCTCATTGAAGGGCCCCGACCCCTAGGTTGAGAACCACAGGACTCATCCACAGTAGTTAAAGTAATTTCTCCTCAGCCAGCTGCAACAGTAACAGTCACAGAGCTATCGGGTCACAGTTGACATCCTGTACTTTATAGTTTAAATACATTTTGCTGATTTGAAAAGCAGGACTTTTACCTGTAACGGAGTATTTTTTTCACTGTTGTATTGATGCTTTTATTTAAGTGCTTCTTTCTGAAAATAAAGGAAAAATGAAACGTAATCGACATGTTTGTGATTAGGATTTGGACAAACAGATAATCCAGAAAATCCTCAGATCCAACGAATCAGTGGAACTCAGAGGCTCGTCTGTGAATGCACGCTGCGCGCGTAGTAATGATGCCATTCTTGTGTGTGCTTCAGAAGGAGGAGGTGAGGCCAGCGGAGAAGGAGAAGGAGGTAAGGTCCAAGGACAGCGGCCCTGGCTTGTCTGTAGACCTGAACCATGAAGACTACTACTTCCCCTCAGTTGACCTGCTGACTGCACAGGTGCACACTCTGAGCTCTGGCATTCAGCGCCCTGAAACACGCTTCAGTCACAGCTTCTTTTGTGTAGCCTCATCTTGTTGTTGCTCGTATGCTAGATGACAGTATGTAAGAAAACGTGCTGTAAACTGATCAGCGATCAGTCGGTCAGCGTTCATTCTCCCTGCGTGTCTTCTGTTTTTTTAGGATCTACTGTCATTTGAGTTGCTGGATATAAATATTGTGCAAGAGTTGGAGAAGGTTCCTAACAACACCCCTGTGGGTAAGCAATGTAAAGACGCTTTAAACACAGGAGACGATTATTTAACCGCTCTCTGATCCAACTTCCTTCCTTCCAGCTTTGCCTCGGCTTTCGTTGGGAAAATTATGGCTTCACTGGAATATGCACAAACATTGCTCTAGTTTCACGTTAATATTTGAGTGTGTTAACTGTGTCCGCTCTGCCTGATCTGTAGATTTGACACCCTGCATATCCCCCCTGCCCCATGATGCACCTGTGCTGGAGAAGGCCGTCACTTCACAGCTAAAAGAAGACACAGAGGTCACAGGGGTCAGGAAACTTTTCGGTAAGACAGCCGCAGTGAAACTTCCAGACAAATGTGTGAAAGAATTCAGACCTCTGTGTCCTGCTCCTCATCTCTGCTAGCGGCAGGCTAGCGGCTACATTAGCACTGCTAGCATAACGCACCTCAACCTAACCCTGACCCCGTATGTAAAGAGGGACGACGTGACAGCTCCCCAAACCTGGAACATTCAGATCGCCCCCTGGTGGCTGACTGCAGTACAGGTCATAAACTCCACCCCCTCCATGTTAGCGGATGAAACATCGTATATTCAAGTGTTTTTCTGCCAAGTTTAGTTTTAATTAGTAATTTGATGCCATAAAAAGGAGTCCAACATCATGATTGACAGCTCATTTGTGCTCGCTGTGGAGTGTGTGGACGGGACCTGAGGCTCCAACCTCCCAATCAATACCGTGCAGACCAAAATGACATCACCAGTGTGAGATGGCGGCGCCAGTATCTGAGATATTTTGGCTTTATTTCGTGCAGTGGAGACACATCGTCCATCTTTATATACAGTCAATGCGCAGAACTGTCGGCAGTTGAGTTGCATTGTGGGTAATGTAGGCACAGGGTTTTGCGGAAGAAGAATATGTGGAATAAAAAAGCTGATTTCTCTGGGTCTTCTGCATCTATTTTGATCCTGTTGTTGAATTGCAGTCTTGTAATCTTTGTTGTAATTTTACCAGGAGTGAAACTGAGGCATCAGAAGGAGCTGCTGGAGCCTGTGAGCCAAGAGGAGGACAGGGAGGAGGAGATCAGCGGAGCCCAGTTCCTCTGCGAGACCGTCATCCGCTCCCTCACCCTGGAGGAAGCCCCTGATCACAGACCACTACGCAGAGCCCCGCACAGCAGCCACAGACCACAGGGTGAGGGGCCCAGAGTCATCAACACAAATCCAGGACATTCACGTGTAATCAGGCACTCACACCTTGTTTTTATGTTCCATTAGTTGTTTCCCGGGGCCCCAGCTTTTGCTTCGAGCGAGCTGCAGAGGCTGAGAGGACCGAGACACTACAAGAAGGAAATGAGGAGGTCTGTGCCATCAGGCTTGAGAGTTCAGCTCTGCCGTCCGGCGCAGGTCTCAACCAGATCACCCAGGAGGACGAGACAAAGCCAGGTCAGAGAGCAGGGTCCGGGATCCTCTGCGTCCCGTTCAGTTTCAGGTTTTAGAAATAACCAAAAACATGAAGAATTCAGCTCCACGTCTCAGCTGTTGTAGTAATTAATCATTTGAAACTCACCTGCAGTTTTTAAAGATGCTCATTTTAGTGTTTTTCTTCTCACTTTAAGTTCTTCTGCTGGAACCAGCGAATGAAAACCTGCATGTCAGTTCACATCATGATCACGAGGATGAAGAGGTCATGGGCTTGGATGACGTGCAGAACATGAAGGATACTCAAGAAGAGAAAGAGGAGGGTGGGACCAGAGGAGAAGACTGGGAGGAGGTGAGGTTTCAGCCTTCTCATACACCTTTTACAAAGACTTGATGAGGTTAAGGGTCTTTGCCATGTGATGAAGTCCATAACTGTCACCGTCTTCTCCTGCTGTGTCTCAGGTCAGCAGCCAGACCTCCTCAGTCTCCTCCTGCGACGATTACATCATCGTCCTCCCAGACTGCTTCGACACCAGCCGGCCTCTGGGCGAGTCCATGTACAGCTCCGCCATGTCGCAGCCCGACGCTTCTGATGCTGCTGCTGCTGCGACCTCAGCCGATCCCGACGGACTGCAGGAGAAGGAGGAGGACTCTGAGTCAGGCAGCGCGGCACCGCTGAGGGACAGGCAGGAGGAGCGGACGGAGGAGGTCGACACTGAGGATTCATCCGTGAACACGTGGCCTCCACCTGTCCCTCCCACCCACAGCAGCGTGACCCAGATGCTGTGCGCCTCCCAAACCCTGGACGCCGTGACGCTCACCCCTGAAGTGGTGGCACCGCCGGTGCTGCCTGACCCCCTGCTGCCCCCACCGGCCCTCTACTCACCCAGGTTAGATGGGTCAGAGCGCTGTTAGCATGCATAAAGCAAACTTTTACAAATGTCTGAACACTGACATGATTCATATTACAGGTGTTTTCTATACAGTTTATAATGATATGAGAGATTATAAAAGAAGAAGAGTATTTCAAACTGCATTTCTCCATGATTTCATGTTCTCATTCTTCAAATGTGCTTCCTGTACACATTGTGAACTATGCCAAAAGTTGGATATGAAGCCAGCTGAACAGCTTTGAATATGATTTTGAAGTGTAGAAAAGATGCATTAAAGGTGCAGGTTACCCAGAATCCCTTAAAATGATCTTAAAATGGTGTCTTTATCATCTGAGTTTTCTCTCACATGTTCACATTTTTAATTAAAATACGTAAATTAATTTGGATTTGAACAAAACCAAGGAATGAACCTGTCTTTTTTCTTTTTTTTTTTAAATCTCCCTGCTCCATCCTCATGTGGTTTCATTCCTCTTCGTTTGCTGTCTGTTTCAGGTCTGAGGCACTGTACCTGGCTGAGGACCCCAGTCCTCCAGCCTGTGATCCATATGAGCCACACCAGCCGAGGGTCCATCTAAATGGTGAGTTTTACATGCATGACAGTGTCATAGTGCACAGCGTCACTGAAGACGTTACTGTTTTTAGGTGTTCGGTAAAAAAGGACGTACTTTGATTCAAACTCACATCGTTAAACTCGAGTGTTGCCTCCTGTGTGCCTCACTCTGCTGCCTCGGATTAGAAGCGCTTTGAGGAGTGTTTGGCTCCGTCGAGGTGAGAAAGGGAAACACATTCTGCTCTTTGTGGGAAGACAGGAAGTAAGACGGCAAGCAAGCTCTCAGGAATCGATGATTCAGCAAAATGCTCAGTTCCTCCTCTGCTGTTATGCGTGTTTGGTATGTTTTGTTATTTCCTTTTTTGTCTGCTCCGCAGTATCGTCTGGTTTGTCAAGATCAGCAGGCTCAGCATCCAGTGCCTTTGAGACGTATAACCCCAGACCCAGCAACGCTTTGCAGCCAAGGTGCAACACAACAAAGAGTAAAACTTGATGTGATTCGCTTCTGTGGAGGAAATTCCTGCACTTTAGTGTCTCTCTTATCTCTTTTCATCAGGTTTTTATGCGTCAGCGTGATCAATACATAAAGCAATGTGCTGCAACTGGAACACATTGTTCTCTGCAATATTGTTTTATAAACCAGCATAACCACGTTCTTGTCTCTCTACAAGGGGCCAAGGAGGCATCACAGAGGGGCTTGTCAAGGGGGCCCTTTCTGTGGCAGCGTCCGCTTATAAAGCTCTCTTCACTGGACCAAACTGTTCAATACAGGTAGCATCACACAGCCACTCCTCTGCATGTTTAAAATCTAACCAACAAGCATGATGGCGAGCTGCATTCATGCAATCACACCAAGACACACCTGAGACGGCTTACCTCATCTGTGTTTTGCCCCCCCCCCCGGCAGCGAGGCATCGACCCCGCCACCAGGCAGGACCCTTCCATGATGGCGATGCTGCTGGAAATGGGCTTCAGAGACCAGCGGCTCAACCAGCGGCTGCTGAGGAAGCACGGCTACAGCCTGCTGCACACCGTCAACGAGCTGGTGCAGATGGCCGAGGACAGCCAGAACAAAGCTGTCAACACTCAGCACTGAGGGAGGGGACGCTGCGGGACAAGGCGACCGTAAGGCTGGAGGAGAGTCACGGGAAGGAAATCATTTGACTTTTAAACCTAATGTTAAGAGAATATTTAGATAACGATGTGTATCTCTCACTCTCTCTCTCCAGTGTCGAGATTTATTTTGAGTTATTTAAAAAGAAGAGACAAAGAAAACCTATTTAAGATTCATGCAACTGATTTTCCAAAGGGTGGATAGTTTATTTGGACCAAGAGTCATGAGGATAAGACGCCAATGTCACTTGAAGTGTAAAAATTAAAGAGGAGCATTTATTTCTTGAACATTCGAGAGGAAGAACGGCTTCTCCTGCCTTTGCCTTTAATTCAGCTTCAGTGTTCTGATGAAACTGTCCCATAAACACACTTGTACATTACTATGAATAGTGGTTAAAATGCCTTGTTTACCTGGAACATAGAGCCTCTCGTGTTGGTCAGAAGGAGCTAGTTTTGACGGGACAAAAGTGTGCATTTCAGCTCTTCATCTTAGTGTTCGTGTGGCTGTTGTAGCTGCTTCCTCGGCGCTGAAAAATAGTCGTCTTTTGACAGGGCTTGGCTAGATTCTTCTCACGAATAGCGCAGTGAAAATTAATATCGTTCCATGTCATAAAAAGATAGAAATGTTCTGAAACGCCAGCTCTCGTTTTAAGACGATGCCGCTGAAGCTACGTCCTGGGAGCCGAGGGTCAGCAGCGCAGTAGTAAGAACAGATATTTAAGATCTTTCTCGATTATCGTAGTGAAATCTGCCTAAACAATGCAATCTTCTTCTGTATCAGAGTACTGTTATTTTAGATGTTGACATGTGGAATGTATACAAAACTGTCCGAACGGATCGCTGTTCAGACTCGGATGTTTTCTACCGCTTTTTAGGTGACACCTGCATGACAGGTAGAGGCTTTAGAGATGAGTCGTGTTCTCGTGGTCTTAGCACAGTCACAGTGGAAAATGTCCGCTTTGCGTCATCGTCCCCCCCGGCTGCATCTTCACCGTTAAACCACAAAACCCAAACCTAGCAACAGCCATTTAGCCCGCATCCAAGGCGTGATGTCTCTAACAACACATTCCTCAATCTCATAGTGGAACCAAGTATATTTTCTTTCATTACATTGCCTTTACGAAAGATGATCGTTAGTTGACTGAGATACACATGTGGTGATTTGACGTGTGGTGTGAGTGTGCGGGTTTGAGTTCATGTACGCTCTGTTCATTTGGATTATTCTTCCTGTTAGTGTGTGTGTGGTTTCTGAACCATGTTTTCCTGTGTCATGTTTTAAAGAATCATGCTCTAGAGAGTAATTCTGAATATATCTACTACCGTATGCTTGTCAAATTATTCTTCTGCCACAGAGTATATACGTTAAATACCCTTCTACTCTCAATCCGCCAATAAACTATTTGCACATCTCTGTTGTCTCTTCTCTCTGCTAGTGAAATATGTCTCCACGTAGGTCACCATACTGCACAGACTGTGTCTTTATACAGCATATAGTCATATAGCAATTCTCTACTAGGTTAACCAGATGCTGTCAAAAGTACAGAGGTCAGAGTACTGATTATACTGCAGTTTTGACAGGGTGTGGTTGTCTTTGGCATATTTTAATAGTACAATAAGGTACAATAATAAGTAAGATAGCATCATTGTATAGTCTCAAAACCGCACCTTGAACAGGAGCAATGGAGTCTTACACAGCATCAAATAAAGTTGAACATTTTTGGGAGGCAGAGTTGATAAGAGGATCGATACTACTCTTGTGTCTGTGGTAAATGTGAAGCTACAGCCAGCAGCTGCTTAGCTTAGCCTAGCTTAGCTTAGCACAAAGGCTGGAAACGGGTGGAAAGAGGCAACCTGGTTTTACCCAAAGTTTCCAAATGTTACCTTAGTAACTCACGATGTGATATTATGTGTTAATTATTGGGATTTTGTGAGACTTGGAGGTTTATTTGTTTTTGAGAGAGGCTAGCTGTTTCCAATCTTTATGCTAACATGAGCTGACCAACTGCTAGCTCTAGTGTCACACTCAACACACAAACATGAGGCTGTTAGCAATCGTCTCATCTCGCTCACAACAGAAAATGCTTCCAAAAATGTTGAACTATTCCTTAATTTTGAAACACTGTACTTAATTTTATTATTATTATATTTTTATTATTTTAACACAGCTTAGAAAAAACTATTCACAAGATGGTGTCACCCAACCTCAAGAACAGAATTTTGTCTTAGCGGGATGAATTAAGCAAATCAAATTCTCTGTCTGAAGCTAACAAAAGCTCACATATTAACAGATTATAACTCCCTTTTTTAATCTGTACAAAAAACACAAATTTTAAAAATAATGGATATGAGAGCGGTATCACTCCACTTGTGTAAAATTAGCTTGATAGCTAATTAGCAGATTTCCCAAAGTGCCAATCTTTTGTTTTAAGGTTGGAAATGATCGAGGCCATTGTTGAAAGAAATTTAGTCACCTGTCACCAGGAAGTGACAGCGTACACACACCATGCACAGCACGCACAGGCTCAGGGGCCCACTGCAGTGTTTTGCCCCTGTGGCCCCATAACAGGTGAATCCGGCCATGGTGAAATGAATAAAAGAAGGTCAGATGATCTAACCCGTACTGCCTCTTACATGAAGATTATCTGCAGTTCATTTTATATTATTTTGAATGAATATGTCGCAACGCTGCGACAATAAAAGACGCAAAGTTAATGAAAAGCAGCGCATGTGATCTGCAGCGGCTGCCGCAGAAGAAGGAAGCGACGCTCCCACCTGCTTCTGTTTGGTCAGGACCCGATTCAGCGTTTCCACACTGACATGAGGGAGAAGTCAGCAGATATTTGACTGTGATATCTGGATTTTAAAGGTAAGAGCTCACGTCTCTCACCTCTGTCAGCTGAAGACATGCGGGATGAATTCTCCCGCAGCGCGGAAGTTTGTCTTTTTAGTGTGTTTGACGCAGCGTGGTCTCAACTTTTCGTCATAGTATAAAAACTTTTTAATTGTGAAGTGTTTCAAATATAATTGAAAGTGCAAACCCGCTACCAAAATTTAAAACGCAGGTTTCAGAGCCTCAAATTGAGGTCATATACACAGACAGCAAGTGCAGGAAGTACTCAAAGTAGTAATACAAGGAGACGTCCTGCAATAAACACACCGCGACACAAGGAAAACGTCTACCAAAGACATAAACATGGCTAAACTCTGGGTCAAAGTTTGTTCTCCTTCAGCGCTATCAGACTCCTCCAAGGCTCCTGTTATCTTCACCTCCAGGCAGCAGTGAAACAAGCGTGAAGGATCTTGAGACTAGACTACAAAGATGTCAATGCAGGAGTTCAAATATTCTTAAAAGACAGATTCAAACACTCCTTTATGATCATAAACATTATCCAAGTATAAAGTCCACTTTGTTTATTACTACATTTATGACTAGCTTGCAGTGATGTAATTGTACTTTTGAGTACTAAAAGCCCAAATCCAGAATATCTAACAGAAGAATCTCCATTTCATGTCACAACTTGTGTCACATTTGAACTTAAAAACCATAAATAATGTCACTGGGTTGATTTTCCGTCACTGCCACACTGCGGACTCTGCTCGTGTAGCACAAAAATGAGCTTTTATTGGCCATTTAAATGTTTGTGACAGGAAAACTGGCAATACAGGTCACTCAGGAGACTTTCTGTGCAACCCTCTGCTGGCTCTGCATACTGTAATTTTAAAGTTGAACTTGATGAGTGTGCGTTTAAAGTGCAGATTTCAGCTATATCGGTGTCTTGCTTTTCTTCTTCAGTGTCATGGTTACACCGCCGAGAAACAGCAAAACCTCAGAGGAACCTGAGCTGACAAATGGGACAGAAAAGGTGAAAACACTGAGGCACTTCCCTTCATATGGAGCCATGAATGGAAACTCAACAGGAGACACCTGCCCCACATGTCGTGGCACCGGGCGAATTCCCAGAGGTTGGTTTTCTCCAGTGTAAAATCTGTTTTTGAAATATCTGAACTGTCTATTTTCTCAATTTTTTGACTGTATTTTAAGTAACTTCCATGCCTTAAAGGCAGTCAGCGGAGACCATGTTGCATTCATTTTCTAAATCCTCATCCTTTCACTTCACATTTGACAACTAAGGGAACTTGTGTGTTTAACCGCATTCACTTTCACATCATTTTCATGGTGAAAACATCGTTTCAGTTTGTCTTGTTTGCATTGACAGGCCAGGAAAACCAGCTCGTTGCTGTAATCCCATGTAATGATGTAAGGCTGAAACCCAGACGCACGTAAGTGATATATGCCATGATATATACTGACATATATATTACAGCACATACTAATGTTCATAAAGGTTGCACCACATCATTTGATATCAACATTTTTGCCTGTTTGTATTGCATTTCAGGAAGCTGTATGTGTGTGTCTCCATGGCTGTGTGTCTCCTCCTTTCCTGTCTGATCCTCTTCTTCCTCTTCCCCCGGAGTGTCACCCTGACGCCGGTGTCTGTGCTGTCAGTCATGGTCTACTTCACCCCAGATGCAGTTGAAATGGAGGTCACAGTGAGTTGTAGGAACACAAGCAATGCAAAGCTGTGATGCCTCTGTGTTGTATTAAAATCACTTTACTCAGCAAGTATAAGGATGTGCAGGGATCGTTTGGTGTCTGTGGCACAGTAACAAAAGGAGCCACAATATAGAAATATATAAGCACAAATCCAGAATTGATTATGCTTAATAGATGTGTAACTGAAATAAAATAAAGCAGTAAAATTAGCATCAACAACAAAACATATCTTAAAACTAAGCAAAACACAGCTTAAACAATAAAGCTAACTAGCATATGTGAACTCAAAGCTAGCTCCTTAGCTAAAGATACATTCATATACTTTTTCTTAATTGAAATAAAAAAAAATAATTGATGATTCGACATGCTAATGTGTCACGTAATTCACCACCTAAATAAGGTAACGACTAAATCCAAACACGATGGAGGAAAATAGTAACATCGCAAGTATGCTAACGTTGTAGCTAAACTAATACTGCTAAAAGCTAACTTTCCTAGCAAAGCAGTTACATTCTGACTCAAGGGAAATTCATGCGGTTAAGCTAGCTTTTAATCATATATTTAAATGTATTAAATTATTTATGGATTTATTTTATTAATTAGTTATAGTAAGTCAAATGAACAAGAAAGCTAACAAAACACATTCTCTTTGTATTTACTGCATGTTCCCTGTCACTTTGAGGTTGTCCTTTATTTTAAGCTAACGTTAGATCTTAAGGTTTGTTTTCTTTTTGGGAAATTTTTTGAATTTCATAAAATAACATGTAATAATATGTCAAATGCAGTGTACAATACACAGCACATAGTTTGGCTAACTACCCTCAAATCGTTTTGTTTTTACATAACTACATTTACATAGCATTGCTAAACTAGCCTAGCTTAACAGTTAGACTCTGACTGCAGTAAAAGTAAAGCGTAAAATATCATCTGAAAAAAATAATGAATAGATATATGTGTACTACATGCACTGCAGCTTTGCTGAGCCACCATGTTTTTAATGTACATGTCGTTCACATGACAGGCTGTAAACAGCTGCTGTGCATACGTGACGGCCAAAGGTCCCTGAGACTTTTTAATGATAGAACGATCAGTCTGTCGCTCCTGATGGCCTCTTTGTCTCCTGTCATAGAATCTCATCAACATCAGCAACGACAACTATGTCCCAGTTCAGATTGCCGCGTTTAACGTCCAGGGTCTGGTCTCTGACGCCATTGTGGGTAAGACCAAGATATCTAATATGACCACCCTCCAGTCCCGCTCAAATAAATCGGTGAGTTTCAAACTGGATGAATCACATCAGATGGCAGTATGGCATTATTCATATATTGTATTTGTCATGCAATGAATTTCTGACCTGTCTTTCTCAAACTTTTGCAGTATACCATTAAAATTTCCCTGCCCATCACTGATAAAGGCTTAAAGTAAGTTTAAAATAACCTCAGTTTTTGGATGTTGAAATGATTTAATACGACTTCCATTATTAGTGTTTATATGTCCAAACTCAGCACATACCCAGACATCAGCTGCTTTGTCTCTTTCAGCTCTTACTGCAAGTCGAGCACTATCAAGATTCACACGTTGTTTCTGGAGCTGCAGTAAGTGTCGATCTCAATCTAAAAGTGTGGCAGGAACTTTAGCATATCTCTAACCCACAGGGTGTGAAAGGCATCACTTTGTGCAGGGCTGAAAACTGCAAGTGCACGACAGCGTCTCTTGAAGAGCGGTCTTATCCATCAAAGTCAGATATTTAAATCTGAAATGTGTGTTTTTAATTAATCAAAAAGACATGACGTTACACTCAACCTCTAGTCAGCTTATACTGGCCATATATGACCTGTCAGAGGCCACAACATGAATTAAATTTAACAGATTATTATTAAGTTATGACACAGCTGGCCCTTCATGCTGCAAACTAGCCTGTTTTTTGTTATGTAATGTATCACTGGAGGTGACATCACATGTCTCCTTGAACAGTTCAACTCCTTATGAAACTTGAAAATGCATGAATTTTTTGGTCACTAGGGGGCAGCAGAATAAGATGAAAACACAACATTGACATATTATCGCCTTAAAAATTGATTATGAAACTGTTATGAACACAGCATTCATATTTGGAATATACGGAAACATGACGAAGCAGACGCTGACTGCAGCTGTCTCTGATCATGTTTTTCCTTCTTTTCTCCCCCAGAATGACCATGAATATTTCCTATCTCTCTCACACGGAGCAGCTGTCTGTGGACACCTTTGAATATATTGACTGTGGCACCAATTCAACAATCCCACATCCTGTGAGATGATGAAATCAATATGAAAAGCAGCCGAGTGGGAGTGTGAAATCATGCATCTTCTGGTTGCATCGCGCCCTTATCTCTTCTGTATGGGATGTGAATTTGTGAATGATGACTACCGTGAAAATGCATCTTCTCTTATTCTGTATGTTGTTTTAGCATACCTGAAGACTATAATCAGTCACTACAATGTTAAAGTTTAAAACTATTGATGCTTCAGTTACTTATACTGTATGTGTATGAATGTTTTCTGCTCTTATTTGTGTGAAATTCACCTGTAAATGTGTATAACAGGCAAGCATGCACAATTCCCTAAATGCAATGTATGGAAAGTGAAAATTTAACTTGTTTCACAACAGCTTATTATTTGACATATATTGTGTAAATGGGATGTTAATCTCTGATCTGATCTGATGTCATTTGCACTTCATTAAACTGTGGCATTTTAGGTTCTGTGTGTTAAATTTTCTTTTTTTTCTGACACTGTGAATCCTCCTCCATCAGCACACTGCAGCACATTGTGGAGGAAAATTGATCCTCATTGTGTTAAAGTGGTGCTGAATTAATGGCCGCTGCGTTTCTCGGCGAGGAGCTTTTTTCCAAGTCAAAACTGTGCGTACACATTCGATTCTGTAACCTGTGAAAACCTCAAGATGGTCACTACCATCATTCATCCAGATGTGTCACAATTTATATTTACGTTTTGCAACTGCTCCCAAATTATACTCCTTTTCTCACAATTACTTTACAAAACATGAATCACTGCAGTAGCTTAAAGTATGAAAGGTCATTACAGTTAGCTCTTCACCCATTGAAACATTAAAAAACTGCCTACATGTTAATGCATCAGTAATAATAATCCAGTATTACAATAAAATAACAGGAGTGATTCGGCAGAATAAGGAGTACTTTTACTTCAAGTACACTTTGCTGAGAATGCTTATGCACTTCTGTAACATTTTCAATGCGGGGCTTTTACTTGTAAATACATGTTTTTATGTTGTGTATTAAGCACGAGTACTTCTTTCGTAACTGGTGGTGGAACTGTGCAGACGCTGGGTTAAACTCCAGCAGAGCAGAGAGGTGTTGTGTGGACAGATCACAGGTTCGCAGCTCTGATGGAAAACATGTTTTATTCAGCAAATTGTGGAGTTAAATACTCCAGAAATCAATACTCAGAATTACCTTCCAATTACTATTTTTAGGGTCACCTCAAGAGCACAAAAAACCATCTGGGGTAGGACCCTCAAACAAGACCATAAGTAGCTGCAGCTGCTGAAGTTCTCGAGTGCGGACACACGGTGGAGCCAAGGCTTTGTTCGACTGACTGACGGTGTCTTGTCTTTGGATCAAGAAACCCTGTCAGCGTTACTATTTTCAAGAACATACAAAGTAAAAAATATACCCAGTACAATGTTTGCTTTAATCCTTATAATTGTCCACTAAATGATATACATGTAAATGAGACGACTGATCCATAGATGAGAATTAAATGAGACCCGTCAATCCACAAAGGCAGTAATGGTTCAGTGAAGTACTGAGACAACATTTACTTCCACCAGCCGTGGAGTGCAGCTAAGTACTTTTCTTGAGTATTTACGCATTGTGCTACTTCTACATTTCAGAGGGATTGTTGTACTTTTTACTGCACTACGTGTATCTGACAGCTGTAATTACAAGTTACTTTTCAAATCAAGATTTCATTTGCCAAAATAAATGCTTAGTTTATAAAATTTGCGTCATTATGCATCATTATAGCATAACAGTATTTACAGCTGTGAGGATTAGCTCTACCTCGACAGCACTCAGATGCTGCTTCTATCAAAATGAATCAGGTATAAAATTGCAGTAATAAAAAGGCAGTGTGAGAAATGTAACTTTTGCATATGAAGTACTTTTACTACTACTACTATACTTTCAGAACAATTTTCTGCTGAGACTTTTACTTTATTTATTTATTTATTTTCATCACTAATATTCATGTGAAAGATCTGAATACCTCCCGTGCATCTACTTGTCAGCCAGGTGCAGCTGCTGGGCGCGTGCAGTTCACCTTTGGCGCGGCAGGGGGCGTGGAGAAGCTTGTCCAGGTGGTCGTGACGTCGCCGGGCTGGAGGTGCTGTGCGCTCGAGCCTCTCCGGGGCTCCTCAGTGCTGCTGGAGGAGGACCGGAGCGGATGTGACCGTCGGGACAAACATCACTTGTTTACAAGTCAGCTATGGATGCGTTTAGCGCGTGTGGATGACGCACATTTAAAAGGTATGAACGACGGTGGAGACAGCTTTGACTGCGGAGATTTCAGTCTTTGGTTTGGGTTAAACCTGCATGCATTTTGATATCAGTAGCTCTCATTGTGGCTGCTTCTGGACGGGATAAAGTTGACCTCTCGGCTCGCCGTTTGAAGTTTTTTAATTCGTTTGCACACTTCATTGTAATAACGTAGAATACAAACTGTAGATGAATATGTTTCGGGCAAGAGCGGAAGAAAACTAAGGTGTCTTATTCCCTGAGGAATCGTTTCAAATGCAGTCAAGTGTTAAAAACCTCGATTCGCAAACATGACTGTGCGTTTTGCCTCTGTATAAACATTAATGGATGAATGAGGGACTTTTAATATGCAGCATCAGGCTCGTGAGAAAATCATAAATATCCTCCTGCAAACATGCAACGACTGAATTCCGTCCAAAGGCAGCTGTTTGATGGGTATCAGGATGTCAACAACAACCGGATTAGTGCTGCTGCAGCAGTCCTCATAGACAGCAGGCAGAGTGAATACAGTGAATACATATCATCCATCCACTGCATCGAAATCAATCTGCTCCAAGAAAAGCCTCTCAGGTTTAGCAGTCTTAAGAGGATCAGGCTCTAGATAACCTCAGCCACCCAATTAGCTGTTGCTTGGCTCTGTAATGTGGCACTGAAAGCAGAGAGAAGTTACTCAGGTATGCGTGCAGGAATAGATAGAATAAGAGTTCACACAGCAAGAAGCACCGCGCTGATGAAAGTCAAGCAGTGCCTCTGATAATTATCAGTATCCATTGTTCTGTATTCCTCAGCTGACACTGTGAGATTCCTGCAAACACACACTCCTTAAGCACCATGCTCTTCTCATTAACGGTTAACTGTGTGTGTGTTTATGATAAGGTCTCCTGCACCATCTCCTCCCATCTGCCTCTGAGGACAGGGAGCAAATGCCAATCTATTGAAACAGGATTAAATCAGGAATCTGTCACCTCACCACAGTAGGTGTGAATTGCTGGCTGCAGTCATGGGGAACCAGCTGACTGATATGGCTCCCAACACGCCGTCCTTCCTGCCAAGCTTCCAGTCTCTGCACGTGGTGGTTATCGGGCTCGACTCGGCCGGCAAAACGTCGCTGCTCTACAGGCTCAAACTGAAGGAGTTTGTGAAAACGATTCCCACCAAGGGCTTCAACACGGAGAAGATCAAGGTGGCCGTGGGGCCGTCGCGGACCATAAACTTCCAGGTGTGGGACGTGGGCGGCCAGGAGAAGCTGCGCCCGCTGTGGAAGTCTTACACCCGGCGGACAGACGGGATGGTGTTTGTGGTGGACTCCACTGAACTCGAGAGGATGGAGGAGGCCAAAGTGGAGCTCCACAAGATCACCCGCACCTCGGAGAACCAGGGGGTCCCCGTGCTCATCCTGGCCAACAAACAGGACCTGGATTCGGCCTCGTCCGTCAGCGAGGTGGAGAAGCTGCTTTCCGTCCACGAACTGAGCACGTACACGCTGCATCACGTGCAGAGCTGCAGCGCGGTGGACGGTCAGGGACTCCAGCCGGGCCTGGAGAAACTTTATGAGATGATCCTGAAGAGGAAGAAGATGGTGAAGCACAACAGGAGCAGAAAGAGATGAACCCTCGGCTCACACGGCGGACATTTCCTGAGGAGATTTATCCACTGAGGAGACACTTCCAAACCTAATGGTCCCTTTTAATGGGAGAGCGATTTGTGCCAACAGAACAACAATTACACACGGCCTCGGGGTCAGGAGGAATGGATTTGCTCATAACAACTGAAGCAGTATTGACGTATTCTTTGTTCTGCAAATGTGCAGCTGCCCTTTGAAAGATTAAGTTATAGATTTAAAGGGAACCTCGATATCAGTTAGTCTTCACTAAGTGCTTTTTACACTTGTTTTAAAGAAGAATTCTAAGCAGACATTTGCCTGTTAGCTGTAGGACTAATATATGAGCACACTTGCATCCATGTGGCGGGTTTGTGGTGAATGAAGATATGAAATACGTTCAAAAATGTTCCCATAATGCTTTCCTTCCCCTCTAAATGGCTGTTTCTGCTCCACGGATGCTTTCCCAAAATATTTATTCCGCATTCTTGTGTTTGTGTTGGACAGAGGGCCTTTTTTTGTAAATGATTTTCAGCGGCGATGCAGCACCAAATGATATTAAATTTCATTGCCACAGACCCAGTAATCCTGCTCTAAGTGCTTTCCCTTCATGGTCACAGAGGTTAAGTTTCAGTTACTATGACAATAGTGTTTATACTAATTGTACATTTTTGTAACACTGAAGACTTAATAAATCGAAGCACTGTACAGAACGTCACTGCTTTCCTTGTAGTTAATGGAAGTTTCATGGTTCAGGCTTCATATTAAAACATCTACAACAAGTTGAGCTCAAAGCTGCTCTAATCAATATTTTTCCATAAGCAAAGGTTTGTAAGACTACGTGCATGTGGAAGGTCTCACCNAAACCAAAAATAGAATGAAGTACAGCAGGTTTGGGCTGAGACCTCAGATAATCACAATCTGATCAAAGAGGTGTCAAAGAAGCACTGCCACTGGATTTCTGGTGTTTTAATTGCAAACAAACACAGAATCTCCTCTGATTTTTCTGCAGTAGGTTGTGGCTCGTCATTTTTGGCATTTACAGATTTTTAAGGTATACGGTGTGTCATGTAACACCTCGTTATTGCTGCATCATTTCATGACCAGGAGGAAATATCAGACCTATTCCTGGCAGTCCTGTAACTGCTCTCGATTAAGGGTCTTAATCCACTTGCTTTTTCACAAATCTCTTAAGTTGCCTCTCAAATGCGACATTATGCAAGAAACAGAAGGTCACTCATTGTTGACCTGCATACTGTCAGTGTGTGTGTGTGTGTGTGTGTGTGTGTGTGTGTGTGTGTGTGTGTGTGGGTTTGCCCCTGCTGCACATTAATGTCCTGCTCGAGATGATGAGATAATGGCTCGTTACCCACTCAGATGCCTCCTGTTGAGACTTCTTAAATGCTGAATGTCAAAACATACATAAATGCATGCGCATGTGATGTGAAAAGACACCTGCGCACACCCGAGCACGCACGCACATCTTGACTCCTGCGACCTCGCCGTCCCCGTTATTAACGGTGGTGAGCTCATTAAAACTTTCAAGGGTGTCTTCTGCAGAATCATCTTGACACAGCAGCTGGTCCTGGAATAAATTAGCATCATGATGTGGCATTTTCAACAGCTGAGACACACTGTGGGCATGTGGAAGTGTCGGTCAGCCAGCGGAAAACATTCTGTGACTGAGAATTAAAGGTGTAAAAGACGCTGTATTGCAGCTGAGGTGCTGTTTTGCTGACACTATGCTGCACCCTTTACTGACTCGCTGATTTGGAGCCGTGATCCATCCAGTGGGGTGAAAACCTGAGGAGGCTGCATGTGCATTGTGTTTTTGGCTTCTCTTTTGCATGTTTCTGTCACATGCTGTGCAGTTGCACTGGTAGTCTCTGTGTTTCTGGCTCGCCTCTTCTGTTTTAGTCGTAATGGTGGCTGACAAGAAACACTGAAAAAAGGGAAGCCTCGGGGATTGTGTGTCAGGGATTAGACAAGGGAATCGCACACAGCTCGGTCCTTCCCTGGAATCATCTGACATAAATCAGAGACAGGTTTATCACTGGGCTTCGAAAACACAAATTTCTATCAGCAACCCAGGGACATAAACAAACTCATGTTTCTTCCAGTTCTCCTCAAAAAACATGCAGCAATGAGCGCGAAAGATATACACAAGGCTAGCAGCTCTGTGAGGCTATACTAAAGCTAAATGCTAACGCCAGCATGCTAACTTAATGATCCAATGTTGCATGCTAACATTTGCTAATTAGCACTAGACAAATACGGCTTTTCCATTGGCACTTTTGGCCATACTGAGTCAAACCATGCCGTGTTGATTCCATTACTCGTTTAACCGAGTTGTGCCGAGTCATGCCGCGTGGCGCCTGAGGAGGACTGCCTGGACTTGGTCATCATCCAGGGATGTTTCAGCAACATGTTCACATAACCTCTGTAACTGCTGTCTGGCAATAGCAGCAGATATCCTGTCTCTGCTTTTTAAGAACTGAGTGATAGATGACCAAAAAAATCATAAAAACAGCCTGAAAAGCCATGATGCTAACAAGCTAGCAACCGCCAATGCTAACACAGTGCAATAGTAAACAGTACTTAAGAAGCATCATCAGTTTAAAGCACACCTTCATGCAGGTAAATGCGCCATGTCAAACTGAGTCAAGCCAAGCCAGCACATGTGTGTGGAACAGGGCTAAAAGCACAGCACTGCTACATTTTGGGCTAGTTTAAAACTTGGTCTGATGATGGCAAAATTCATCTTGAAGGGAACACGAATGTCAGCAGCAAAATTCATTACATGCCATGTTGAGACATTTCAGTCAAAACCACAAATGTGGACCTCACGATAGGACCATATGAAGACTCAGTCTGTGCAACCTTTCATGGCGACCCTTGCAGTAGTTGTTGAGATATTTTAATGTGGAACACATGGACCGGCCGACAAGGCTGCTAACGTGGCTAAAACCGGGAGCACAGATACACAGGTTTCGATCAGTCAACCGGGAACTGATCCCAGTGCAGATCAGGTCACAGCTTTTTCTTCCTCCTCTCAAAAACATCATGCGATGACTGCGAGCGGGGGCGGCCGCTGATACCACATACAAAATCTCCAGATAAATAACAACAGAGCGATAACGCTCCGCTGCAGCTTCTTTATAGCCCCTGTGATGAGAAGCAATAGGGCGCTGGGCACGAATCCAAGCCTCTTAACACGTCCAACCAGGACCCGGGTCTAGACATAATTTTCTGTCACCATGGCAACCTGAAGTCAGCAGTCACTAAAGGGTGACCTGTGAGGGCAGCGGTGGGGGTCAAATTGGTTTTTGTGGTCGGATGTCCAATCCAGCTGAGGTTACCGAGCGGGCAGGGAGATTAGAGAAAGAAGCTCAGATCAATAGTGGAATCCTGAGACCACCACCTCACTCTGTCCATCCCTTTGTCTTTTTTTCACGTCTTTATCCCCCTCCGTCTGTCTGTCTTTAATCTTCTTCGGTTTACAGTTGTTGACAACCTGTTTTGTTTGCTCTTTCACTCTTCTGTGCCCTGTATGTGTTGCCGTCGATGTCAGTCCCTGTGAAAGTATCTCAGATTTCACACAGGCTGCGTCTTTCTAGGAAATGGACCTTGTTGACATTGCAGTGGACGGAGGGGGCTGGTTGTGCCTGTTAGCGGCGAACACGCTGCAGAGTGAAGGTCTTTTGGCGGTTCAGGAGGGACAATGTTGGTGGGAGGGCCGGATTAGTTGCTTCAGCTTTTATTCCCGGAAGGTCGTAAAGCTGCCATTCGGCCTTCATTTAGAGCCTGTAGGATTGAAAGGATGGGAAGGGATTGTGAGGGAAACTGAGGCTTGACTTCACCACGTAGTGTCATCTTTCACCCGCCCCCGGTGTTTGTTCTCAAGTCTGTATGTCTTCGTTGGAGAAAGGACACAGTGAGTGGAGCTGTTACCTCTGAGGTGATCCTGCAGCAGAACATATGGGTATGATCATCTGCTTCATTCAGCCTTTGCCGTCGGCTGAAAGACGGCAATCATATTTATTTTATTTGTGAATAAAGAGTATCACATCAGGGGTCAGGGAGCTTTTATTCATCTTCATAAATACACTTTTTTCCCTGCAGACTCGGAGTCAAGGATGATTCATTGCTCATGGGAGCCATGAGGAAATTATGGGCCACGTATTTACTGTGATTTAAATTTAATGGCCAAACTTTTCCATAACTTCTTCAACTGCAGGGGGGAAATAAATATGACTTCATGGATGATTTCATGCTTCCACAGTGACTCTCAAAGGGTCGGGATTAAATCACTTTCATGAACTTCTTGGGCTCTGTTGATGCTCAGTTCTCATGAAGTGACGCATAATGATGTCATTTTAAAACATCTGGCTAATCATGCTGCTGTTGTGTTTGGGATTATTACACAGAATTAATTATTACCAGACCAATCAGCGGGATAAATGTTGGCGTTGTACATTTCTGCAAAACAAGGTCATGTTCAAACTCAGCGTTTCTTTACATTTCTGTTGTATTGTGATGAGACTGTGGTTAAGGTCTGGTTAGGTTTAGCCACAGAAAACCCTGATTTAGTCACCACAGAATGGCTTGAAAAGGTCCTTTAAAAACACTCATTTTGATCAAGACCTTTACATCACAAAACGGTGGAAACACTACTGCTTTCGTCCACAGGGGCCGCCAAAACCAACACAAATCAACATTCCTTGTAGATGCTTTACTTTGGCAGCGTTTAATCCACTGTGGAGTCTACACACCCACACCGGCACCTTGGGTCTACCCCTGATCCCACGCTAGGATTACCCACAAACCCATCTGGCACATGCCAGCTAGCGGGGAATACGTGAGCGGAGCCCAGCGGCCGCTGAACGGCAGCTCTTCTTAATCCTGACTGTTCCTGCTGTTTAAAAGCAGACAGGCCTCTGAGCTGCAACCCAGATTGCTGTGGAGCAGACGTGCTGTGAGGTGCTATATCAAGATCAGAGCTGTTTATTTGTGTCACTCTGGCGGTGGGTGGATCTGGGAATGTGCTGACTTGGGAATTATGTGGCTTGATTTAATAGAAGAGAGTGATTTAATGTGATGGAGGGCGACATGAATAATTGCCATGTTAAAGACGCACTCAGAGATAACAACTTGCAGCACTGAGCTGTTGATCAGACTACATGCAGTCTATGAAAATACGTTTATTTAATAATCCATATTTTTATGTGTCAAAGAACAATGTGAAGGGAGTTGCTTGTAGTGATGAATCCATGGAGAATGATCACCTGAATCGGCAGCCCCCCTCAGCCTCACAGAGATATATATCACCTGTTTCAGCTCATTGTTTCGCTGTTCATCCCACAGATTTACTGTTTCGCTTCACCCTCACTGCTCTCATAGCTCCGTTGTTCAACCTACTCAGCACCAAGCAGCAGACACAGTTAGCGACTAGCTCGTGAACTAAGCCGCTAAACAGCCAGATATTTTCCTCAGGAGTTGGTGGAGACCAAAACGGAACTAAAAGAGAGTGAGTACTGGAATAACAGTGGCTCCAAAAACAGCAGCAACAGAAAAGTGAAGTATTAAACGCAACGTCTCATACAAAGTAAAGCACAAGTACATCGAAACTGTACTTGAGGAAAGCACTTTGCTGCCTTCCACTGTTAGAGAGTAAACCACGTAATGCTAATTGTGTATTCGTGTTTTCAAGGGAAGAGCTATGAGGACACTCTGTACCTCGTGAATGCATTGAACCACAGCTGCGTCTGCAGAGAAGAAGACTCAAACACAACCACACTCTCCCGTCTCTCCCCACGTGGCTTTTGTTGACACGGCGTCCTGCCTGGCAGATCAAGATCAGGTCTCCATCAAGTGCGGGACCCCCGGGCCGTGGCTCTCCCCTGGACGCAGGAGCAGCTGTGGTGGCCGGGGTCGGGGTCCTTGTTCGGCCTTGTGCAGACAGGAAGAACACGTGGGAATGAGAGCGCACGTGAGCGTCCGAGCTCATGGCAAAACAAACGTCCTGGACTGAGCGTCGTGCGGGGAAGGTTTTTCTCCCGGCTGTGGACGAGTGGTTGCTGGTGTGCATCTGTGCCCCCCCCCTTTTTCTAAATCACTTTCCTTCACACAGAAGAGGACCGACAGTTATTTGCGAAACAAATTTTTCATGGAACGACTGGCATTGCAGCTTTGTTTAAGACTGGGAGGAAAGATAATCCTCCATCAGGGATAAAGCAGAAAAAATAACCTGAATAAAGCAGTGTAGATATAACCAGGTGAGGAGGAGTCTTCAATGCAGTATACTTCACTCGTTGATTCTGATTCTGATTACAGTAAATTTAAAGTCAAATAAATTGGTATAAAGGCCAAATATGCATATTACTAATTATCAGCCTTGTTTCTGATAAAATGCTCATCAAACATGGTGAAACTCACTCAGTTAAAGAATATCTCAGTTATGAACGCTCATTATGTGGGTGCAATGGACTGAAAACCATGTTGTGGAGAAGGACCCAGGATTCTTGACCAAGGTTGTGAAGGGGAACCCATGCGGATCAGATCTGGTATTTGGGGCTTGGTCTCCCAAATGAGGCACCCATAGTGGCCTTTTTGTTTATCCGAGCTCGCGCTCTGGTCTCTCTCAAGCCATCACAGCTTTGCTTTTGTTGCTTTTTCATGTTATTTTATCAAAGATTTCACTGTGTGAGGCTCTGTTGGCCGAGTACTTCAGAACAGGCATCACGCTTGGATAAAGGCTACGCTTTGAGAATCAGCAGTGAAATCCCAGTCCTCCAGCAGCCGTGACTACACAGGACAACCCAATCAAAAGTGCTGATTTGACAGCAGTGAGTTCATTCCCACAGGGAGATGTGGTCATCCACTAAATCTATATAAACCTGGATTAAAATTAGTTTCTAATGCACAAAGAGCAGCTGGTCGTAAAATGAAATTTCCATTTGCTCATATTTTGGCCTCATCTGTACTTTTTTCAGCTTGTTAAAGAGGCCGGTGCCCCACTTTGTGCTGCGTATTCCTGCTGCTCCTGAAGCACACAATCACCAAAAGAGGGCTAAAACAGCGCTGCCCAACAAATGTCTCTTTTTTATGTTTTATCTCATCCTTATTTTACCATAAATCCCAAAGTAATTCTACTTCTGGACTAAATGAGAATGAAAATCTTCTCCATCATCCATCATTATCATGTAACACTGAAGGATCACGCTAAATCCCAATATTGAACAGGAATAGTTCAACATTTTTGGAAAATACACTTATTCGCTTCCTTGACAAGAGTTCGATGAGAAGATTGACGCCACACTCATATCTGTCCATTAAATACTGTTAGCTTAGCTTAGCATAAAGACTGGAAACAGGACGAAACAGCTAGCTGAACTCTGCCCGAAGGTAACAAAATATGTCTCCCAACTGCTGTAAAACTCAGGTATAGTTTATTTAATTCACACAGAATTTGGAGTATATTATTCGGGGGTTAGACTGATTCTTGGCTGAGTGGAGGGACTTT
Organism: Chaetodon trifasciatus; assembly: GCA_037975065.1. Taxonomy (NCBI): domain Eukaryota; kingdom Metazoa; phylum Chordata; class Actinopteri; order Chaetodontiformes; family Chaetodontidae; genus Chaetodon; species Chaetodon trifasciatus. Next base: position 3,877,435 of record JBBMOE010000047.1, on the reverse strand, counting down.
TCTGTCGTCACCGTTAACGCCTTTAGGCTGAGCCAGGCTAGCTGTTTCTCCCTGTTTCCTATCTTCATGCTAGCCTTAACCAATGTTTCTACGGTCTCTATGGAGACAAGTATTTGCTTTAATACAAATGACTGGAGGACTAATGACTGAGCGTTTCTCCTGTGTGAGGAGAATTATGAATTACAACAATAGAGTTCTCATTCAGGCTTTATCTAAAGCTGCTGTACATAAAGCATCAAAGGCACTGCAGCCATTTGTTTAACCACATGTATCCCGACCCCCTATGTGCATAGGTGACACACACAGAGTCCTCCAGTGTTGCTTTAATCCTGTTTGACAGACCTAAAACTGGGAGCGTTGCCAGGAATCACCAGTGGAATGAGACCAGCGGGTCACAAATAACCCCAAGTCCCGTCTAGACAGGAGAGCTAATGGATGGTAACACCCTGCATGTGCACACACATGCCCGGCCAGATGATTAAGATGTGATGTGTGAAAGAGTCAAGCAGGACATTCGGATTCGTGCAACAGCAACGTTTTAATCCACGCTGTCGGCTAATGTACCTTTTCATCGGCTGTGCACGTGAATATGAAAGATTTCATAGCGTCACACTTGCTGACAGAAAGTCAGAGCGAGCAGCTGAGTGTGGAAACGTTCTGCACAGACGAGCACAAATCTCCACGTCAGCTCCAAGCATGTGGGCATGCAAAGGCAGAGTGGTTAAAAAGGGTTTTTGATGGAAATGTTTTTGCTCCAGTTGAGTTAAAACAGCATGAGTGTGCTGAGTCAGACTGCTTTACCAGCGAGGACCACAGCAAATCAGAGTACAGTTCAGGAATTTGGGATTTTCAAGGAAGGATCAATACTGTTTGAGGCAGAGCTGCAGATGAGGAACGTATTTTTAAGTATTTTAATGTTTCTTTTGCCATTTTTAAAGTGCTGCTGAAGCAATTTGTTGACTAATCGATCAACAGAAAATGTGATTATTGAAACTATTTTGAAAATTGATTCTCAAATCTGAGGATTTGGTGTTTTTTTCTGTTAAATATCTCTGGGTTTGCGACTGTTATTTGCAGTTTTCTCAGTTTTTACAGACTTATTCAATCAATTGGAAAAGTTAATCGGGAGATAAATTGATAATGAACGTAATCCTTAGTTGCAGCAACATATAATTAATTTTCTGTAGCAACTTTTTCAATATCTGCACTTCACAGTTTACAGGATGACTTTCTTGGTTGAATGCTTGTGAGGATGCCGCAGTAGTGAACTACTTCTAATTGATACCCTAAAGTTCAAACATTTTCACACTTTAGTGTATTCTTTTCTTTTCTCCTGCAGTTTGCCTGTATTTACCAGCAGAAGAAGACGAGGAGAGAGTAAAGCTGATCTTCGTCTAGTCGACGGTTTCTGTAAATAAGAAGCACATTGCAGAATCTAATGTCCTGTAGACCCTGAGAGCTCATCAGCATCAAACCATTTCCTCATTTTCAACCTTTCCTTATCAATTTCAGGTGAACATAGTTGATGAAAGAACAGAAAAAATTCTCGATGTCCTTCATTTCCCTCATTATTTTTTCACATGGTGCAACGTGGTGAAATGCAGACTTGGCAGCAGCAGTGTTTGTCTTACTCGATTGAGCGTGCAGCCTTATTTATTTATTTTACAATGACACCCGGGTGCACACTTGAAACCATCATGCCATTTCCCAGCAGAGGAGGAGGGGGCACCACAGCCGCGCTTTCCTTTGTCTGTTGCCTGAAACACCCCCACTTCCATTACTATAATAGCAGAGGAGAAGGAGGAAAGTAAATGGAAAGCCATTGTGTGAATGCTTTTTGGAATACGTCCCATGGCACACATTTAAATCACCCTAAATGGGGCATCCAATGATCTGTAACTGTGCAGAGGAGATTGACTCAAACAGCTTCCGCCTGCCCTCTTTCATTAGGAACTTATTAAACCTGAATGGAAACTCGGAGAGTGTGACAGTATAAAAAAAAAAAAAAAAACAACGCCTCAGGCATCAGTTGAATGCGACTAAATACCCTGTCATTCTGTCAAGGGCGCGCTGCAATTTTAGGGAAACGCAGAGAGGATTTGAGACCACAGCGTGGCATTTGCTTTCACGTGGATGTAGTTCTGTTAAGGCAGTAGAAGCCTCGACTTGCCTTTCCATTCATTATTCACCAGCTGTGTTAAAGCACACATACTGGGACCTGGAACAGCTGGGTGGAAACCAGCAGGAGGTTAGCAGTGAGACACACTGCATATCTAAACATTTGTTAAGAAGAGGGACAATTAGATTTTCTTTCCACCCAGATCTCATCTTTTCACCGCTCCTTCAAACATGGAGGGCCACATGAACGGTTTCTCTCCCTGGAAGCAGAGAAGAAGGCAAAAGCAGGACGTTCTCCTCACTCACAGCTCAGCATGTGTCACGGGACGACCTCTCAGAAAGGAGGGGAGGACGCAGGAAGTGTGTGTCGTTCGCCTGGATGTGCTGCCTGGCGGTCTGCGCACAGGGGCAGCGATGACAGGCCGAGGCCGCCGGTGACAGCCGGTGCATGTGCTCTCCTGACAGCTTCAGATGCTGCAATGCAGAGAGAGAGAGGGGAGGCGGGGGGAGGACACAATTACAGGTGCACGCTGACACCAATAACTCTCATTCTGTGGTGCAAAATGACTATTATTAGACAATCTCACACTGACATGATTGAATAGATATTAATAATGCATGAATGGTTCCCAGGTAATTTTCACACACTGGAAGGAGAGATGATGACAAGTTACAGTATGATGAGTAATAGAGAGCTTTGAAAATTAAAATTATTATCTTCAGTTTGTTCACATGCTGGAAAAAAAAGCCTCACACTCTCAGGTTTGCTCTTATTTCATTTGTTGATGGGAAAGGTGGCAGACTAGATATGGAGGAAATGGAAAAAATGAGTAAAAAACACTTTGGTTGTCAACATCATAGAGTTTCAATGCTACAGAATGTACACATGATACTGAACTTTAAGCTTGGATTAAAGGGAAAAGTGAGTTTAACCAAACAGTCCTCGTGTGTTTACTGCAGTGTTTCTTTGCAGACTTGATGCACGCTGAGTGTGAAGGTGAACTTTTGCAACATGTGGTCTATTCATGAGCATCAGTGACAGAAAAGCGAGCCCACGCACTCAGTCGGCCAATTAAATCCTCAGCACAGGTGTGTGCATGCTGCAGAGGATTAAAGGAACAAGGTAGAAAACAAATATAAGATATAAACTATATCGTTCACTGGTTTTTGTGCAGTTCTGTCAGAACCTGCTGACATTCTGGAGAACAGAAGAGAGAGCTGGGTGTACCACTCTCATATCTGAATGCTAAATGTGAAGCTAAAGCTAGCTGGCAATTAGCTTAGCTTAGCATAAGAACTGGAAGCAGAGGGAAACAGCTCAGTAATTTGCAAATAAAGCTGAATCTTGATTAATCTGTACAAGTGTAACAAGTAGAAAAAAATCAGTGTCATATTCATTCATTCATCTTCTATACCCGCCTTATCCCTTTCGGGGTTGCGGGAGGCTGGAGCCTATCCCAGCTGTCAACGGGCGAGAGTCGGGGTACACCCTGGACCGGTCGCCAGTCGATCACAGGGCAACATATACAGACAGACAACCATTCACACTCACACCTAGGGACAATTTTAAGTCACCAATTAACCTAATAAGCATGTTTTTGGTCTGTGGGAGGAAGCCGGAGTGCCCGGAGAGAACCCCGCGCACTACCTGCTGCGCCACCGTGCCGCCCAGTGTCATATTGTTAATGCATTATACTCTAAATTTAGTCCTTTGTTTTTCAAGTTGTAACTTAGTGTGTGCACATCATGCAGTCCCACCAGGTTAATTACAGTTTTATATCTGTATTCCTGCAGTCTCTTTACAATTTACAATGTTTGCCTGTCCTCCTTTAGCCTCAGTACGGCTTCATTTAACATGATTAACACTGATTAACCAACTTGATTGACCAAGCTAATTTGGGATCATTTGATTGGAAAAATTAGACTGTATCATTTTAATGAATCCCTCACAAAGAGCCACGTTTGTTTTTGCAACAGTTAGTGTAACATCAGAAATCCTCTTTTGGAGAGCAGCCAAAATATTGGGCAGTAATACTACAAAATCAACAAGCTCTGCACCAACATGTGGACGACTAATTAATAGCTGAAATATCAACACTCAGACAGCCAGGAACGCATTTCCCCCCAACAATAGCCCACGTGCGTAATATGAAATATGAATGTAAGATAAGATGCTGAGGCACTGGGCCATTACACACAAACGATAACTGGTGTAAGCACAGTTTGGTCTGGAGCAAATTCATTTTTTAATACTGAGCATGCTACTGAGTGAATTTAAAGCATTTTTCCAGGCAGCAGGAATACAAGTGTGTATCCTGTGAGGCCCGTAGCTCATAACTTGCCTTCAGGCAGGAATCAGGGCCGCTCAGGGAACAAGAGTCAGTCTTTCACTCTGCACAGAGAAGCAAACATCAGGCTCATGTTTTTATCCCAGAAGTAGGTTGCTTCCTCTAATCTGCCCAGTAACAGTTATGCACTGTGCATATGTATGTTACAGTAGTGTGTGTGGCGTTCGGTTGTGTGCAAGCATGCATAAGCGTGCATGTTAGCATGTGCAGCCAACAGTGAGTGGGCTGAGGGGAGTGGAGGAGTAGGAGGAGGCCAGTGGTAAAAGCTTCAACAAAAGCTAAAGATAGCACAGTGCTCGCAGGCACTCAATGAAGCTTAGCTTACCCTGACAAGGTTACACACACACACACACACACACACACACACACACACACACACACAGGACCACAGCGAGGCCCTGAGAGTGCATGAGAGGCCCTTTTTCAACAGAAAACATACAACAGCTACGCAGGTTATCAAGAGTTTCTGGGTGATATTGTCCTAAATGCATTACACTTGTGTTCAGATCAGACCTTCCTGAAATGTGCAAAATGAATATTTATGATTTAAAACAGAGTTTAATATTCTGCAAAACTGGTGGTATTGAATGTAGCATGGACATTATGGAAGCTATGCCAATTGGTGGACATTTATCATCTGAAAAAAATCCCCAAAATGACCTCAAAAAATTAAAAAAAATACTCCACTTGAATAGCATTAATTTCCATTTCATTTACCTTTACTTTATGTTTAATTAATTGACCTACTATAGATCAGTGACGCCACGGGCCTTCAGAACGGCTTCAAAGCTTCTTGAAATCTACAGAACTCTACTGGGGGGACGAACACACTTCTCCTACAAGATACTCTCTCATTCGGTGTTTTGATGGTGATGCAGAGCGTCGTCTAACGCAGCGCTCCCAGATTTCTCATAGCTGCTCAGGTGAGTTGAGATCAGGTGACTGTGGAGTCCACGGCATGTGACTCACATCATTTTCGCACTCATTAAACCGTTCAGTGAACGTAATTCGTTCTCCTCTCATTTAATGTCGCCTCTCTGCACAGCTGATATCGCCGTATTTCAGATTACAGGGACACTTATGTTGAACTTATGACTCATGATGCTGCAGACCACAACAGCATGGCAGACTGCCTGGAGGCCTATCAGCCCTGTAGTGGCAGCTCTATATTTCACCTCACACAATGTTGACACAAGATCTTCATCTACCATGTTTGTAATCTGAGATTTCTCAGGATTTCGAGCTTCTCGCTGCATGCAGGTCAGCGATCGACTGGTCCAGTGGCCTGACTTCATCTGCCATCGGGGGGTGATGATCCAGAGGCTTGATAGTTCCTGAAAGAAGAGGCACCGTGAGAAGATTCTAATTTGTCCCATTTGGCACACCAAACTCTGCTAAGCTTGAGCATTAAGTGGTTAATTAGTTAGAGATTTCATCAGCACCAGCAGTGACACGTTGATCTACCTCCCTTCAGCCAAATGTCGATACGTCTCGCCAACTCCATCCAGCTCACTAATAGCTTGGGTCTAAAGATAGAACTGAATTAATGGACATTGTCCAAAAGACTGCACACAGCCATCAGCTCCATCATACAGGCTGGTTTAAGTCTCCGAGGAGCTTCAGGTCGTAGATTTGTGGCTTTTCTGTGATCTCAGTGGTCTTCACAGCCAGCTTTATTTAGGAATGGGATCAGACGCTCATGTATCTTGGACGAGGTGGACTCTTATTTTTACAAACTGCTAGAACGAGACTCATAGATGCAGTAAAAAGTAATGAGGAAGTCAGTGACTGTATGCAACCTCAAAAGCAGTCTGCCATAAAACATGAAGAAGAAGAAGAAACTATGCACAGCTGATGGGTGACAATCATGGAGGAGCCAAGAAGGGGAAAGGAGGAGGAGTGGCGTTTGCTAGTTTGCTAATCTTAAAGTAATATTGCCGGCCCCTTATTAAACCCTGCTAGCCAGTTAAGCTAGCAGCAGGCAAGCTTTATTAGCATTAGCTACACAGCAGCTGTCCAGAGAATTTACATATAGTCTATGAATTCATACATGTGTTAAATATTAGATGGTAGAAGCTGATGTACAGGAGAATACATACTGAGAGCCTCACTGCATTATATTCCACTATATTTTGAATTGTCACCTGGCACCTGAATTTTGTGCCCTGAATAAATGCAGAAAATTTCCTGTGTGACGATTCCCAGACCCCCACACCTCAAATGTGACCCCTCTCCAGTGTTGAAACACAGCCTGCTCCGGCTCACTTCTGCCCCATGGCTGGGATCAGACGTGGGACGAAAATGAGCTTGTATTGTGTCATAGTGGAAGACAACCGAGACGCCTCACAGTGTCCTTACAAAAGGACAAGCATGCCAAAATGTTTCCACGGTGAAGTGACAGAGGAATGACTGTCACTCTCAGACCAGGAACATGAAATGAATCCAGCCCAGCATCCCTGGAGTTACATCCACATTGGACAGTTCCACACCTCGTGATTTACATCCAATGCCAATGTTCAGTGATAAAACAGTAATGAGCACTGGCTTTATGTAGTAAGACAGAAATTAAGGGGTGGTTAAGTCTGACTGTCACACAGGAGGCAAATCTCCAAGTTCCATCGCAGACCTGCAATTAACACTGAGAGCCCATTGTTTTCCAACCTTCACTGAGTGTTTTAGTTACCAAAACTTAACAATAATGTATGTCACATAGCCACAATCCATCCCTAACTTTAACCACACTGTAGTTGCCATGCACAGACATTATATAAAGCGAGACTTTTAAAAAATGGCATTGGATGTCAAAGAAAGTTGGTATTTTGCAGAATCGTCTAATATTGACCGTCTTGTCTGGTGACAGAATTGAGTTAATCACACTTGTGTGTCACTCACCATCCAGTGATGATGAACACTCTCAGGTTCAGCCTCATCCATAAAACTTCAATTACATATGTAAAGTTTGGTTGTTGGTGCTGTCAGGTGGAGCAGTGCAGCTGGTGTTTGGACCACCAACACCATGTACATCGTGGACATCGTGGACATCCTGGAAACAGAAAGCCATGGCTGCTCTGGTTCCAGCGTGTAGTCCCTCATGGCTCTCCTTCAAGAAGCAGCATAAACAAAAAACACAAATGTGCATCTGATCCTGGACTAATGATGAAGGAGCTCACAGGGTCACCAGAGTCACTAGAAACCGTCTTCTGGGAATATGCAAACCAAATTTCATCCCAGTCTGGCCGGTACTTGTCAAGAGCTTGTTCTTCTACCAAAGTGTGGACAGACTAACAGACCCGCTGAAACAAAAGCTACTTTAATTGAAGTCAATTAAAAGGGAAAAGTTTGACACTTCAGAGAGGAGGTTAATTTGCTTTCGTGCTGACAGTTAGATATAAAGTTAGAACCAGGAGGCAATTAGCTTAATTTAGGCTGAAGGCAGACAAAAACTGGAATATAAAAACAAGATGTGGTTTAACCTTTTGTGTTTTGTATAAATTGCACAAAAGAGACATAATGTCTTAACTACTAAATTTTTTTTGTGTCTGGACAGAGACAGGCTAACTGTTCCCCCTGCTTCCAGTCTTTTTGCTAAGCTAAGCTAATCGCCTGCTGGCTCTAGCTTCATAGTTAGCCTACAGACATGAGAGTGCTAGCATGTCTTTAATAAGTTGAAATATAATCTCCATCTATTGTGTTTGGAGACAAAATGAAACATTTGCTCAGATTCAGTCTCACAAACAAAGCATGCAGCAAACACATCGGCCGTAAAAGCAGGTCATGACATTGTGGATTTACATGTTCCTATGTAACCATGACAAAGCTGCTGTTCAGTGTGAAAGACAATGCAGCCTTTGTGCTATAACATGAGTTAGCAGGCTTATAGAGCTCTGCCAGCCGAACGTAACACATAAAGGAGTCGACAGCATAACCAAATCACATGGGAAAGCATTATATATGAGCTCTATATGACCACATTGGCGTTACAAATCACAGGATGCCGCTCGGTTTCCTCCAGATCTCCATGAAAGTGATTAGCGACCGCGGCCCAGTCAGCTCAGACAAACAGCTCGCCATGTCTTTACACCCGCTGACTCTTTTCCTGGGGGTCATTATTCGATCCCGTCCAAACACTGATTACCTAAGACAACACAGAGTGGCTGCGGTTATCACATTATCGCTCGGTTGTAGAAACAACGTTAAGCCTAATCACGCCGTGACAAAGAGGCCATTGTGAGTCAAACGCTAACACGCCGGCTGTAAATCGCATTTCAGAAAATGGGAGAAATCCTTTGCTCAAACATGCCACTCTGCTTCTAAGACTGAGGTTTGTTTGTGGTGGAAAGTGTTTGTTGTTGAAGGACTTATCAGTTTTCCCAGGTGTTAATGGGTTAAGCGCCGAGCAGATCCTTGTAATCACTCTAAAGTTGATCCGGGCAGCGTTTAATTGCTATTTCAGCGAGTTATGGAACAAAGTAGGTTATGAAACTGTACGTAAGAGGGAGGAGGATGCACTTAGGGTTAGCTCTACTCTGTTTTATAGAGTATCTGCATAATATGAAGGACCTTACTAAATAATGCATTCATGTGCCTTAATTTATAATGTTAATAATTCAGATGATTGGAATGAGGCAGGACGGGTAATGTGGTTGCTCAGTCATCGTAGAAAAAGTGTAAAATTGAAGAACAGAGAATTAACTTTCACACAAACACAGAATTACTGCTGCTGTTAATTTATGGATGAGCACAGGACAGACAGCAGAGGACAGGTGAATGTCCAGCTGAGTGTCTCCGACAGTGTTTTAGTGGTCTCAGTGAAAGACATGTACCCCATAGACAGCTACCCACTGTGTCTTATATGGAGAATTAAATGGCTGCTTTCTGTTACAAAATCATACAGTCATATCGTTTCTATAAGAAAGATGTCTTCACTGTTCATCCGGCACCATCGAAAGGTCTAAAGACCAAAGACTTTCCCATCAGCCTCGGCTGTACTTTGTGTTTAGTGCTAACTAGCAAAATGCTAGCATGCATGAAACTGAGATGGTTACTGTGTTAAACATTACCCGCTAACAAGGGTTAGCATTGTCACTGTGAGCACATGCTGTTATATGCTGAGTCTCTGCAGACTCTTGTTTCCAGTGGTGGGATGCAACTAAGTACATTTACTCAAGTAATGTACTTTACTTGAAATTTTGAGGTACTTGTACTTTATTTGAGTATTTCCAGTTTATGTTAATTCACACTTCTACTTGTCATGATGGCGTCATGTTGTAAAATCTTGATCTTTAAGTATTTGTACAAAAGTATTTTCATAACTGCTAAATTGTTTTAGTTATTTTTCAGTCAAAGATGCCAAATTTCACCTTGTTCCAGCTGCTCAGGTGTGAGGATCCATTGCTTTTTTTCTGTCTTATGTGACAGTAAATGTAGTATCTTTGGATTTTGGATTCAAAATAAAGAATCTCAAGGCAACCTTTTATAGACTAAATGATTAATCCAGAAATATTTAGGCCAAATAATCAATAATGAAAATAGCAGCATCCTTAGAAAAATCATCTTTTGACTCTTCACTCTGGACGGCATCTCAAAGCTTGTTGTTTGTGTTCTGCATCTATTCAATTTCTGAGCTTTTCACTCTTTTTTTTTTTTTTTAATATATTTGTCATCAGTCGACGGCAGGCCTTCGTTTTAATTAACCACAGAGGAAACACACACAGCCAGACTGAAGGCTGCTCCTTCACCAAACTCGGCGTTTACAAGTCACGTCAGGAACGAGCAGACTGAACGTGACCTCCCCTGAATGAAAACACTCAAGGTCAGGACCTCATCTCTCAGCTGTGAGATTAATGTGGGCACAGAGTGACCACCCAGAAGAGGCACGGAGTGGTCAGCAAGGCCGGACTCACCACCAACCGCCACGCCGGACAGGCTCGTCTGCACTGATTAAACACTGGAAGTCATCCCAGTGAATTCATAAACAACACTGCACCCTGTACTGTGATGGTGCTTTCATTACTCTCATGCTGCAAATTATTCTGTGATCTCAGGGCATCAGCATTCAGATTACACTCCTCTCCTTAAGTTTAATCAAGGTGGCCAGTCAGGCAGATGGTTGTATCAATCACACTTTACAATTGTTGCATTGCCCTCCTGCAGAAACTCCTATTGTTAAACATCCTCTGACATAAGACAAATAACCTTCTACTCACTGGCTACAAAAGCTTCTGGCTAAAGCTGGACCGAGCAGTGGTCACTGTGAATAAAAGGAGCTCAGATTGATTGAGACGAACCGATTCTGGTATGAAAAGAGCTCGGGGCTAAAAGGCACCACGTGCAGATATGCATTACAATGGAGAGAGCATGTAGAGAGGCAGCTTTCAGTGATAGAGTACAGCACATGCAGAGGCCATCTGGATAATTCAGCAAAAGGCTGCTGCTGGGTGAGATCTTCCATCCAGATTTAAGAAAGAGAACTTTGTTTAATATTTAAAAGACACTGGCTTTCGTAAAGTAGATGCTGAGTGTATAAAGGGGAATATTTTCTTCACCCACTGGTCATAAATAAGATGAAACTCAACTACAATCCTGAAAAACACCAGAACTGGAGTTTCATTTGCTCACGTGTAGATCTCCACTGGACAGTGATGAGAGTAAAAAGGGGAATACTATCTTAGTCTCAGTATATTTTGAGAAGATAACGACTTAGGAAGGAAAAACCCACGCAAGTTTTGAAGAGGATTGCAGGCTTTGGATTGAGAGTGACATGAAATGCAAATGCATCTGCCCACTGGATGTGCACGTGGAGAGGAATATCCCACATTAAAAAGTGTATGCTAAGTATAAAAACTGACTGCGGGCCTGTGTTCAATCTGCAGTGGCAGCATGTGAAGCTTGTGAGGAGGAAAATTTGACAATGATAATCAGGCTTTTTCATCTTTTTCTAATAGATCCAAGCAGGTAAAACAAAATTAAGCCACCGACAATCTCTTCCACCAGTATGAAATCAAATGAACCTCAAATTCTAATTATAAATTAGCATTAACAAACATTAGCAAGGATCTAATATCATATATTCTGTCAGTTCCTGCAAAACAATCACTCTTAAGCAAATGTTTTAAATAAATGGATCATCTATGCATATTGCACAGGTGGGACTCAGATGTTGCTGCTCTAATCAGCCACTCACACACTCCACGTGGGTTTTTCATATTAAGATAACAAAGCTAATATCACATATTAGTCAAAATGGGGTCACTGGAAATCAGATCTGAGTGTGCAGTGTAACTCCACTGCTTGTCATTGATGGCTGATTTGCAGAAGGACTCAGGTGGTGGTCATCCAATTAACGGCATCATGGTGCAGCACGAGGAAGGAGAAACTGTCAATAAAAACGCCACTGAATCGATGTTAAGTCCTGACTTCTCTCATCCAGATGGGGCCCGTGGTGCGCCGTAATTTATTCTGTTTTTGTTTTATTCTGTGTCCTTGTTACATTATTGCTGCGATGCCTGCTGCTGTCCATTGTTTTCTTGAATGGGCTATAAGAAAGGACTCATTACGTAGATTGTAATGCAAAACAGCAACCGAAAAGATTTTTTTTTTAAATGGCATATTGTAAAAGAAAACTGCAAATGAGAAAAATGCAAATGTTTGCTGAATGTAATTCATGCTGATACATCCATACATACATACATACATAGAATTAGAATAACTAGGCTAATCATGAAGCCCTGCCCTCTTACTTGGTGTTACTATGCTACTGCAGACTTGATCAGCTGTAGCTAGCTAGCTAATTAAGATAATGTTAGCATCACAATTTGGTTGAAAATGCTGCCACTGGCTGACTTTATAATTTCCTGCTAACTTGTTTAAAATCCTGAAAAAACTCTAAACTAAATATAATTTGTAACTAAAACTAAATATGTGGTTATTGGCTGCATGAATGATTTTGTACTAAACGCCTGAAGCTAAAGCTAGCTACATGTCCCAGGTACAAATGTCATCCTCACCAGCTAATGATCCATTCAGAAGAATAAAGAATAAAGACACAGTATTGTTCCTTTACTTTGGTGTAGAGCTTGTTAGCTCCAGTATAAGTATGATGAGACTGTTCAGACGTAAACCAGTTCAGTCTCTTATTATACTTATTTGGACCACCCAAATCCAGTGAAGAGCAGAGCAGAGCTGCTAACGTTAGCTTAACTCTGACAGCATTCAGGATTGACTTCCACACAGCAGGAACATACGTACGGCGGACGTGCCTGTCGTAAACATGCTTTTTAGAAAATAACCTGTAACCTCACACGATGAAGAGTCAGTTTGCTCATTGGCCTCAGATGTAACGCTGGGTTAAATGTAGCTAGCAAGTTAGCCTGACATGCTAACGATTACAGGGTAATGTGTATTATTGTATCTTAAATCCAAAGCTTGGCGGGTCATGTCATGTTTGCTAAACTATGATTGGACGAGTTAAGGGGTTTAGTGAACAGTTAACTTTTGTAAATTTAAATATGAGACTGAAATCATGAACCTAAATGCATCTGCAGCACTTTACAGCAGCTCATTAATGGAGATTAAAACATCTTTTGTGCAGAAGTGAATCAGTGTCAAGTTCCATTGATTTACCATGAGAAATCTTAAGTGCAGGACTGTATTACAATGAACACACACACACACACGCACACACAGGTGTGTGCACAACAGGGAGCTCAAATTTCGTTCCACAAGATCTGTTGTTGCCATGGTATTGCACTGCATCCCCTTACATTGCCATGGAAACACAAAAATGATGACTGGCATGGGGCTTTAAGTGAAGTGGGTCAAGAGCATCGGAGTCAAGTCAAGCCAAATTTATTCGTACAGCACAGTATCACATGAAGTATCTCAGGGGGCTTTGCATGTCAACACCAGCAAACAGCTCAACCGACCTGGTCCAGGATCAGTGAGAGCACACTGAGAAAACTCCCCCAAAGTCCCTGAACGCATCAGGAAGCAAAAGGCTGTTCGGACTGCAGACAGGTCGTCTGTCCAGCTGATCCACTCTGAAGGAGCCGCTGTGTCAAAAGAAGAATGAAGAAAACGCTGACGAGAGTAATCAAAGTAAAACTAATTTTGTTAAAAACAGAAATATGTGAAGCAGACAGTCAGATGAGATAAAAACCCTTTTCTTATCTTCATGTAACGTATATTGGCTCAGTCTTTTCTGGGCTGATCATGACTGAATGCACCTGAATTGTTATGACTCATTAACCTACTTTATAAACCCTCATCAGGGGTTACAGAGGAGAGCAGCTAAGCCCCCAACACAATGCTATATGAGAACCGAATATTACCTCAGCATGACTGTTTATTACTGACTTTTCACTGTGTGCAATGTTTTAATTATTGTTTGGTTAAACTGACCCTTGTTGTGCCTCTTAAGATGACAGTTTAATGTGTTAAATTGTGTTTCCAGTGTGTTGATTTGCTGGAAATGTGGCTCCATCTTGTGGTTGAAGGTGTTACAGTCAGTTCAGTGCAGGCCGGCTGAGCAGGATCAGACTGTTTTTGATCACAGCAACATGTATTCACATTTGTCCTGCAGCACGCAGCACAGGATCTGCAGATCGCAGCTTCAGTCAAAAACACAGCAGGAGTCATCAAACCGACCGTCTTCACCCTCAGTTTGATCAGATGTCCAAAATCTGAAATCACATTAACTTCAGCCGTTTTCAGATTTGCATTAATGTGATATGACACCTACTTGACAGGAGCTAAAAATAGCATTTCCATGCCAGCACACAGTAACATCACCACCAAAAGGCTGAATACACTGTCCACTGAAGGCTTGTGCTGACCTCTAGGGGTGAGCAGAGTCCGTGCATCTACAGAGATGCTTGAAAATAGCTAGAAATGATTTACTCCAGCTGTGTGACAAACAATGAAATAGCAGGAGTGTTATTCTTCAGCTTTTATCTGATCATTATTTATTTATTTTGGTTTATATATTTTGAGTTCATCTCTCACATTGTCACTTCACACACTGCCATCCTCCATGCACAACAACACACTGAACATTCTTCTTCTTAAATTTCCATCAAGCCACAGAATTAGCACCAACATCAGGCCCCCACCTCAATTCTGTGGGATCATGAGTGTAGGGAGCCTCTTAAAAGACGACCCTTATTGATATGTTGATTGATAACAGAGACCTAAAATTAGGTAATAAGCTGAACGTTTAAAGTGTAATTTCTGATCCAGTAAACCACATGAAATATAACCACTTGTTGGAGGCTCAGCACATAAAAACCATGAATCTGACTCCAAACTGTGTTCAATATAATTCAATTCAATATGTTCAATATATTCACCAAAATCCACAAACAGCTGATCTGGGACTTATGGGTACTTTTGAAAGGCTGCCCATTTTGTTATGAAACCCAGCCAAAAAGGGCGTTGGTGGGACTAATTTTGGGACCTTCCGAGCAGCACCTGAAGGCAGCACGCCACCCTCTCCTGCTGGCGCGTGTCACCGCCGTCCTCCTCCGTCCAGCTCCGTCTCCGGAGTGTCTGCCTGCCGATGGGGTGTGTCTGATGGAGATAGTGGTGGCGACAAGCAGCTGCGTCAAGTGAGCCGCAAACAGACACAGTGATACCGGAAGTTGTTGGAATTCAACTTACAAATAAAAGCCTGTCTGAAGATATTGGAATGGAAAACACACTCTTCCTCTTCCTCTGTGCTCATTTCCTGTGGAGTACCACATGGTTCCATATTAGACTCCATTGATTTTTTTCATAAATGTCTTAAGACTCATCTCTCTTCTTCAGCTTTTCAATAGTCATCATAAAGACACGACTGGTATCAATTATTAGATGTGCAATGCACGTATTGTATTCCCCAATGATTGATTTCCATGCTTTTATTATCATATATCCAAGTCAGAAAATGGTGAAA
Organism: Chaetodon trifasciatus; assembly: GCA_037975065.1. Taxonomy (NCBI): domain Eukaryota; kingdom Metazoa; phylum Chordata; class Actinopteri; order Chaetodontiformes; family Chaetodontidae; genus Chaetodon; species Chaetodon trifasciatus. The sequence goes on along the minus strand of JBBMOE010000047.1, from coordinate 3,862,039 downwards.
ACCATTGATCAGTGTTTCCCAAAGCCTGAGACGACGTCCTCCTCAAATGTCTTGCTTTGTCCACAGCCCGAAGATTTTAGCTTGACTGTCATCGAGAAGAGAAGAATAAGAAAATATTCACATTTAAGAGGCTGGAATTACTCAAACTGATTAGTTGATTATTGAAACAGTTGACAAATAATCAATTATTTGTTGCAGCTGTACTATCTATCTATCTATCTATCTATCTATCTATCTATCTATCTATCTATCTATCTATCTATCGAGCTGTCTCTTTATTTTGAAAGTTTCGACCGGAACTCCACTATCACAGTCCCGTCTCTTGACGTTGGTGGGAAAAACAGTACAGCTCCCGCCTCACCAGACACCTTGTAGACGAGAAGACAGCGCGCGCACGATTCACGTGCGCAGGTAAAATGCAGCTGGATACTCGGACGAGGCTCACGAGTCTGGAGCTGCCTGGAATCTAACATCAGTTTGGTTGAAGAAGAAGAAGAAGAAGAAGAAGAAGAAGAAGAAGAAGAAGAAAAAGAAGAAGAGCCATGAAGAAACACCTGAGTCCCACCAAACAGCAGCAGCAGCAGCCGCCGCCGCCGCCGGCTGATGTCCCGGCTCCAGGCGGCGAGGTGACCGTCCAACAACTCAACGAGCTGCTGTCCAACGGCAGCGGCTTCTACAGCCTCCCCACACAGCACTTCAACGAGGTCTTCCCCAGGATTTACATCGGCAACGCGTGAGTCATTTATCAGCCCATCACAGGCGCTGTTCGGGCGGTGCGTGTCGGTGTTTGGCGCTGACAGGTAGGACAGGTTTTTAACTCTTCATCCACACGCGACGATGACAACGGTGTCGCATGCCGGCCAGCACGCGCGCAGGGCGGGCTTGTGTTCGGGACGCGGCGGCAGCCTGTTGTTGTCAACAAATGGTGTTCTTCGAAAGAGCAGCCCGTGCCCGCGTGCCTCAGCCGGACAGGTGGATGTTGTGTAACGGCGGAAAATAAGCAGAATGATAGAATTCGGAGGCGCGATCGATTCTTGTTTCGGGTTGAGGAGCACAAACGCGCCTGGATGGAGATGTGACGGATGAGCACAAAGAGCCGCCTCGTCCTCAGCGAGCGCCTCCATCATCACAGTCACCGCCGTGTGATCACGTCTCCGTCGAGCCGCTCCCATCTCGAGCCGGGCTGCGGGGACTCCGCGAGCATCACCCCCACCACATGTTGGTTCTCATTCAGAGCCCAGCTGAGGGGAATAAATAAATAAATAATTAAATAAATACATAGACGTGCGTCTCGTGCGTTCCTGCAGAGCAAACAGGCGCACGTGCACTGTGCGTGGGAAGGTGCTGTCAGTCACCTGCAGAGATGAGCTGAGGTGAGGCTGAACTTCACGTCCCGTTCACGAGCCGCATTCACAGCGCGCGTGAGACCAGAAGCCAGAGAACGTACCTGTTGTTCTACCTGCAGCTCCAAAAAACGAAGCTGTTTTATTTGTTTTTCAAGCAAAAATATGAAATGTTACACCGTCCAGCTCCTCAGTTATGAGCATTTCCTGCTTCTCTCTGGTCACGAGGGCAGAGTCACTCAGTTATCTTTATTATTATCAGTTATAACAGAATGAGAACACAAGCTTTTGGACTTTTTTGGGGGGTTGAATTAACAGTTAATTAAAATTTCCCAAAACATTAAGTCCTGCCAGACATGAAACTTGATATAAACTGGAATTATTATTATTTTTTAATACAGAGATCAATACTGTGATCACCATGATCCAGCAACACAAACTGTTCTTGTTCATTTACAATCTGATGGACATTTCTCAGTTTTCTGTCTTTTTATGGACCAAAAAATTATTGAGAAAATAATTGGCAGATTAATCAATACCTCAAAGTGATCGTTAGCTGCAGCTCCACTTCATTAAAATAATGTTTGTTAATGTTGTTTTTGTGTAATGACATTATGAGACTGATTAATAGTTACTACATGCTACATAATTTTAAGACCAGTTATTATTAATGTATGGAAAATCTGATCACAGCTGGAGCCAATGATGACTTTGATTATTGGTTCATCTGCCCTCATTAATCAGAATCCAAAACCCAAAAACAAACAATTCACAATGATGTTAATGAAGAAAGAAGCAAATTCTCCCATTTGAGAAGCTGGAAACACATTTTTGCCATTTTTTGCTTGAAAAACTACTGAAACATTTAATTGATTAAATAAAAGAGCTGCAGATTAATTTTCTGTCAATCAGCTTTAAATCTGTTAATAATCTATCAGCTGGTAGTTTTTAAAATAAACCACTAAATTTCCCCGCCGTGGGATCAATAACGTTTTATCTCATCTTAAAGTTTAGATTTCAGGCTGCAGCTGACGATTATTTTGATATTGATCACCAGATTCTTGATGAACCAATAAATCATTTCGTCTATAAAAGATGACGTCCTCAAATAAACCCAGAGCTCTTCAGGTTCCTGAAATGTGAAATGTGTCGAGCTCACACACACACACACACACACACACACACACACACACACACGCATGCGGCGTATGAACTGAATATGTATGCTGCTGGTGACTCGATGTTATTGGTTTTGTGATGAACGTGCCGACTCTTCAGGAATTTACCGCTCGCTGTTCCAGGAAAGCTGCTTCTGCTATTTCCCGCTCTGACGTGCAGACGGAGTGTGAGATGAATGACGTGGCTGCCTCACAAACAGATAAATAAACAAACAACAGGCCTCATCAGTACGCGGCAAAGTCCAAAAACTGCAGTTCCTCAAACGGCCACTTGAGGCTCAGTAGAGCGCCGTATTAAAATGCTCGAGTTTACAGCAGAAAAACATGTTTACAGCCTGGCGCGAAAAACATTTGTGGTGTTTACAGCTAATGTCACCATTCATAACAGCTGTGCGTGGGTGAATTTTGACATAACTCACTGGTTTGGATTATATTTAGGCTCAAAGTTACGCAAGTATGGTGTAAACATGCAGCATAAACAGTCTTGATACAGATGTGTTTATTTTAGTTTTGATAATAATACACATACAAAGGTGGACAAATGAAGAAAAAACACATTTTCAACACCCTCTTGTGGACAAACCGTGTAATTGCAACACTTTCTACATGGACTTCAATTTCTTAACAGCGCTGCAGTAATATAACCACATTTTTAACAAAAACCAATCAAATCTGATCCTTCCCTGATCAGGATTCTGCTTTTGGTTGTGTTTTAGCACGTTTAAATAAAACAAACTGTTGAATTTTGAGGAAACGTGGGGAAAAACACCCCAAAATAAAGCAGACGAGCCACTTCTGAGATCACAGATACTGAGCGAAAAACAGGACACAGATAGAAGGTTTCACGTGTCAGCACAGCCAGTGAACACAAACAGGAAACGCCATTTTCAAGTGTACTTTGCTGTGCTGTAAAGTAACAGAAGCTCCTACCGAGCAGCTCTTAATCTCACTTTTATGGATTCATGGTGGAGGAGCGACGCCGGGACGCCCCTGAGAAAGGTGGCGTCTCCGTGCACTCCATCATGCGGCTCCAGCCGCTGCCAGGAGAGCGGTGGAGGATACGAGCACATTAATGTACCTCAGCGCTACAACGAGATCAATCCGAGAGTGCCGATCTGCCCGGCCAAGTCTCCAAACAGAGTGCCGCCACTGTCAGCTGATCAGGCTCCGGACGCTCCGGCCTCTTCTGAAGAGGAGATTCTGATTTCTGATCTGACGCTCGCTGATTATGAAGAACAGATTCATTTTACCATTGAAGTGTGTGATGGCACAGATAAGAGGGAGGGCAGCGTAATGTAATGTGATATCAGGCGGCTCGGGCAGGGCGAGGTGCTATTGATTGTTGGTGAAAGCCTGCACCGTGTCCACTCTGTCCACCGCGGCGACCCACTAATCCTCTCTGCTGACGCGTCCTGTTTGTTGGACTGTTTAAACTCACATTGTGCGGTCGCTCACATCCAAACAAGTACACAGAGTATTTATATATGGTTCACACACATATTCCATCAGAGTTCATGTGGAAACGACGGGTTTGTCCTTGAAAGTGTTCATTAACGTCTCTTATCATGGGATCCTGAAGGGAATTGGGCCCGTGACCCATTTTAGGCCCCGATCTATAGTTTAAAACTACGTTTTCAGGACAAAATTAGATCAAGGATCGTCCCTCTGGCACTCGTGAATACACTATAGTTCAGTTAATTAAGGACCAATCAGAATGTTCTCATAACCCGTGATGTTTACTGACGGTTCAGCTGCTGATGAAGGACACAGGCTTCATCAGGACTGTGTGGAAGTGCTTTTGATTGACAGCTACGACGTCTGTCGCAACCAAATAACCAAAACTGTCCAGAAAAACATGTTTGTGTGAGACCTGTTACTCATAGCAAGACGCTGAAAGTCCTGAAAAGTTTAACTCACAGCTTCACTTACATGTTTTATATAACTTTAAATATTCATCACTAAATAAGCAGCAGCTGAAGATAAAACGTCATCCTTTAGTCGTAATTATGAAGACGGTAACTCTTCATCAGGGCTGCGTGGGTGTGGTTTCATGAGGTTTGATTGACAGTTGGCTGCAGCTGTCGTCAGATTCCGTTTTTAAACGTTGCTAAATCCTGATTGGTGCGCGGAACCGTGTGAGCTCCACCCACTTCATACCAGTGAGAGAAACAGAAAAAAAGAAACAAACCTCTAGAAAGCTAAAGGTGGTGTTTTCGTTGGTGTATCGTCACCTGAACGTTAGAATTGTTGTGAGTTCGTGACCTCAGAATGAGCTCTTCAACCGCCGCCATGTTGCACCGCCATGTTTCTACAGTAGCCCAGAACAGACAAACCAAACTCATGCGTCTTTTGCGGTTTTCTCCGCCACCGTAGGGCCTTCGTTTGTTTGCAATCTGAAAACTCACAAACTGAATCCTGCACACTGGACTTTAACTGTTGTATAAAACACTTGTGTCGTGATAAAGGGTCTTTTCCGGTGTCGCTCAGTGCTAGCGTACATGTAAATTCTCCTAAAAGATAACAACCAATCCTTGAACTCATGGAATCATCCAGAAGAGCTGAACAGAAACAGATATCTGGGAGAGGGAAGGGAAACAACAGCACTCTAATTCAATAGAGCCTTAAAATTGATCATCTGGTCCATGTTAACAGCCTCCAGCACTCTGATGAACCAGCCAGTAAAATGTTCCCATCCTCTAAATGGATCATTCTCCGAACTCCGACCCTCACGCTGCTTTCAGATCGGTCGCAGTCAGCACTATGAAACCGCCGTGTGCAGCTCAGGGACTCACTTAAGGTGTGGCTGTTTGCTGTGAGGAACTCTTTGGCTCTTTGTGAAGCTGCTCTTTAATAATGGATGTTGTGGGACTGCAGATCCCAGGGTGAGGAGGCTGGGACCGGCCAGGTAAATAGAACAGAGAGCCGCTGGCTGCTAACTCACTCGAACCTCCTGTGCCTCTGCATCGTGTTGTGTAGAAGTACAGTAAGTGATGAGAGCGCTGCGCTGGCGCCTCCTCCTGCACACACACACACACGTGCTGCATGTTGCACTGTACATACTGTACGTGCACACAAGCTCATGTCTAAACATTTGCAGACATTTTCTGAATAATCCTGCATCTGAAGGAGTCTCCGTCCTGCAGCTGACACACAAGCAGATGGCCTGCTTCATCCCTCCTCCTATAGCCGTAAAGCAAAATGGTGGCAGGGAGGATTTTTTATTAGTTCTTGCAGGCGGAGGCTTCGCAGCCGGCACCTCTAGGGAGCTGTCCAGGGTCACCTAGCCTCGCCTCGCCAGCCTCATATTGACTGTAAGCACACAGCGCTGTCAGGGTGAGCAGCTAACATGAAGATTTATGAATGGTTGCTGCTGAGAAAAGTGAAGCAAACATTGATGAGACACGTTGCTTTCATGGAATTTAAAACATTGCTTTTTGCATCTTCAGGAAACTACAGCTTTGACATGATCCCAGTTATGTTCATCTTTTCTGAACAGTTTCACCTCTTTTCCAGTTCTTTGATGCCTTTAAACAGTGAGAAAGCTGACAAATGTAGAGATTTTTCTGCCTCTGTCAGCTGCAGAGCAACAGTACGGTGCAGCTTCTGTTGTCCCGACATAAATTCTGTGCAGCTAATTAGTGACACTAACTGTTCCATAAAACTAATATAACATACAAAAGATGCATTTTATCTAGAATCAATGCCCAGAGCCTTTGGCCAGGTTGGGCGGCAGCAGTGGATGCAGGCACTGAGCCAGGCAGGCCGAGCAGGAGCAGCCAAAACCCGCCGTCCCTTTGTTGTGCTGTTAGCTGTGTGGGCTTGTTTGCTGTGTGTAGGCCTAATAATGCAGAGTTGTAGCTCTTACAATCAAAGCAGAGCAGCAGACGAATGGTTTACTGGGGGTTGAATGGATGAAACTGGAGTCCTGTGTGGAAATGGTTGTGGCTCAGAGACGTAAAATTCTCACGTCGTCATGTTCCCTTTATGATTCGTCTCCTTCAATTTCTCTCTCTCTCCTGCTCACGTTGGTCTTGTTTTTCTTCCCATTCTGACTTCCTGCCTATTGTTTCTCTGTTTTAGAGCACCAGACTTTTCTCTGTGCACAGCTTTCAGCGTCGTACATTCAGGTTTGCCAGCGCAGCGTCATGAGTGTGTGCATCCACTCTAGCAGCTGTAGCTTTGAGCTCCAGTGGATTTAAGGCTGATCTCTGTGGTACGCTCGCTTGCTGTGCTCCATATGCTGCGCTATTTCCTGACTGATCGCTCTCATGACTGAGCGAGTCAGCCATTCAAATGTGGCTGGAGATGATTCACATCATGGTTAAACAAACAGCGTGGACGCCTTAACATGAGATTTTGGAGCCTGGCTGCTGGATTTTGCTCCCATTCAGCCACAGCAGCATTAATAAACACTGATGTGGGGCGATAAGCTCTGCAGTTGGCTTTCATCCCAGGTGTGTTGGATGGGGCTGAGGTCCAGGTTCTCTCAGGTTCAGGTTATTCCACGCCAAACTGGGGAAGCGATCTCTTTCTGGACCTGACTTTGTGCGCGCACCGCCATGTTTAAACAGGAAATGACCAAACACAAACTAGTGGAAGCGCCCGGTTGTCTAAAATATCAGTGCATGCTGGAGCGTATCCTGTGTTTGGGAGCAAACCATGAGAAACAGCCTCAGACCAAAAGTACACAGAGGGAGGGGGCGAGGGGGTGCACAGAGGGAGGGGGCAGCTGATTAACTCAGTGGATGCTGCTGTGGCTTCACTGCAAGGTAGCTGTATGAATAAGTGTGTGTAACTGGAATAAACCTGCCAATTCAGTGAAATGAAATTCCCTCCTGTTTGACATGATTCATCCATCAATCACGTGTTAGTCTTTGAGAATGTTGTTTATCCAGCAAAAGCAGCCAAACATGCTCGAGTTCCAGCTTCTCAAATGTGAGGATTTGCAGGTGCGACTCAATTTTGTCACCGTTTGTCAAACAGTCAGATTACTTTGGGTCATTCTGCCTGTTTGGACGTCGTCTCAGGACTGTTCGCCTGCGGACAGCCTGTGCTTGGTTTACATCCCCCTCACTCTTAGTTTTTTGCAGATATTAAGGCAGGACAGCGAACACCTTCATCCCTTTTATAGGCCCTTTTCATGGGCACTTTGACGCGTCTCAGCAGGAAAGAGCAGGTGAACATAATCAGATGAATTAGCTCCACTCTGACCTGAAGTCTGATCAGCCGGAGTGGAAACACCTGTGTGGGCTGCAAACTCGTGTTGGACTTCAGCTGCTGCTCGCAGACTTTAAGCCCTGCACAGTTTGGATGATACTTATGAAAGGAAGTGATTGTGTATCATGTGAAAGCAGAACTGCTTTTACACCTTTCAGCAGATGTCAGGAGCTGCTGTGATTGTCCTGAAAGACGCAGCCCTCGTTGTCAAACCATGACTGTAAAATAAACCCTGCTGACTCTCCGGTGCTCAGTCTGTCAGGTGTCATCATCAGCGCTGTGATTCGTTGAAGATGTCTTGCTCTGCTGCTGTTCGCTCTTCATTTTATGCTGCGAGAGAACGAAATCTTTCACCATCAACAGGCACTCGACGCTTTTACTGGTGTTCAGACTTTGTTTGGGTGCAGCCGGCTTGTCGCGGACATCAGCAGCTTTCTAAAGCGACTAAATGAGCGTGTTTGCTCCGCTCTCATCCTGAATCTCATCCCGCCCTCCCAGGTTCGTGGCCCAGAATGCAATGCGTCTGCAGAAGCTTGGAGTGACGCACGTCCTCAACGTGGCCGAGGGCACCTCCTTCATGCACGTCAACACCAGTGTGGATTTCTACGCCGGCACGGGCATCACGTACCACGGGATCCAGGCCAACGACACCGAGCAGTTCAACCTCAGTGCCTTCTTTGAGGAGGGGGCTGATTTTATCGACAAGGCCCTCGCACACAATAACGGCAAAGGTGAGTCTATTTGGAGCCGTGAAATGTGAGATGTGTTGACTGAGGGTGCCTTGCTCAATGCTAAAAGCGGATATAATCAATATTTCTACACAAACGTTGGATCACATGACCCCCTGTAGGTGAAAGTTACTCGTAATGAGAGAATTAACACCCGACTCTGCAGTTCCCTCAGCTCAGTTTGTTTGTTTTCTGCACTCTTCTGTTTCGCTTCACTCTCATAGCATCATTATCAGCTGCAGCAGACAGATTTTCCTTTAGCAAAAACCTTCTGAACACCACCTGCTCAGCACCAAGCAGCCGGCAAAGTTAGCCACCACCAGGCGAGCGTAGTGGAGGATTACCACTAAAGAGCCAGACATGTTTCTCAGGAGGTGGTGGAGATGAAGAACAGGTGCGAGGAGAGTGAATATTGAGCAAACTGTGTCCAGGTGACCACAAACACTAATCTAAATGAATGCTAATGTTGCGCCGTAACTGCTAATTGTGTAAATAAGCAACTGTTTGCTAAAACTTCACTATATCCACTCAAAATGTCAATGATTTTAAACTTTTTTTTGACTTGTAAACACTGAAATAAGACAAATTTTCATGATAATATCAGCGTCAGTGCAGCCGAAATGAGCATTTTGGCAGAAAATTTAATATCACGTATCAGCACATGCAAATGCACCTGAAAACCAAAGAGAACTGAGTTTATTTCCTAACGAAACCGCTCCGAGGCAGAGGAGATCAGAGGCGAGCGCGGAGTCTTCCTCACTTCAGCAGCTCCCACTCGAAAGTAATTTGTCTCCACAAGTCGAGACACGGAAACAAGCTCCTCTTGTTGCTTGTCCAACAAAAGATACAAGATTTAAGGCGTCTTTTAATGATACGATCTCAGCGCTCCTCGTCGCTGTGGGTCACAGGAGGTAATGTGACGGCCCCGAGCATCTCCGGCTAAATCTGACACACTCCTGAGCCCTGCTCCATATTCCTTTATCAGATCGTGTCCCTGGACGTCAACATTGTCAAAATTTTCCGTGCATGATACACCTGTAGCACCAGTCCGCCTAATTCGTTTTAGGCGATATGACACTTTTAGAGTAGGTAGCAGAATACCTGTAAAGAAACGATGTTTGAGAAATGGTCAAAATGCAGAAACCTCCGGGGAGTTAATTCTTAAATCAGCCTTTTGTTTACCTGCAGTGTACAGTTCCAGGTCAGGTGTGCTGTGTTGGAAAGCTGAATGTTTGGATTAAAGAAGCAATCAACCCCAGGAGGCCTCAGCCCTCCCCCACCTAAAAACAGAACTCGTCCCCCAGCTCTCCCAAAGCTGCAGCTAAATTTAGTTAATTTGTCACTGCACATGAGGGATGTGTTTAATTAGCGTGCTGAACCCTGTGTTTTATGGCATGGATTTATTGTCAGCTTTGACACAGAAAAGCATTTAAACTTCCAGGCAGTTTGGCAAAGGCGCGCCGACGCCGTGCTAAATCAGCTACTGTAAGGAGGAGGAGGAGGAGGAGGAGGAAGAGGAGACTTTGTCTGACTTTGTGAATCATTGTCTCTGACACTTAGCGCCCTTTAGCTGCAAGCAAAAGGTCATAGGTCAGATTTTAATGAGGAGCTGCATCGATGGATTTGCTCCTGTGTGTATGAAATGAAGCAGCCGTGAGGTTAAAGTGTGTGTGCAGTAAGTGGTCGTGTTTACATGCTTCATCTAAATACCACAGGCAGAAATCTACAAAATTACCAGCACACTGCGCTAATCAATACTTTCTATATTGACAGTGGATCAATGTGGTGAAAGGTGTCGGCCTCTAACACACTCACAGCTCCACAGAGCCTCTTTAACGTCTCAATTTCAGGTGCCTGCAGCTGCGTTTTAATGATAACTTACATGACTGAACGGCGTCCGGGCTGCTTTAGCCTGTGCCTAAAATGATGAATCTCGCTAGCATGTGTGGCTAACTAATGCAAGCTAATGCTTAAACTGTGTGCGTCAGCTGGGAATCTGTCTCCAAATGATGTCTCCATGCAACAAATTTTAAAAAGTGAGCCCTATGAAAGGGTCTTAAATATCTACTAGATGGCTGGGTGCATGGCTGTAATGCTAAAAGGCTGAGGCTAAAGCTACAAGCTAAGCATCCTCACCAGCTGCTGATCCATGTAATGTATAAAAGGGTCTGTGTATTTCAGCGTATAGCTGGTTTGACCCAAAAGCAATAAAAGTTAAAAAGCTAATAACATACCGAGTGCCTTTGAACGCAACGCTTGGTTTCTCCTGTATGTCGTAAGCTAGTTAGCCAAACGTGCTAACATTTGCAGCTTACGTTGGAGCAGATAAAGACAGAGTTTAATTGGCTCCTCACGCGTTTGCTGTTGAGTTTTAGGTTTTTAAAAGACTTCAAAAAAAGACTCTGATTATCAAACTGCTTCCACCTGCTGCTTCCCAGCAGGTTTTGCTTGCTAGTGTTCGCCCCTGTTTTTTTTTTAGCGTGGTTTAGCGAACAGGACGTACAACAGGTCCCCCTGCTGGACCACAAGACAAACTGCTGTAGACCGTAAATTGTGTCAAAACAGTTTGAATATAGAATTTATTTTCCACATTTGTGCAAAAATATGAATGACAGCCCAACTAGTGAAAGAGTGATGGAGCGAGTGAAGAGCGGACGTGTCTAACAAGAGGATACAGCAGAATCAACATTGATCTGTGGCAGGCAGGGTGATTAGGTATTGAAGAGGGCCTTTTATTGGCAGCGGCCTGCTCTGGGTGGAGTACAGAGGAGGAGTGGATAGAAGACGATTATACAACAGCGGAGAGGAGGAGAGAGAGATGTTGGGGATAATAGTGGGAGAGGGACACAGAGGAGGTGTTGGGTTTCAAATAAAGTGCCGAGTCTGCAGATCCGCCCTGAGCCCGGCACATCAGCTGCTCTGTGACCGTTGCCAAGTCAGATTCCTCACGGGGTTGTGGTTGTCAGTAATGAAAGTGTGAGTGTGATGGAGATAAATAGGTATACAGACATGAAAACACAGAGACGCAGATGATTCATGTGTTCTGTCCGCACGCACATTCTTTGCAGGATGCGGCTTCGCTGTAGGACGCGGCTGCAGTGAGGATGATTGACTTTGCCGAGTCTGCAGCAGAGGTCAGGTCTTGTATTTGCATCTCCTGGCACAGAAGATGCTTCGCTCGGCAAGTTTGGGCGCAGCACATGTTCCCCAGCGACTCCGACTCCTTTTTGTTTTCTTTCTTAATTTGTTTCTTCTTTCTTACCTCATTTTTCTTCCTCCGCTCCACAGCCTTGGACCAAAAAGACGCCATAAAACAGAAATCCTGTGTGTCTTCTTAACTTTTCCGGTCCTTTAGTGTGAGATGAGTTCTGGTCATGTCTCTCTCCGTTAGTTGTTCAGTTATCTCTTGTCATGTCAGAGAGGGGTGACTCGCTAACCCTGCCCGGCTTATAAAACAACACTCATCCGTTAGCTCGTAGCTCTTAGCTGCTAGCAAAGCACAAAAAGTTTGATTACACCACCGAACAGCGTAATCAAAGTAAGCTAATGATGTGTTAGTTGATGCCGACAGCCATTTAAATTACAGTTATATTACGATATCGCTGCTTATTTGTCAAGCCGTGGTCATATTTGAGCAGAGTTCTGTAGTTTGATTGTGACTTACATAGAAAAATCAAAAAACTACTAAAAACAATGTTTGTAAAATGTATTTCTTCATCATTTGGTGCATCAAATGTGTGGTAACAGCAGCTTTTCACCACGTGACTCCACTTCTTGCTCTGTTTCTCTGTTTGCAGGGAAGGTGTACGTTCACTGCAGAGAAGGCTACAGCCGCTCGCCCACCATGGTCGTCGCTTACCTCATGCTGCGCCATAAAATGGATGCCCGGCTGGCCGTGGCCACCGTGAGGCATAAGAGAGAAATCGGCCCTAACGACGGCTTCCTGCGCCAACTGTGCCAACTTAACGAGAAGCTGGCAAAGGAGGGCAAGCTGAACGGGGAGGCGGGCAAACTAAAGACCAAGTGAGAGCAGGAGAGGGGACACACGAAGAGACCCTCCGCCCTGTCTCCTCCCATCATGCCTTTCACAGGCTTCAGCTGCTCTCGGAGGCTGACCCCACCCTGACCAAACCAGCACCCATCTGACACACCAGGGGTATTCTGAAACACACACATACATGCATTTATCTGTGTAGATAATTACTCCTCATGCACACACACACACACATACACACACACACACACACACACACACAATCTGACACACATGCTGTTTTCTTTCTGACGCTCAGTTCACGTCCGTCGCTGCTGCTCTGTGAGAGGACGTCTTATCGGTCCTCCGCCGGCTCCCACAAAGAGTGCGACCTCACACCCTGAATCCGAACGTCCCCCTTTTCTAAGTCCACGCCACACAGATGTGCAGACGTCTCGCTGCTAGCGCCCGACAGCTCTAAATTTCCAGCGTTTTTCAGCCGAGCTACTTAAAGCATTCCTTCAGTCCCCCGAGCTGAGACGCTGAAAACGTTGCCCTGATTTTTAAGACTTAAATAGTTGTTTGAAATAGAAGATTATAGCACAATCATTCCATAGTTTTCCACTGCCGGGAATGTCCGTGATGTCTCCGCCGGCATCACCTCCTCGATATTAAGAAGCCGATGGCCACACATGACACAGACGAATAACACAGAAAGTGAATCCCAAACATTCCATAAAACAGGAAAAAAACCTTCGTTTGCCCACTCAATCCTCGAAATCTTCTACCTGTATTTAATGCACAAACACATATTACTCACACTCTTGAAAGCAAGCTGTAGCTCTGTGTAGCAGGTCAGTCGGCATCCTCCCTCTCCGGCCTCTGGTTTGACTGCAGGTAGCACTAAATTTGCCGCTCGACGCAGAGCAGCCGCGTCCCCGCGGCCGCCACCAGCGACGGCAAAGGTCGAGCTCATCAGAAATAATGAGCTGCGCGGGTCGTTCACGTCGCTGCCGCGTTCAGCTGATGTGACCAGTGTTCGTTGGAGATGAACGATGCTGTTTCTGCACACAGCAGACCTCCTCTCATTTACTGTATTTCACCTCTAAACAGGCTCATTTACACATTCAGTTTCCTTCAGCGTCGGCCATTTAAAGTTCTTTTGATTGAAGGCAGCTGGAGGTGAGAACAGCTGCAGCTGACCTCCATCACCTGGTTGACATCCATCAGGTTTACGTTTGGTAAATATTCTTAATCTAGACTCAATCTGCTGGTTCAGGTTGTGTGTTACAGGCAAGAGGCAGAGCTTAGTGGGTCATTTTACATCGTTTGTAGTTGTAAGATCTGCTTTTAGTGAACAGACTCAGTGCAGCTGTCTGCACAGGCCGCTGACCAGCTTCAGTTTCACTCGTCTGTTTATCTGATCTGTTTTTTCACGTGTAACTGCATGCGTCGGGCTCCGTGCGCTGCCAAAGCGCTGGTGTCCTACGCTCAGCAGTGTTCCTGAACGCATCATCACATCATCACCAGGAGCACTGAAGCTGCTGCTCCTGTGCAGACGCTGAACCTCAACATGGTTTAAATTCTCCTCTGATCTTCTCTGTCGCACTGAACACGCTAATGTTTTCAGGTCTTTTTGTGAAGATCTGCCCTCAACAGCAAGGCAATGAATTGATTAGCCCATCAACAGATAATTAAGCTGCGGCTATTTTGGTCATCGATTAGTTATTTTTCAAGCAAAATGCCAAATATTCACCAACCGCAACGTCTCAAATGTGATGATTTGATGCTCTTTGTCATATATGATCATATATTACAGAACTAAATAACACGACATTTAATAGATTAAACCATTAATCGAAAAGATAATTATAAAGTAGTTATTAGCGTCAGCCCTGCTCTGGTGTGCTGTGTGATTTAAAATGATCTCATGTCCTCGTGTGGACAGACAGGCTAAAATGGACGGAAAAAGACTCATTTTCAAATCAGATTTCACCAGTTTACCTTCGACAAACCAGAGGCCAGACGCGCCGACGGGGACGGACGCCACCCGCTTTCGACAGAACGTTCCAGTCATCACGCCAGAGAGTTGACCACTGCCAATTCCCTGACAGCCACTCGACCAGAGTCCAGCTCCACTGTTCCATCGACACAGTTTGTCAGAGGTCCATACACACATGTCAGCCGTCTCACTCCGAGGTGTGTGTGTCATCCAGGAATTTGTTACGCCGGGCTTTCTGCACACACAGGGTCGAATCACAAAGCCTGTTTTGGTTCTGTGTACTAAAGCATTGCAATATATGTCAATACCCCATCAGATATATAGAATGTAACCACATCTAGATATGACTATTCAGGCTGTAGTTGTGACATATAGGCAGCAGTAGTTGAACAATACATTCTGAAAGTATTTATTACTGGGCATAATACTGTAAACTAGACCTAGTGCCAGGGAGGACGCCGATGGAGTGTTTTCCAAACCTGCACCAGGTCACTCCTCCACAGAGCTGCTTCTGAGACACATTCCCATGCAAGAAGTGTGCGTAGGCGGTTTGATGGAAAGTCAGAGCTGCTGAGCTGGATGAGCACCAGCGTGGCCTCGCCGCGCGTCTGTAGCTCAGACGCCGCGTCCCACACGTCGGACCGCGTCCTCCTCCTGAACAAACGGCCCGGGGCGTGTTAGCAGGGGTCCGGGGGGAACGTTGTCTCACTAGAGAGGAACATAGAAACTAGGTTGTCTCACCTCATTAATGGCACTATTTACTCCTCCTTTGATATATCTGTATACATATGAATATATACATGTATACTGTATATACATATTTAAGTGTTGACATATATGAATGTATGAGCAATGTGTCTATAACGTGTAGGTATCGTCAGTTTGTCTTAAGTCCTTATATATCATGTTATATTTGTATATGCTCCTCCATTCTTTCTGTTCCACAGTTGATTACATGTACATTCATATTCAAATATAATGTACATGTAAAATGTCGTGTGTGTAATTGTGATATTTCTCATCACAATTGTGCAGAAGTTGCTGATGATAGCAGGGTTCTTCCACGCTTAGCTGGAATACTGAGGCATGCTAACCGTCGTGTTTATGAGTGTTTCTGTACAGTTTCCATGGTACTTTATTCACGTGCAGCGAGATGCAGGTGGCAGCTTATCAGGTGGATGTGGATGATCCTGCATGTGACCTTTCTGCGTTCATGTCACCACGTGCATCTCGTCCCATCGCCCGCTCATCGCTTCCTTTCTGGACAGGAGTTGGACGCTTTCTGTTAACATCAGTGTCTGGGTTTCTTTGGATGAGGGCGGACTGATTCTCCAGCTGCACTTTCCATTTCAATGCAGTGTTTTGAGCAGGCTGCAGACGCTCCACTAGGGGGAGCTGCTGAGTCGTTGTTGGACCAGGGGTTTGCAGCGTGAGGCCGGTCGTCCTTTGGCTCTTAGATTAGTCTGATGCAAGTTTCACAGAAAACAAAGACTTATTTTATTTTAAGAAAAAAACACCAGTGTTTCAATGGTAACAAAAGCCTTAATTTACCCAGAATTCACTGCATATTAGCCCTCCTTCAGATCAGTCAACTGCACAGCTTAGACCTTTATCTGACTGTTAGATCTAAGACGTAGTCAAAGTCTTCATGAAGCTCCAGTTCTTCACATGAGGACCTGCGCCACCTACAGGAAAAGGAAGCAATAGCAGCAGCAGTCTGAAACCAGCAGATGTTTCAATATCTCAGCCTCCTGTTAGAAATTTATTTTATAAATGATTTTTATTTTCATTTCTTAACTATCCCTAATCCATCAGACAAGTGATCTTAAGTCAAACTACTAATTTTATATTTAATTTCCTTTATTTTTAGGTGTTTTCTTTACAATCAGGCTTGTAATTTGATGGTTCCAGCTTCTCCTATCTGCAGATTTGCTGCTTTAGATTGAATATTTCTTTGTTTTGGAACAAAAAAAGCTGTTTGAAGACATCACCTTTGACTCAGGAAATTCTAATGTTTATTTTCACTATTTCCTGAGGTTTTATAGTCCAAATGTTAATGGATTAGTCATGGAAATAGTCATTAGGTCAATCAGTAATGGCAATAATTATTAAATTAGTTGCTTCCTCACACTGTGGTGATTTCAGCTCTACGTAACTTGGATGTAATCCAGTCAAATGTGAGTCTAACCACTGTGAAGATTTAAGGGTCACTGGTCAAGTTCTGCAGACTCCAATTTAAATAAATACAGCCAGAAGAGGCCGTTTTAGGCCAAGTGTTTATACAGGGATCCGATCCAACGTCCAACTTTTAAAAAAAATCTTGAAACATGCATTGAAACGTCAAGTGTTGTTGTAGCCTCTGACTCATTATTGGCCAGGAAGACAAGTCAGAGGAGGGAATATTATCACGGGGAGTTAGAAACGAGGGCAAACTGTCTCAAAGTTTGCTGAGTGAGAACATGAGCGAGGCTGTGATGTCTCTCCTGGGGGGCGTCACAAGGTTGCACTGATTCTGGCTCTCGGTGCTGGTTCATACGCAGGTTGTTCCTGTCCACTCCCGGCCCGTCATCTGGTCATCTCATACGCTTGAAAGTGTTGCAGATCTGTAAAGCAATCTTCTTGCACACACTGCTTCCCGTTGTGGGATTCCTGAAGTGTCTGGCAAGATACATCAGGTGCAGGCGGTCAAGTCTGAGACCACTTTCAGGTGTGATTTAGCACCTCCTCATCCTGAACCCCAAACCCCCCAACAGTGAAGCTTGCTGTGAGTCTACAGGCAGAGAACGGCTTACCTCTGTGCCCAAACGCATCACATCACACACCCAGACTGTCCGTGCCAAGTGACCTACAGCGCCGAACTGTACAAAAACCATTTGTAAGTGTTTATGTTTCACTGGTCGTCTCTACAGGACCGACCGCACAATCAGCAACAACTGACGCGACACAGTTGAGTTTTACAGACAGCATATCTTTAAATTTGGATCAGTCCAGGATGAGGGTATATACCAGAGGCGGGGGCCTTGAGTCACATGACTTGAGGACTTGAGACTTGCTGGACTAACACTGATAAAAGACTCGTTGACTTGAGACTTGACCTAGACTTGAGACTTTTTAAAAATTCTTTGCATTTTTCTAGATATGAGAAGTTTTGTTGAGAGTGTTGAGTGATTTCTAGTACAATGCGCGCAAACCTGGCAACCCAGCAGTGCAGCAGAGGCCAGCGCACGAGTCAGCTGTCATGGAGGAGGTGCGTCCAAACATGGAGGACAGGAGTAAGACAGCAGTATGAACGTCAGTCAAAATCAGTGACTCAACCACGAAAACATTCAGCCTCATCCGTCACTTCCAAACCCACAAAGAACAGTACATGAATGTGTGACGTTAGCAATGCTAAGCTAATGCTTTAAGCTATGTCGGGGGACTGATTGCGGTTATTTAAACACTGAAGTTTGCGACCACGTTACTCATGACTAAACCGTTCCAGCTGTCAGGTCAGTCCTCTTTCTCTGTTGGCTTTAATTAATTTGAATCATGTGACCGCTCTGCTCCAATCATTCTGCTGCCTGTGTGGCTGCATGACTGCTGAGTTAGATGTGGAAATCATCAGAATTGACTCGACTTGTGACTTGCTCGACTTACTTTATTCTCACAGTAACTTATTGGAGACTCGCAGGTTAAGATTTGAGACTTGTTTGCGACCCAGTCCCACATCTGGTATGTCCTTTGTAGCCTCAACTGCCTGCAACAACCTGCTTATTGATTGATTCATCGAGGGTCTGATCGAATTAGCCGCCGTAGAAGTTTTCGGTCACCGCCACAGTTTACAGGACAAAACTCTTCCTTTTTGGGTGCAACAGCGTTTGCATAACAAGAAAGCGTCTGTGACGGCTGCACCGCAGGTTTCCCGCTCTTTTATGCGTTGAGTAACAGATAAACACTGCCACCTGCTGTCCAACCAATCGAGTTCAAGTTCTTTTTAAAATCATGAATAACCACAAAGCCTGTTGTTTTCTTCCTAAATGTGAAACCCTGTAACATCACGATTAAGTAAACACGGTACCAGCATCATTGTGTGGGTTATACTCCAGGTACAGAACATCATGTGTTATCGAGAATGTCAAATGTGAAATGCCATTAATGTATATTGTTATATATCCTGAGTATGTAACACGCACTAAGGCAATTGTGAATTGCTGCATTTTACTGTCTTAACTGGCCTACTGTATAGATAGGACATTGTTTGATATTGGATCGAGTGAGTTGAAGTTGTAGACGAAACATAATTTATTTCTTTTCTCCTTCAAGTAATATTTTAAAGTTGTCCGATTACAAGGACGTGAGTTTATTATGGGTTCGTTCTTTTTGCTTTGCTAATAAAGAAGAAAGTATTTTGTACAGTAGGAAACTCTCAAAGGTTCCTGATTGTTACCTGCTTCTCCAGCTCAGCCATTAAGCTAAATACAGGATGTCGTGATCTGTGTTGTTTTTGGATGTAATGGTAGTCAGACCTGGAACAGACGCTGATTGTAATTCATCCACAGTGCTTGTTGAAAACCACACGAGTGACCAGAGAGGAGAGGAGGGTTGTTAAATCACTCAGAGAGAGCCAGCTAGTCTTTTATCACAGAAAACTACATTAAATTGACTTCCCTTCAAACTTGCGGTCCCATGTGGCGAAGCTCCGCCGACGTAGGCAAAACGCTGACATGTTTAAACCGCCCGTGACTGACAGCTGATGGCTTACGTCACGGAAACTCATCCGGCTGAACTTCTGTGTCCATGACGCAGTAAACTCCATCCATCTGGTTCTCTCGAGAGCGTTCAAACAAACACCGGAAATTACTTACAAATACCGTTTGGCCCAGGTGAGGTGCCGACACCGCAGCCGTCATTTCTCCCTCTTGCTCCCATCCTGATTACCGGCTTAAAGCAGGAGTTTTAGCACAAATGAGCCCACTGCCTGACTCCTCCTGGAGTCCGTTCCACAGTCTCGTCTCGTAGCTGCATTTCACGTCACGGAGGACATCGCTGTGCTGTCGGATCGGCTGTCTCTGGGTACATCCGCATCGGTCACCGCCACTGACATCTCAACAAACGCACCACAACAGTGACGACACAGCACCCCACCCAAAGCCTTACAGGAAAGACCGATTCTTTAGATTGTTTTTCAGTTTGAGTATCTCACTTCACGGCGCAGGAAGGGCCAGCTCCCTTACAGAGCGAGACATTGTTGAAGTGCACTTGATTTTAAATTGCAATGTTATTTTTCTTACCTTGGAGAAACCCCTTCTTTCTTATGTTTAAGAAATAAATGGCTGAGGTATTAACGTCTGATCATGAGTGGCTTATTCTCTCTGACAGCTGACGTGTACTGTATGTTTACTCTGTCTGTGTTTTCCATTTCCTGTTCAGTGCTACAAACCATTTACACACACATTAGTCTGTTTTTTTAATAGACATTAGAAATAGTTCCTCCTCAGTAACAACACTGTTGCCAGGCACCAAAACATGAGTATTATAAACTATGAACAGCAGCTCTGTCTGCTGTGGTATCCATTTTATTAATGTTAGCAAATGATATTTAATCACTTTCTTGGAGGAGGTTTAAAACGTAAAAATATCTGAAACCAAAGTACTCTGATGAGCAGATCATTACTTTATTTTGAAAGTGCTGGCTAGTGTCCAGCTTGAAGTCCAAAGTGACAAGAAGGTCACAGACGGGTAAAAAGGTGGTTTTAAGGAGCAGGAAACAGGAGCAAGGGACAGGTGTGGCTAGGATAATGAGGAGCAGGTGTGCAGGGAGGAGCAGGTCAGGTGACTGACAGGAGCAGGAAATCAAAAGTCAGTTAACTGTGGTGGAATCAATGGGATGATCCACCCCAGGAAGTGGAATTAACCCAAACGAATGTTCAGTTCTGGTGAACTTTGCTGGCTTTGAGGGGACGGAGAGCAGAGAGGCCAAAAAACAGGAAACTATCGTAGCTGATTAGCTGTGTGCACCAGTTTTATTTAACCTCCCCTGTCAGAGTGTGAACTGCTCCACAAAGAGGGATCGTTTGCAGTGAGTTACGAGACAAGTTGACGCAAACATGTCAAATAAACTGTGAATTTATTGTCCCACAAGCTAATGAGCTAATAGCAAGCTCACTGAGCTAAAGGAAATGAGAGAGAAGAGATAATGTACACATCAGTTTCAGGAGCTAGCAAGCTAACGGTTAGCTCACTAGCGTTAGCTCAGAAAAACAAGCTTCTGGCCATGTTGTTCTTTTAAATATGGCAGTGGTGGCAGTAGTAAAGGTGTGTGTTCATGGCTCAGCATATGTTTACCTGTACACCTTCATTCAAGATTAAATAACTTTAATCTACAGACATCTGATCAATATATTGAAACAATGACCTCTAAAATATGGTAACCAAAGTAAAAATGCAAACATTTCAAGTATGTGAATTTATCTCTAAACTGCTCACATCTTTAAGTGTCACTGAGGCCAGACGCAGAGGCACATTTTCACCACTAGGTGGAGGCAGATCCCTGTTCACGCTCTCCTATGGAAACACAGCAACGAGCCACAAATGTCAAAAATAGATCCGCAGAGAGAGAAAGCATGAAAGTCAGAGGGGAAATGACATCAAGAGTGGGAACGAGATGACAGAGAGAGCAAAAGAAAGCCTTCCAAGTCCGAGGCTCCAAGTGTTGATGCAAATGCTATTTTATGTTTCACAAGACTGGACCGACACACCTGGGATGGACTCGTCACACAGCAGGGTCACTGAGGAGGCTCCAACCGAGTGGAGGTCCTCTCTCTACCTTCCGCACTGGTCTTTTCTCTCCACGCTCCCCTGCACAAGCAATTATTGCAGACCAGCTGTGTGGTCCCTTATGGGCCCCTGGAAACCAGGGACCTCCTCCCTGCTGCGGCTGAATTCATCGCAACAAGCAGAGAATTTCAATCAATGTAGAAGGAAAGGGGCCATTTCACTCCTGCTGAAGGAAAAAGATGGACAATCGAATCATTTGTTCTAGAAATAAAAATGAGACCGCTGCTTAAATGAGACCTGTTAGCCTTCATCCGTGACTCCACATCCAGGATGTCTGAGGGAGAAATGTGCCAGGTACAGCACCCACCAGGGAGAACCGGCTCAGGAAGTAGCTGGAGTAAAATGGAGGGATTACGTGTTGCAGCAGGTTATAGGTCCCTCTCTGCTGCTTATTTGAAGGAATCCAGGATGCTTTTTCCCCAAAATCTCATCAATAACAGCGCCGGGCCCTGTGTGATGAAGTGCCATTTATTTCAGCTATGTGCAGCGGCGGTATGTGCAGCGTGGAAATGTTTATAGCCGAAGCCGGAATCAAAGCAGACGAGTTCCTGTGCTCAGTAACGGTGCGGTCACATGCACTGGTGACACTTTAATTAGTGACTCAAAGGAATGGATTTGGTTTCAGGGTTGTTTTAGATGTTATTACATTTCAAATGAAAGTGAATTAAAAAGTCGTGTTTTAGCTGAAAACTTTTTCTGAAGGATGAATCACTGTCTCGTTCATACACCATCTCCCATGAGCTCAGAGCCACTCATCGTGTTTGAATAATCCGGGTGGAAGCTGGTGTTTGATACTTGTTTATGGGGGAAATGATTCATTGATGAGAAAGAGGATATCCAATCAGTTTTGGCCTTGATGAACTTGAATTTTTCTTCCATAATCTCACTAAATAAAGTTATCAGTCGCCTTTGAAACTTTTATAGCTCGTTGACTCATTTACCCCTCCGGCTGTATGAACACCAGCGAGTTGATTCTCAAACTTTTAGAGTCACTTGCATTTTTCTTTTCTTTCCTCCCATATGTTTGGGTTCATTAGACTACTTAAAATATGATTACAGTCCTTAAATACGCTCGCCTATAATTCTCCACAGCTTTTTTTTTTACTCATATGGGCCCTTCAGCTTTCATCTTCATCCTCAGTTTTAATGGCTATATCTAATAGAATGCACATGATGCTCTCTTTAAGTCCTCATCCTAACATCCCACATTTAAGTTCGGAGGATGGAGAGGGTGGAAAGGCAGCAGGGTGAGGAGGGAGACATGCACATCTGCGGCACAGCGCTAATTATTGGGAAATATTGAGAACAAGGGAAAAGGGAGAAAGAGAGAATGAGCTTTGGAGCTGAGAGATCCTCAGATCCTCTTCCAAGTGCCTGTGCCCGTGGTAGTGTTGCTTGTTTAATCTCTGTCTCTCAAGTTTTACTGCACTTGCTGCGCTGCATGTTGATCCTGCGGGTCCAGTGTTTATGCATCGAACCCACACACAGATATGAAGATAAAGCTGCCATGTCAGGCCGGTGCTTTGGACTTTATATGTCTCGTCATGAACGCTTGATTTTAATACTGATGGAAAAAGCTTAATGGGAACCAGTTGATTGCTGTGTGAGGAACAATGTCATGACCTTATCCTTGAACCAAAACATCCTCGCGGAGAGCTGCTGGAGCTGCAGAGCGACACTGAATACTCGTGGAAAGCAGTCGGTGACGTTGTTGAAACACAGGCCTCGTTTTCGGCCTTAAAACAGGTTTTGCAGCCGCACTAATAGCAAAGGGCTGCACATTATCAACCCATTGTCACCAGAATATGTGACTGCGCAAGCACAGCCTCACAAAATTAAGTATTCCCCAAACCATTACCATGAAATATCTGTTCATTATGAGCATACAAATACAATAAACTGAGTCTGCGGCCTTGCGATTGTTCCTGTCCTGTTACAGGAATCGTGTTTGACTGATGCATTTTATATAATCAGCTCCAGATGGGCTGCACCACTCAATTAGCATCACCTGCTCAAAGTTAACGGCCTCATATTCATAACACACTAACTACTCAGGCTTTATACTGTAGCAGTGTACACTTCATTAATAAGAGTGTTACTGTTTTTTTCTTCAAGGCATGGTTTCAGTGTTTTTCCAGAAAACCGTGTGTGTGTGTGCACCTTTTAAGGTTTTAGAGGAAGTGTGGCGACATCCTGTTCATGAGAAATCATACTTATAAACCTGAGCTGATTTTTGCTAAGTACACCTTATGCATTCTTACATCATGTTCAGCATTAGCATGCTGCGACAGTACAAGCATCCACCCTGTTTATACAGAAATGTGTCTCATGCCAGCGAAGCTTTTCTCCTTCAGCTGCACTATGACAGTGCTCTTATTTACAAAGCATGCAATCATTTGTGTCCCAAACATGCCATGTGTGGTTACGCTATGTGAAAAGATGCAAGAAAGCAATATTTGTGCATAAAACAAAGGCTGGGCTTTCTCAGGAAGCTGCACAGTGGGTGGGCCTGGAACTGACAGCAAGCTGGAGCACCTTCACGTGGCGAGCTGAGGCACGACCTCTTTTAATACCTCTGCTTTTAATTAGCCTTTATTGGATTAAATACAAGAGCGGCGGATTATTCTCACATGCTTGTTATCTTGTTTTATTAATCTTGTAAAAGAAAATCAAAGTTGTGAGTGACTCTCGGACCCCGAGAAGAAGCGGCTCTGCACTCAAAGAGCCGGTATGAGTTCTTGCGGGCGCGGCAGCTGAGCCTGTTTGTACTTTCATGCTTAATTAGCGCACCTTGCAAAGTACTCTGGGAGATTTGGACTGTCAGGGAGAATGTGGAGATTTCAGGCTTATGCGGCACCAGATTTTTCATTCAGCACCTTCATATATCACAGCTCGCTTCTGCTGATATTTTCTTAAGCTGGTGCTTTAGTGAGATTTTTTTTTCTGTAGCTTGCAAAAACACTTTTCAGTCACTTCTTGGCACCTGATGGTGCTCTAAATGTATACTGTAACAAGCATACATTACAGCACACATGAATGATGACTTGAGTTCTCTATAAATTGAACCTAAAAGTTTAACTCTGACTCTAATATACAGAGCTCTTACTGTAATAGTTCAACATTTTGGCAAGTGCACATATTTGCTTTGGTGCTGAGAGTGAAATAAGAAGATTGATACCACTATCATGTTTTTGCGTTAAGTATGAAGCTGGATCTGGGAGGCTGTTAGCTTAGCGTAGCATAAAGATTGGAAGCAGGGGGGCACAGCTAGCTTTGCTATGATCAAAAATAAGCATACCAGCACCTTTAAGCTAACTTGTTTCTTCATTTCACAATGTGAAAATAACAGTTTGTGATTCTGGTGGGTGTTAAGTGTCACAATAAGACTGCAGGCAACCAGCAGATGCGCTAAAGCGTAACATTTACCATCCCGTAAAACCACAGATTATTGTTTTTATATTTCTGTTTGTTGACCGGTTAAAAAAACAAGCTAATATGTGAGCTTTAGAGTTAGTAGATGTAGTTTTAAAACTTCAAGAGAGTCCAGCTATCTCTTGCCAGTCTTACGCTACGCTAGGCTAACAGCTTGTCGACGCCACACTTGAAACACAGACGTGAAAGCAGTATGAATTTTCTCATCTAAGAAACTGAAATATATTTCCCGCCATACACTTAAAACAATAATCACAAAACTTGTGCCGGCACATGATGAGATGTACTTTGATGATACTGAATATAACACAGACAAAACCTGCATGTGCACAGTCACAGAGGAGCCCAAACCATAGTGAGGCCCTTTGTCTTAAACACAATAGATAGCCTGTATAGCACATTACAAATAGCTCACAATATACAGTGTATGTGTACATGATGTACGTGCGTTTCTGGTTAGTAAGAGTTAATCTACAAATTGTATTGAGTTTATGATACACACACACACACACACACACACACAAAAGAACAGACAGCAGTCATTTATCTGCTTGGCCTCAGCAACAGTGTTAATTACCCTCTTTGATTCCATGTCTGCTACACAGGTTATATTTAGACATTTTATGGCCCTACTGTTTGACAATATACAGCTTAGATTGAAGGGAAGGTGCAGTACGTGAAGTAAAGGAAGATGTGAGATCCTGAGTCAGCAGAGAGCTGCTAGCTAGAGGCACCTCGACAGAAACAAAGACAGACGCTAATAGTACAGTCTTATAAACCTGCAACTTTATATAACACAGTATCATTGTTGTTGTACGCATAAATCACGAGTTTTACTTACCTAATTCATCCCGCAAAGACGAATTTTGTTCCTGTGGTTGGTTGACGACCATCTTGTGTACAAACATTGATCTTTTCTGTAGAGGTATTTATATAAAACAGGATCCTGCAGTGGTTTTCAAAACCAGAAGGCTGTAGTTTTCGCTCTGACCGCTGAAATCAGTCTGATTTACACCTCAGATGCTGCTATTTAGATGTCCAGATAGTTATAGAGTTTGGGCTAAAATGAAGCTAAAGTACACAGTGTTTTGAAAATCCACTTTTTTGCTTTCTTGCTGAAACTGAGATGAGATGATTGATATCACTCTCATGTCTGTATGCTAAATATTTAGCCAGAACCTGCAGGTGATTAGCTTAGCTTAGTTTAGCACAGAGACTGGCAGCAGGAGGAAGTAGCTAGCTTGACTCTCTGTGGAGTTAAAAAATACATCGACTAATCTCAGTAGAGCTAACTAACTAATACATAATATCACATTAGTGAGCTTCAGAGCTTTAGATGTGTGTTTATTAACTTTTGACAGTCAGCAGGTGATTAGCTTAGCCTAGTTTAGCACAAGAGACTGGCAGCAGGAGGAAGCAGCTAGCTTGACTCTCTGTGACGTTAAAAAATACACTGACCAACATCAGAAAATATCAGAGCTAACAGGTGTATAGCTTAGCTTAGTTTAGCACAGAGACTGGGAGCAGGGGGAGCAGCTAGCTTAGCTCTCTGTGAAGTTAAAGGATACACTGACCAACATCAGAAAAGATCAGAGCTAACAGGTGATTAGCTTAGCTTAGTTCAGCACAGACACTGGGAGCAGGGGGAGCAGCTAGCTTAGCTCTCTGTGAAGTTAAAGGATACACTGACCAACATCAGAAAAGATCAGAGCTAACAGGTGATTAGCTTTGCTTAGCTTAGTTTAGCCCAAAGACTAGTAGCAGCTAGCTTGACTCCAACTAACTAGTACATGGTATAACATAAGAGCTTCGTCAGATCTTTTCCTTTAATTGTGCTTTATTATCTAACCTTTATTTACATGTGATTAAAATATACAAAAATGTATTTGCTGCTTGGCCTTAACTGGGCCAGTTACTTAAACTAAAAACATCCTGTGTTACATGAGGGCTCAAACACAGACATGACGTATACAGCACACGGATGCTTGTACGAAACAACACACTGGGCTTCTGTGTGCGTGTATGTGAGATAGTCGTCTACTTTGTGTGGTGAATAATTTGTTGGGTAATTTCTCTCACTGCTAAGAATAGCACCTGTGGCCGGCTGGCAGGCAGCATGCTGGTGGTGAGCGGTGTGCTGAGAGGCTCAGGGTGGTTAGCAAACAGCTCAGTGTGGTCTCTGAAGTTCAGCCAGACTGGTTCCCACAGTTCCTACTACTTGGCTGAAAGGCTGTTTCAATGGGCGTACTTTCTATTTTGATGATTCTCTGAAAAGCCGTAAGACAAACAATAGAAATGGCTGGAGTCTGATTTACAACAGCTAGCCAGGGTTAGCTCTCCTGTTCTCATGCGTGGAAACCACATAAAAGATCAGAGTCGAAGAGAAATCCCACTTTGGACTTTAAAGCTTATCATGTCTCGGCCTCGGCTCAGCTGGAGGAGTCGGTCACCTCCCATTGACCTCCTGCTCTGCAGACAAACAAATTGTACTTTCAGTGAGAAGTTAAGAGACTGAAAACACAAATCACAGACAGCATCCTGAGCCTTTAGTGTCTTCCCTTCTTCTCTTCCTCTTGTGCCCACATTTCTCAAAGCTAACCCAGTGCTTGAAAACAAGGGAGTGTTTATTCTCCTGCATTATTGTTCAGCTGAACAGTGATAAATTGTTTTCATTATATGCCAGTGCACAGATACGATTTGGAAAGAACTGTGTGTTGGAAAGCGCTGAGGGGGTTAGCTCTGGTGTTCTCCACAGCGGGATACACGAGCTGATACAGAGCAGAGCCGCTGTCAATAAGGAAACACTTTCAAATACGTCCAGGGTCAATGCACAGCAATTGATCAACATTACTGCGCTCTTTGTAGTCGGTGCCAATTTTTAGACTCTTTACACATGAATCATGAGCGCAGTGAAAATGTAAGCACAAGAATGCATTTGTTTCTGATCAACAGCAGCGACAAAGCAACAAAATTTCAATGTAGCATTCTCTGCTGCATTTTAAATTACAGTCTGGCAGTTTTGTTAGGAAGACTAATGCAAGGTTAGATATTTACTTATGGAAGAAGCTTATGAATGGAGCTAAATATATCCAGATGTGCAGCGGCTTGAAATGTCGATATGATACAATCCACATTTCAAATGCACAAACACTGATAAGTATCTGCTTGTATACATATGAGCACAGATTTTCCAGAACGTCCTTCTTTGTAACTGTATCTGCGCTGCTTAACTTAGATTTGTCCTGTCACAAGTGATGCATTCTTGTACTTTTGAAGGCCAATTTGTGGGTAGGAATTTGTCCAATTTGTTCTTACAGGCACAGAATATGACAGCTTTTCAAATGGAATCACTCTCAGGAATTTTTCAAACCACACTGAAACACTAGGTATTTATCACTGATCCACATCTGAAGAGTGTGTGTCAACACATTTTGCTTATATTTAACAGCATGTCATGCAGTACCTTTCAGTCCACAGGGCATAAATATACAGTATGCGGCTTCACCCATGTTGCACTTTATACAGATTTTGGCACGCTCTGCAGCATATTTAGATCTTGTAACAAGCGTCAGATGTAATCATGAATCATCTTATATTGTATTTTACAAGGTAAGTTAAGTTTGTGTATCGATCAAAGCAAAATGTGACAAAGTGCAGATAAATAATGACTGCAGAATTAGCACCACCTACTAACCAACACCTCAACATCACACCAAACCAACATCAAAGCAGTGGAAGGAAACATCCATTAACTTGCATTTTCTTTTGCAGATTTTCTGGGAATTCTGTCCAAATTTACATTAGATTTGTTACAGAAAACCAGCGTCTTTGATTCCTTATTCTTTTCAAAATACAAATATAAGAAGGTGACATTTTAAGCCCTAACACTCAGTGGTCAGAGTTGCCAAAAGGTGTCCAAACAATGTACACAAACTGCACAAGAATTTTGATTAAATAGTGTAAAATTGCCAAAATTTTGATTTAAACCTGATCCAGAAGTCAGCCAGACTAAATCTGATCCGACACTTCATGCCAGCTTTAGTCCCAGTGCCTCAACCCTGATATGAAAACCTATTTTCTTTTTCAATTGAGTGTGTGTTGAGTCGTATGTGAGCATGGTGACTTTGACTTTTTAATACATGGCAGGGTCGAGGCAATGTGTCGCCATTCGCTCCACAGTAAACAGAAACCTCCACACGTTCACATTCATAAAGCTCTGACTGTAATATCTTCACGGATTGATGTGGGAAGACAGAAAGCTGAACTTGAACCTCCTTTGCATAATTGTGGTGGACACATTATGAATAATTCACTCACTCAAACAGAGAGTTAAACATTGCAGAGTTTCAAACGCGCAGCGCTGTAACAATATCTCCTTATTTACTTTCATTGGCCTGTAATTGTGTTGGGAAAAGGGAAACTCGGTTCAAACCTGTGTGATCGTATAGTTAACAAACTTGTAGCCTACAATGAATCACACGACCAAACACAAGGCACGAGGAGCCGGAAAGGTTTGTTTATGGACTGAAAACACTGTTTTTCTCCATTTCCATAAAAATTACACTCCGCCATCATCCACAGTGCTGGAGGCGCTCTTGCAATCTGGTGAGCATCTGATTGTTATTTGGGCCTCATTGTACTGTTATCAAGATAAAAACACTGAGCTGGGGCCCAAGGGCTCTTTAAAGAAACCCAGAGAGGTCTAAATTGAGACTGTGACTGACATTGGTCGCGATGTCGGCGACAAGGCTGTAATCAGAGCTGGCTTTGTGTAGACAGCGGGACCATCCGACGCTCGCTAAAAAAACTGCGGCACATCTCGGAGCTGTAGGCTGACACACGGGCGGAGGACATGCAGCAGCTGTCTGCTCTTACTTCAAGACCTCGAGTCACGTTCAGAGACTTCAGAGTTCGTAAATGTTACAACACCATCGATGCCCGTGAACATGAACAAGCCTTTCAGAGATTCTTAAAGCTGCACTATTAACATTTTTACATCAACAGTGGAAACAAACATTTGACGGAATTTCACTCTCGAGGTCCAATTCATCGATTTCGTCGACTGATATAGCCAAAACTTCAGAAAACTTCACGTTAGCTCTCGTCCATCGTGATTCCACTTTACCGTTGTCGCAAAGAGACGCTGCTGTCTTTACTACCTGCTCAGTACCAAGACAAGATTAGCTACAAGCTAGTGAATGTTATGGAGCATTTAGCAGCTTAACAGCCAGATATTTCTCTCCAAAGCAGAGCTAAAACAGAAACTTACACTCATCATGTGGTCAAAATCACGTCTCCAAATAAATGCTAATGATGCTCCAAATCTGATGAACGTGTAGATAGGCAACTATTTGCTAACACATTAGCCGTAGCAACTTTTTAGGGTGTGCGTATGTTAGCGTTAGCTTGTTCTGCTGCCCCAAAGTGGCCAAAAACAAACATCAATTGATATTGTAGATTTCATGTTGTCCAGACATTATACTGTACCTGACAACATGCCAAACAGCTGTAGAGTAACAGAATCTCTACATTAAGCAGCATTTGCATAAGAATTTCATGTTTATTCATATATTGTAAATGCAAAGTAATATTGTGGTAAGACTACAAAAAGAGTAACTGAACCAAAAGAGTGTCGTTTGCCTTAATGAGACTTTCACTCATGATAAAAGGCCCTGCTGCCTCACAAGAATGATGTTGTTTACTGACCGACGTTATTTAAGCCTCATCATCATTCTGATTTAGTGTCGTGCCCGTTTATGTCCACCATTCTGAATTGCGATGGACGACCAGTTGGCCACAGCTGTACAAACCCTGATTTAAGGCTTGTGTAAAAGTAGATGGACCATGAGGAGTACATGTGTGATTATGGAAGCTGCTCCGTGCCTCAAATGAATGGGTACAAGATGTGTCAGAGCAGTGATAATGGCTGAGATAAACGGGCTTTTCCCCATTTTTTTTCATCTTTCAAGCTATTCTCCGGACTTGTCTGTACATGCCCGTGCCCACCAAAAGGGCTGGACGTTGAGAAAGACTTTTCCCTCTTCAACTTGTTTTTTCTCCCTCAAGAGGGCAGTGTTTGAATGAAGGAGCCTCCATCTGTCAGCACTCATCAAGTCACAGGGATATGAGGGGATGCCAAGAACTTGGAGTCCTCAGTCCATATTGTTTTATTCAAACCAGATACAAGAGATACGGAGTGCTGGATTCCCATGTAAAACATCAGATACATCCACATCATGGTGCTGAAGTGTGTCTTAGTGCAGGAGGAGGAAGGAGGTGATGGAGGTCAGTGGATTTCTCAAAACTGCAGGATAAGGTTGGGACTCAGAGACTGATCTCATTGCTTTGAGTCTCTTCTAATCACGTAATTGATGTGAGAAATCAGTGATTAACTCAAGCAGGCCGGGTGAAGCCTGTTCGGAGGAGTGTCGCAGGAGGCGCATGTCGCAGCAGCTTCGTGTCCTCCTGGAGGCGCGGTCCAAAATAAACCACCTCAAAAACGTCTTTGCTTTACACACATGATGCTGTGGAAGTCATTAAAGGGGAGAGGACACTTGTTGTTCGCTTTGTGCCAACAACAACAACAACAACAACAACAACAACAACAGTGAGATGTGCAGATCAGCTGCTTCACTCAGCACGCTCCAACAGTTGGTCTGCTCCTCCATGTTCTTCACCTCTCCTTCTCTCCTCTCGCCTCCCTTTTCCCTCTGTCTTCTCCTCAATGGTCCTCTGGTTCATTTCTCTCCTTCAAAGGATTTTTTCCTCCTCTCACCTTTTTCTTCTCCTCTCCCCTCTCTCACCTTTCACCTCCCCCCTCCTCTCTCCTCCTCTCCTTTCACTTCTGTTATCTTCTCCTCTATTTCCTCCTCCTATTTTCTCCTACTATCTCATCTATTTTCCTCTCCTTTCTCTTCCTCTCCTCCATTTCGCCCCTTCATCTATTTCTCTCTCCTCTCATTCTCTCCTCTTTATTTCCTCCTCTTGTCTCTCTTCCTGTCCTTTTCATATCTTTTCCTCCCCCCTCCTCTCTCTTCCTCTCCTCTCTCGTCTCTTCTCCTCTCTCTTCTTCCAATCCTCTCCTGTCTCCTTGTCTCCTCTCCTCTCCTCTCCTCTCCTCCCTCCTCGTCTCCTCTCCCCTGCTCTGTCTTCCTCTCTCCTCCTCTCCTCTCTCACTCCTCCAGACCTCTCCCCCTCTAGTTTCTCAATGAATCTCTCCCAGGTTCGACCCCTCCCACTCTGTGTAAGCTCTTAATTGTCAGTCTTGACGGAAACTTGCGTAGGCTTAAATACCGTGTGCGCCTCCTGCACTGAGGCTGGAACTGACCGACTCCTTCAAGCGGGCATCTCCCTCCCTCTCTCTCTCTCTCTCTCTGTCTCCCTCGTGTGTGTGTGTGAGTGTGTGTGTGTGTTTCTTTCTCCTCCTCGCGCACTTGGCGTTATTTCTGCCGTCGACCGACAAGCATGCAGGTGTCTGTGGCGCTCCTCGTCTCCAGCTCGGCGCTCCTGCTGCTCCAGGGATGCTGCACCGCCGTCAAAGGATGGAAGGTACTAAAAAACGATGCCACGGAGATTTTACCGGAGTACAGAGAAAATACTGGGACACCTCTGGAGGCAATAATTCAGGCGTCCAACGGCAGCAACAACAGTAACAACAACAACAACAACAACAATAACAACAACAACAGCAACAACAGCAACTCTATGAATAACAGGGCGAAAAACGGTGGAAGAGCAGCAATCACAGTCTCCTACAGTGAGTATCCCTTTAAGTCCATTCAGGATCAATTAAAAGAAATAAAAGTGGCATGTGTGAGGTGAAAGGGGTGAAATGAGAGCCTGACAGTTGATGCTGTGCAATGTTTGAATTAACGTCCAGGTCGACCTGAAAAAGGCTCAGTCACTTTATTTAAGGCCTGACGCGTGAAAGTGAAAAAGAATGAAATAACGACGCATTTAGAGGTCAAACTGTCTGTCAGAGGGAGCATGAAAACATGTCATTTAGAGATAAATAACGAGCTGCAGTTTATACACGTTTGGACAAATAACGTTATGCTCAAGTTCAAGATCTTCATTTTGCAAGAAAGACATTTTCTCTTTCAGATAAAATGACTGATGTGTGCCACAAACGCTCCTGATGACCCAAACATCTTTTATTTAACGCCTTCAAAATGTCACCGAAATTTGACAAGTTTTGTTAAATTTAGCGTGTTTGGTTTTGCTCTAAAATGGAATAAATAAATTAGACTTTTTGGACCCACAAAATGAACCCAGGCCGACCAAAACTGTGGATGTGACTTGTGAAAGCGGCCGCGCGTCGCCTTCACGCCGATTCTCTGATGAAGAGCAGCTCTGCTGAGTGGGAAGTGTGTGTTCTGGCCTAATCCGCTGCCAGGGCTGCGGGTGATGAGCGCGGCACACACACACATTCTTGTGGTTTCTTCCTCTACACAATTTGAAGTGGAGCGTTCAGTGAGACATCAGGGCTTCTTTCACATTGTCTTCCAGGTTATTTCCTTCTCTCTTTATACTATTAGTCAGGCTCTACTTGCGCCATAACTATTTGATTGCAACAACATGTCTCCGTCGCGGTGGAGCCTACAGTTTGCTCTTCGGGGATGTGTCTTTTGAGGGGGTTTGGAAATTGGTTTTTAAATGCAACACTGCCTTTGAGAATGATTCCCACCTGTGGCCAGTAAAGGCTGTATGTCCTGATTGAGCATGTAGAAGAGCCTCACTGCTGCTCTCAAGGTGGGTGGTGCAATATTCCCACGCTTTAATCATCATTTAATCATGGCTGCTCAAACTGCAGATCAGAGGAGGAGAGGATTGATTAGATTAGAGGAGAAGCAGCTGACGGGGGGAATTAGCGAGTCAAGATCTGTTAGTGTGACTGATTTTTGTCTGTGGAGGATATCCCACCTCAGGAGCAGTGATTGGACACATTAAGCCAGATTGTGCTTTTTTTTTTTATTCTTTATTAGTCCCCCAAAAAAGGGTGGAAAAACGCATCCGCTTGTTTTCATATGGATGAGCAGCATGTGTGTTGAGTTTCACGCAGGGAGGCAGAAATCTCCTGGATTATTTTCTTCATCCATCTCTCAGCTCTCGTCCTGGGACGGCTTCTCAGGGTCCCCGTGGGGTCACGGCAGAGGCTTTGACCACTGCCTGGCCTCCGTCCAGTCCTCCCCCAAGACTTGTCTCTCACCGCCGGGGACGCGACCAGCTCACGCAACTGTACAGTAGTCCAGTGTGTGAGCCCTCTTTTCTCAGGCCACCATCATTAGTAATGGTTTTTTCAGGCTGACAGTAGAGAGGAGAACAGGAAATGCAAGCGAAGAGAGAGAGAGAGGCAGGGTTGAAATAAACACTCATCATTGAACAAGACAAGCTGACTTTTTGGGTGGTAATTGGTGCAAACCGCTGCCCAGTGCGTGCTGTAGACACTGTATACTGCTGTGGTCCCTGCAGCCACAGAGTAACACTAGATCAGGTTCTCATGGGGAGGAAAAAAAGGAAGTCACCTCACATAAATCCTTTGTTCAGACTTTTTTTTTCTTTTCTTTTTTTGCAAAGAAAGCCACAGAGGAAAACAGATCCCTCTGTGAGTGTATCATTTCTGGACCGACAGCTCCTTTGCCCCCCTTTTTTACCGCACAGCCAGTAAAAAACACGGGACAATAACTCATGCATACGGCTGTTAAGAAGCTGTGGCTGAAACATCGGATTGCAGCCTGAGTGCGTTGTCTCAGATCAGTCTGGCAGATGTCCAGTTTGTGCAGAATACTGTGTACAGTTGCAGCGCTGCCTTAAAATAACCAGACAGCTATTTACTCCTCCATCACCACATACATTTCCTGAGGGCCTGTGCTGTATGCCAGCTCTGTCTTCCAGCCCAAGCCTCCATTAGGTTTGATTGAGCTGTTTAATGGCCCTCTGGTCTGGATTTGCTATCAGCTGATTGCTGCCAGCTGGATTTCTTTGTCAAACCTCATGGTCAGCTAATGATCAGACCATGAACCAAATCAGAAACACTGATCTGATCTCAGTGGCTTAAATCTTTACTTTAATGTACAAATTGTTGTGTTAAGTTGAATTTCTAAAAGTGCATTTTTCAGCTGCACTTTTCAAAATGAAATGTCAGAATTAAGAGGATAATGCCGCAGCCTGCTCAGTTTTTATCTGGCTTGTGTTTTTTAGTTTGACACAAATCAGAGAAATTAGCACATGCTGGAATGAGACACAGCTGCAGCACTGAGGCGGTTAACCTGCAGAATGTCCATTCTGTGCGCGGCGCTTCAAAGGGCTTGTTTTTGGTCTGAAGCCACGAGTGTAACTGTGATATGCTGCTCTTCATCCCAGGTGCCTCGGAGCTGAGCTGCAGGGAGCTGCGTTCCACCCGTTACATCACCGACGGATCTTGCCGCAGCGCCAAGCCCGTCAAGGAGCTGGTGTGCTCGGGTCAGTGCATGCCAGCACACCTCATGCCGAACTCCATCGCCCGCGGCAAGTGGTGGAGGAGTAACGCTACGGACTACCGCTGCATCCCCGCCCACTCCCGGACGAGGAGGGTCCAGCTGCATTGTCCAAACGGCAACACTCGGACTTACAAAATCCGCGTGGTCACCTCCTGCAAGTGCAAGCGCTTCAGGCCCCACCACAACCAATCAGAGGCCAAGGAGGTCCCGAAGAGGCAACGCAACAAGAAGCACAGTCGCTCGTCTCAAGACCGGAGCAAGAACAACACGCCGCTGATGGGCAACTCGTACTGATGCTCCTCTTCAGCGTCCAGGGACAGACACCAAAGCACACTCATACGCACGCACACGAATACACAACACACCAAGCAACATATCTCCTTCAAATAGGGAGGAGATGCAAAAAGAAATTTCAAAAGAGAGCGAATTCATAAGCTAATTGCTGGGCTGGTTTTTAAGTCATCAGTCTTTGTTCGTCAGCCACATGTCAGCATATGTGTGAACTCTGCTTATTTGCATGACAAAAGGAGTCAGTGCCAGGGCTTGCCCCAACTGTGACTGGTCAGGAGATGTAGCACGGTGTTGGATAATGAGTATCTGATCACCCCAACGGCTCACAACCTCCCTGAGCTCACACATTCCATGTAAGCATAATGAGAAGTCCTCCCCGAGGCTTCAGGCCCATCTGTACAAACATCCAGCGGAAGCAGAGCTGCAGCGCACCGCAGCCCTGTTTAAAGCTGGAAAGGTGTACCTTCGCTCCAAGGTGGTTGTAATCCGTCTCCTTTCGGCTGCGTGTGGAGGAGATGCTGGCAGCTCTGGGGGCTCTGACCGTGGGATGTCGACAGGTTTCTGAGAGGCCCCGGCCTGTTCGGCGGTCCAGGCACTAAAGGCCTCACTCGTCGGGACGGTCAGCGGTCTCCACGCTGCAGCAGCCCCATCCGGGCCTGTCAGTTACAGTAGCGCCTTTCCCATGACCAGACACAGAGTCAGCAGAAACAGAGGAAAAGACATGAGGGGAGAAAGCGGTTTTGTCAGGACTAACACCACGGGGGCACTGGGCAGTCCTGTGACTCCTCGTAATTACTAAATGAGCCCATTCCTGTGTTATTTGAGTCATAAGAAGCCATTTCCTCTAGACATAGCCAGTTCCTGTTTGCTGGAATCGCACACAAAAAAGTGCACATGTGTGTAGGAGGCATCAGAAAATTGTGCGTGGTTGTGTTGTTACCTAGGGGCAGAGCGTTCTCCAGCACGCCCACACCGGAATTCTTTTGTAAGAGGCCAAACAGAGCAGCGATCAAACATCCACAGCCAAAATCCATCCGTTGTGTTAGCCTGCAGGACTCACGACACCTCCTCTCCCATTCACTCCCCACTCCCATTCTGTAAATAGCTCAAACAGGAAAGATGGGAATAAAAATAACACAATGCAAACAATAATTGAGTTTTTATCATTGTATTGAATGATAGAATCCGGCAGGAAGAGGAAGTGGCGATACCCAACGTGTCTGTCAGCGCAGACAACACAGCTCCTTCCTCGGCAGTGCCTCGGTGGGGCTGCGCTCCATGAAGAACGTTCACGATGTTTCCACATATTGTCAGCACCCCGTTGTTTTTCTGCTCATATCGCTTCCTGGTTTTGGTTGTCTAAACTGTACTGACAATGCTTGCTTCTTTTTCCCGACTGTATGTTTGAAATAGCAACTGGAAGGGGGTTTGTCCTGTAAGCTGAGAGCTGTGGCTGTACATATCATACCTGTGTGGTCTTCTGCAGTGGTGCCCCCACCTGACAGGGGGGTTAAAGAGAAGCAGGGAGGGGGGGCTGTTTCCTACAGACACAAAGAAGGACTGCTTTAAAGAATGAACTGCATATTTATTTTTTATTTCCACATTTAAATTATTTATGCAACCTTTTGTAGTAAATGATAGCCATTATTGTCATATAGTATGATAGAGACTTTGGAAATGAAATACTGTACAGTACATGAATAAAGTAAAGGCAGATATATTTGAAAGAGCTGGCTTATTTGTTATTATTCCTATTTGAATGTGTTGCCGGTGACACTTTAACCCCCCATGTAGGATTTATAGGCAATAGGTTTGTTACATACTATATAGTTATAGTTGTGAGCACATGTAGGTGTTGCATTACCAGCTCCAGTGAACCTCATAAGTGGAGTAATCTATGATGACAAATAATGTCCATTAATAAACCCTTAAAATACCCTTATATCTGCTCATGTGGGCTTTATAGCGTCTTAAAAATTACCCATTAAATGCTTATGTAGTGCTAATAAATGCTAAATATGGGGAGGATAATAAGGTGTGACCGTGTTGCCTTTACTTGCACGTGTATTCTTGGGAAATCTCTGAATTTAAATTTCTGTCTGATGCCTGTGCAAAGAAATTCAAGCATTTTGGAAGCTGAGATTTCCAACCGTTTAGACTGTCTGCACTGCTTTGCAAAAGAAGAGGAGGAATCTTTGCTCCTGAGACCTGTGCTCAGTCACAACACCAACATTTCTTTGTTTATGAGGCTGGATGTCAGCCACAGCTATCATTCAACTATTCCTCTCTGCCTCGCCTCCCTCAAGGCTTCAGGTTTGATACACTGCGAGCCTGAGAGTTCAAAACGCATCCCTCTTTGCTTTATTTGAGGGCTCAGCGGATGCTCGTCATATCTGGAGCGCGCAGCTCCATCCGGGGCTCACCGAAGCTTCAGACTCGCAGTCAAACGGGAGTTATGCAATCCAGGCACAGAAAATAGTACCCAACTAAATGAGGTGTTTATGCTAAGTTTCATCTGCAAATGTAATTTTTAATTACCAGGACAAGAGCCCCCTTAGAGGGCCAAATAAGTTCAGAGTAAACACAAAACAGAAGATCGCTGTGGCAACTGTGGCCGAGCGCTCGTCTTTTGTCGTGCCAACGGAGAACAGTAGATATAAAATTTCACTACGTCATCCATAATGTGCAGTCATTATGTCATTTTCAAGCTATGTTTTCCAAGAAAGAACAGACATGGCACGCTTTTACTCAGGCAACTAACATGGAACAACTTTCCCAAGAAAGTCAAGAGCACATACTTAAGAGCAGTGCCAAAATGTATTGATGCTGACAAAGCATCTGCACTGTGCCCTGCAAGTCACCCTTACACACCTGGGGAGTACTAAGGTGCACGAGAAGTCAGGGATGATCTATTCCCAAAAAATGCTACAAGTCCACGACACTTCGTTCAGGCCCCAACGTGAGTGTCATCAGTGAAGTTTTGAATACCAGGTGCAGGAGTCCCTGAGGATCCCTGCTCTGTGTAAAACACCGGACTCGATTAGGTACACACAACGCCAAGAGTTCGCAAACAGATCCCGGATGACTCATGGTCTCTATAAGGAATATTTATAGAACTGACATACTGACCACAATAAATGATAACTGGCTTCCTTTGTTCGAGTGTGGGGGAAAAAATGAAAGACTGCGCTGTAGGAAAAGAATTACACTGTGTTCATCAGGCCTGCAGTCAGCTCTCAGCGCAGACTCCATGTTAACCTTATCTTTCAACTGACGATTGCTTAAAATAATCGCTGTTTCCCAACAAAGATCCGCACTGCTCTTGGCACTCGCTGCAGCCGCAATGAACTTGTCTCCGTCCCGCCACGTCTTCAGTTAAACTGAACAAAAGGACCTACGTGGAGTAAACGGCGAGATACTCCTCACAGATGCACTCCGCCTCCTCCTTTGAACTCGCATAATGGATCGGTAAAACATCTCATTTCAGCTTTGTGCAGTGCAAGACTTATTGTTTAGCATGTAGCCAGAAAGTTGTCTAGAAGGCAGCCACTTGAATGTCTGAGGCGCTGTCAACACAGACGTAACTGATGCTCTGCCAAACGCAGAAGAGACAGTCAAATAAAACAGTTTGTTTATCATCTGCAAATAAAGAGATGCTTGACTGGTGCCTGTTTTTGCCAGTGGTATTGCAAAAGTGAGCAAGTCTCCTCGGTTGACTGCAAAAAGCACCAGTGGAAACTGACTTGAGGTGACATTCATAGCATGTGAAACACTTTCTCTCACACGCCAAAAACGAACCCTTATAAAGTCTTTAATGTGCTGTGTTTCTGGTCAGCTGCCTGTTAAATTGAACTGCTTAACAATCTTGCAGGCTGTCCAAGACGTTTATTGAGATGGAATATATTTACCGAACACATAGCATTCAGACCTTCGTCAAGGATTAGATGAAATCAAAATGCTTCTACACCCTGGTAGTTTCACCTCCGGGCCTTCCAGTCAAACCTTTCCAGGAACGGATATTATTGCTCAAGTCAAACACATATGGACGATGACGGATGTATTCGGAGACGGATGTTTGTGCTCCTCCAACCACTCCCTTATCAGGTCATGAGCGAGCGCTAATAGCTTAAAACAAATGGAAACCAGAAGACATGTCTGGCTGCCTAAAGGAAGGGAGAACGCGGAAAGCACAAGTTCAACTAATTTTGTGTTCCTGCAATGATGCAGGCTTTGGAAGGTGGATAGTGTTTCCTGCAGGCTGAGAGTTCAATTCTCAGCAGGGAAGGGAGAAGCTGGGGCCAGGACAGAGGCGAAACCCAAAGATGTCCTCCTATGTTAACTTCAGCATCCAGACTGCATCTTAAAAAGTGATTCATGTTGTCCTGGGCGAATCGAGAGTGCCATGACGAAACAGACCTCCTCTGCATTCGTAGAAAGATGTGGAAGTAGGTGACACTTTTCCAGAGATGGACAGCAGCACTGTACGGGTCAGGGGCTTCCACTGAGCCATGTAAGCCGCAGTCTCTCAGCTGAGGCCAGGCATGCAGTGAGGCGAGCCAACCATATGTGCTCAGGACAACAGGAGGTGCAGGGGATAGGAAACAGGGCTGTCAACAAACACTTCTAAACAACCACAGTGAGCCCCAAGGTTCTGGAGGCAGAATGCATTTCCTTGCTTAATCATCAGCTTATGGACTTAGTATCTTGTATGCACATCAGCAAATTTTTCACTTCAGTGTTGTGTTTTAACAGATAAAACGTTTGCAAAAGTGAGGTGTCAACTCACAACCTTTTTCAGACCTTAAAAGAGATGAAGATTAAATGTATTTGGTGCAAACTATGTGGTAGGTGTATGTTATTTTGTGTGGGGCCATGTTAAGGCCAATCTAACACGTGTAGCATCAAGAGTTTACATAACCTGTCAGTCGGTAATTAGCTAGAGGTCAATGGAACTGACAACTCAAGGAAAGCTGACATAAGCAGGGTCAATTCCTCCACATACAAAAGCAATTAAAAGTCTGACGTCTACATACATCTGACGTGTTGTAAACTGTTATAACAGTGAAACTGCAAATCTTCATTAAAAAAGCATAAATAAGGTTAGATAGCAAAAATATTTCCTCCTCCCAACATAGAGAGCTTTCTGGGTTCAGGTCCTGATGGAAGAAAACCTTAAAATCCCACATTTATAACACAAACAACTAAAACTCCAGTCTTGGAGCAGAGCCTTTCTCAACATAATGTGAAATGACTTGCTTCATATGTCTAGATAAGGATGGCAGTTTTTTGAAAAATGATCAAATTTCATTCTTTGTATAATATTGATGTTTTTTAGCGGCCTTCAATGAACTCTTACCATAAGCTCTAGACTTTTTGTGGGATAAACGTCACAGCTAAACAAAAGAGGCGAGTCGAGGGCGAGTCGAGGGGTCGCGATCAGCCGCGAACAGCATGGCTTCTCAACACTGTTTCTGATTAAATGCTGATGGACAAAACAATGGTTTAGTTGTAAAATACTAATTTTTTGACCATTAAAATACAATGATAATAAATTCAATCTACTGTTAAAGCTGCATTAAAGGGGGCGGAAAAGCTTCAAAACAATCACTCAACAAGATTCTTGATGTACCTTTAGCTTATCAAGGCTAAAATGTTTGCAAAGATGCACATCCTAACACATCCAGCAATATCTATGTCGCTGTGCAATATTTCTTTTTTCAGTTTCCACTTTTATCTCAAGTTATATCTCTAGTTTGTTGGAGAAGCAGCTAACTGCTCCCCTCTTGCTAGCTAGCTAGCTAAAAGCTCCCTTCTCGCAGTCACATGTTTACTTTGGTTCACTGGTGGCTTCATGCTGGACAGATAGCATACATTTGGCATTTATTTGGAGCTGTTAGCTGTTTTGTTTCCTTCAAAAAGACTGATGAACGAGAAGAATTAGCTGAAAATGTCTAAAAGCGGCAGACAGTGTTGCTGAGCGCTGAATCTGAGCAACACCGGCAGCTTTAGCAATTAGCTAAAGCTTAACTAGCATAATCAGCAATTAGCTCAAGCTTAACTAGCTTTAGGTGTTAATATCAAGCAGTTTATTTAAATTTAACAAACTTTTACCTGGTTAAATATTAAAAAATCAAACTGAATAAACACTCTCCTGGAACAAGCTGTTTTATTTGTTTTTTAAATAAAATGTTGATGGATCAAATGTTTTCAAATGTAGGCTGACAGAGACCCAAAAACATCATGTTCAACATGTTTCAGCAGCTACAGCAAATTCCCAGTTTGCTCTTTGACACATTTGATCAGTTTGCTTAAACTCGTTGGAAATGAGCTGACTCACTT
Organism: Chaetodon trifasciatus; assembly: GCA_037975065.1. Taxonomy (NCBI): domain Eukaryota; kingdom Metazoa; phylum Chordata; class Actinopteri; order Chaetodontiformes; family Chaetodontidae; genus Chaetodon; species Chaetodon trifasciatus. The sequence continues at coordinate 3,820,239 of JBBMOE010000047.1, read as the reverse complement.
TACTCCCCACCGTCAGCTGGTCATTTTCCACAGACTGTGACCCAGGATTTGACAAACCCAGCCCGACGCTCCCTCCCAGGGTGGAGCACAAAATGGCTTCGAGGTACCGGAGCTGCTGCTGCTCATCATGTCTAAAATATGTCTGTTTCATTCTGTGGCATTCAGGAGTTTCTGTCAGCAGCCGTGTCATCTCCAGATGGTGAGCAAAGCGGATGCATTTATTGAGTAATGGAAAGAGTCGTCTGTTCAATTAAGCTGGATATATTGTACATGTATGCACACTGGGGCTAACCTGTCGCTACAGTATACGCACACAGAAACACACACTCTCATATAAAGCTGGTGGTCACCCAAAGCACTTGAGTTAAAGCATGTTTCCAATAAGGCGAGTTAATTCAGCAGGCATTTCTGAAAAATACAGCGACTAGAGGGATCGTTAAAGCTTGCCTCCTTTAAGAGCGCACAGAAACAATTAAATCCACTGCAGATGATTTTTAAACAGGAGCAAAGTATTTGTGTGGGTGGTAGACATGGCAAGTTGGGGATTATGCAGCCCATGAGAAACAGATTTATGACAGGCAGTAGTCTGTCTCTAACCAAAACCTCCCCTCGCATTTTGAATCCTTACAGAAATAAATACAGAGAGTGAATCAAACCAATTTTCTTGATGTCATCATCGCTAACCACAAGGATGCTGATTGTATTAATGTGGTGGTGCCAACCAGACCGTGACTTGTGATCCATCCCTCCCTGTACCCTCCCTTCTCTTCCACTCATAAATTGTTTGGCGCGTTATAGCCGATTCTGATCATGACAAAGCTCTCTGGACAGGAGCTCGCCGATGACAACAGCATCTTTGCCCTGTTTGAGTTAGATTAATTTCTGTGGCATTATATCACCACACTGGCTCAGCGACTGAGCCCACTCGCTCCCCTTGGCTGGTGGCGCTCCCTCCCTGGAGGAGGATATCCTATCTAGTGTAGCCTATCTTGGAAAACCACAGACACCATCCTCAGTTCACTGGCATTGCAAAATAGGCCGTGCAGGACTGAGAAGTAAACAGTGGCGTATTCCCCTTCCCAGAACAACAAACTAGAGTTTTTTCCCTAAGGGTTTATGGCTACTTCCACAGACAGACCGGTGCCTTTGTGCTTGTTTGTATGTTTATGTCATAGTTCCTCAGTTGAGGAGGTTATTTTAGGGCACAAGCGTAGCATTACATCTTCTGTCACCCTGAACTTGACGATATTCCTCTGTTAAATACATGATGTAAACAGTTAGGAAACTCAACTTTGTCCCCACATGGAAGCTGTTTTATTTCTGAGCCCGGCTGCTGATTAATCAGGCGTCAGTTTCTTTTTTTCTTTTCGCTTCACTCTGGCCCCCATTGGACTAGCTCAATGCAATCAGCTCCAAGTGCAGAGGAAATTGCTTCCTATCCATGTGGCCGTGGGTGCACGACCCAGGAGAGGCTGAGGCAGATATCTCCACAATCTCCCCCAGCTTAGGAGAGTTTAGGATCAGGATCAATTCAGCTCTCCAGCCCTTATCAGATGTCAAAGAGCCTCTGGAACTGTACGCCTAATTCAGTGTCCCAGTGTTGACCCAGGTTGCAAAGAAGGTCCCTGCAAGTACGTTGGCTCAGTGTGGTCAGAAGTACTGCCCCTAAATCAAGCTTTTTGGTGAAACAGATGATTCTGGGAGGATCCGTCAAAACTTATGCTGCTCTAATGTCATATTTTCCGTCTAAAATGAAGCTTTTTCTCTAAAAAAAAAAAAGGTAATTTATGCTTGGAAGCCCTTACCCGGCTTGACAAACAACAGCATAATTGATAGCTGGGCATGACTATCAAATGCTATAATCGCTTCTCATGGAAATATTCTTCTCAGGGAAATGTGTGGTGAGAGCAGAGTAGTCCGATACTGGGGCGTGGGCAGGATTATTACTGTTATGACAGCTACAGCTAATTGTTCATAAAATAGTTCTATGAGAAAGTGTCTCTTTTTATGACTCACAGTCTACCATCTGTCTTTCTGAGGACAACTTTTCCATTTAAAACATTAAGTGTTTGCATCATCTCCAGTTTCTCAGAGAGATCAGTAGAAGCCTGGGACTGTACTCAAAAATAACTCACAGCCTTTGTTTTTGCTGTTTATGATGATATATAACCCACAGGCTTTGACATCGACAATGATGTGCTTCTATCGCTGCAATAAAATCGAGAAGGCGACAATCTCCGTCTTCGCTTTCCTGTCCTTCACGGGTTTGTTCGGTTGAATTCACATGACTGAATTTCACTGTTGCCTGGAAAAGCATGGGATTGTTTCATGTCGTTATCATAGTGCGCTGAGATTGCTTCCTTAGTCAGCATATCTGACCCAGCAGGAAGGAAAACGGGGCAAGCAGTATGTTTTCTACCTCCAGTGAAGAGGAATAGACGGGGAGAGAGTTGATTCACCCAGCAGATGCCTCTGGGCCCTTTTAAGGACAAGCAACCAAGAGAACATAGATAATTAAATGTGTTACAAAACCATCTCAGGCTACTGTGTGCGGCACCTCAATCACAGAAAAGAACATTTTAAAGGAAAACCCATAGTGTGTCATTGACTTTGGCCAGAAACTTGCATGTCTCTGCACTATTTTGCTTACAGAAAACACTCTTTTTTCCCGACAAATTTGAATAACACCGCTCAATGCCAAACGAAATATGACTGCCAGACGGCAAGGCCAAACACCTTCTTGAAAGATGGCTACATCAGTGGGGATGAGATTTTTACGACATGATCGATCACATTTTGCAGCAACTTGGCAAGAACAAAGCACACTGAGAAAAACGTCCAATAAATAAAACCTGATTGCTGTTGTGTCAACAGTTGATCACCCAGCATAGATGCTGTGTTTTCCCTCCAATCTCTGTGATGTAAATGATGTGTTCTGCGTCTGGTTCAGACTCGGCCTCTCTCAGTCTGGCCGGTGATGAAAGTGAAACTAAAAAGAAAAATACATAAGCAAGTGCAGTACAATTTACAATTCCAGTCATACTTTTCTGATTAACTTTAAGTGTTTTGTTATCTTGTACACTCCAATGTTGAAAACAAAACTTGTTTTTGTGTGAAAGGAATTCCAGGAGTGGAGAGCCACTCGCGCACACTATTGTGTAATCCTTTAAAGTCACAAGAACGCAGACCTTGTAAAACCTTGCAGCCAAAAGTCCAGACCCCCATGCAGCTCTCTCACCAGACTCCAGATCTGAAATGGCTTAGGTCACAGATTGAGGCACCACTGGCCCACCCAGGACCAGCACTCCACCCATATGTACACTGGCCATAAGTGTTTGGACACCTCTCAGTCTGGGACTACTTTTGTATTCTATTTTTATAGAATATTAAGTTTTCCTTCAATAACCTGCTCATTTTTGCTTCCTGATAGTTACTAAGAAAGTTGTTGTACATGAATTATAATCTTAATAACCTAATCCTAATAACTCTAGCCCCCAGAACAAGGCATTAGTGCTTTATAATGACTATTAAAAAGCCAGTATGCGACTATGTGTATCCTTATATGAGACAAATTTGTGCCTTTAATCAATAGCAATCCATCTGGACAGTGCTGAAGTTTGAGGGAACAGAGAGCCAACAGGTCCAAAATGGAGGAAGTTAGCATGGCTTGCTAGCTTTGTTGCACCATCCACCTCTGTGAGTCAACAGTACGAATACAGACAGATTGTGTCATCTAAAAAGTGAGCTAATGAGCTACCTGTCAGTTAGCAAGTTTGTTAGGGGAGTAGAAATCCTAGGAGAAAAACTAGAAATACTGTCAAGTTATTATGACTGACTAACAATAGCATTTGGCTAGTGCTAGTCAGTCAACTGCTAACAGTTAGCTCAGTGGTTAGCTCACCAGCTGCCACAGTTCTATTGGGCCAGTGAGTAGTCACTTTGTCCCCAAAACTGCCAGACGAGAAAACAAAATAAAAACAATCTCAGGGAGCTTTTGTTACAGACTAGCGCTAGCATCTTCCCAGCTAGCTAGTGTGTTAGCACTTAGCTCACCTGCTACACTAGCTCACCCACTAGCCCTGTGAGTAGTTCACCAAACTTCTAGATATTTTATAAAGGCACAAGGATGAATGAAGCTCCCGACCACGGAGCCTTTTCTATCAGGCCGCTTAGTGCCACCGCAGAGAGCACAGCGGGTCAACAACCTGTCAGCAACCTGTGGATGATGAACATGATTGGAACAGCAGACTGGCTCAGGATAGTTCTGGTGGTCTGCCTCACTTCCACCTCTGGAATGTCCATATTACAAACTGCAATCACTTCCTATCTTCAGAACTGTAACAAGCGCGTAGTTCATTTCAATGTCAGATGTCTTTTTTTCCTCCTTTCCCCCCACCATGTAATGGCATTCACTGCGCCGTGTGAGGACAGACGAGGAGAGCGCTTTCTGCTCCCATAAATAAGGCCGAGGTAGGCTCCGGCCTGTTTCATCCATCACTGGGCTGGAGCTGTGTTTGTAGAGCTGGAGGGAGCGAGGGGGTCCAGATTCATCCATGTTCCCAGCAGCCGTTCCCCTGTGGGAACTTCACACAGCCATTAAACACCTCATGGCAGCCCGCTAGCTATTGGGCCAGCTGAGCTGAAGAGAGAGCTGCAGTCCCACAAGCTCTCCTCGCGTCCCCGTGGACGTGTCAACAGGTTTTTCATTTAAAGTTTTAGTGCACATCTCGGGCACATAAGTCTGCTGAAATAGGAGAAATGGAGGCGCATACGTCCTCAGACTAACAGAGAGTCACACGGGTGTTAATGTAGGACGTGTTGTAGTGATGTCGTTTTGATTTGATCACAGTAACAGAAATAATTGTTCGCATACAGAAAATCTAGCATAGTCAGGAAGTGTTCGTGGATCACAGCTGAATTATAATGAAGCTATTTAGGAGAGTGCAGTGCAGCTGATGTGACTTCGGAGCAGGTGTTCCAAATGCTCTGAAATCAGCTCTGATGGCTGTTTGAACTCCGTTTTACTGTACACCGAATGAGAATTGACAGCTTTTAACAGTCCAGTGTGGAATTGGTTTACAGCAATTCAGACGTTTAAATATTTATCTCATTAAATCAAAACCTGCTTGATAAAACGATACAGAGTCAGCAGCTCTGTTCAACTACTTTGGGCCTTTTTCGCCATTTATCTCGACGGTGATCGTGAGGTCATCTCAAAGCGCTCAGAATCCATGACAACGGAGATCCTTCGATAAACACAGATGACTTCTGGGATGTCAGCAGGCCGGTGAAACCTGCGGTTCAAGTCTAAAGGGATGCGATAGCATCTAACATGCCCTTAAGTCACCCTTGGGAGTGAAACGAGGTGGTTTTTATGAGGGAGTGGAGCGCAGGTGTTGAAATTGACAGACTGCGCTGCAGATTCCCAAGCTTTTTAAAAGCATGCATCTGGACTAATAAAGCGCCTCCATTTATAAAGACAGGGCTGGACCCAGATATGTGTGCGTTTGGTTATCATCACTTACCACTTTATTAAAAATCTAAATGAAAAACATAATTATAAACAAACCAAACCAACATCTCGCTCTCCAAAATCCTGACAAAGGGTCAAATTCCCCAGCTCGAGTGTTTCCCCCCACCCTGCCGTGGGAGTGGTGCGTTTGATCTCACCTCGCTCTGATTAATTAAAGGAGAATGCCACAGACTCTCGGTGTCTCCATGGCTTTCACACAGCCGCCCCAAAGAGCCGAGCCGCATCATTCAGGCTTTGTGCTGTTGAGACTGAAGAGGTGGCTGCTTCCAGCACTCCTTCAAACCACACTCCACATGCCACAGATTCCTTCTGACCGCACAACTGGGCAGAAGCAGATGCCTGATTGATGCATAGACTTCACTGAGTGTGTTTTCTTCATCAAACAGTCTTTGAACTCCACGACTTTTATTATTATGGTGATTTTACTCTCCAGCATCATAGTGGTATAGTTCGTAAAGAGCTGATTTACACCCGCATGAGGAGAGTGTTTATCTCTGTTTTTATAACAGTTTTTATCTATATATCTATTTAGAGAGCATTTTCTAATAAGTTGCTCTTTAGAAAGGGTTTATAAAGACTTTATTAATGGTTAATAAATCATTTTTAATGCTCTATAATTCAGTTACAAACCATTAATAAGGATGCCAGCTTGTGAAAAATTTTTTGCACAGTTTTGCACAGCGATGAAACAGTAAAAAATAGTAGAAAAAAAATAATCATGTGACAGAATAAAAGGATCAAGAGTTTCTCTCTTTCAAAGCCATCAAGTCTGGAATTATACATTTTGATGATAATAATAAAAAAAAATTAGTAGAGGATAATAAACATCAAGTCTATAAATGTTAATAAAGTTATTAGTAAAGGTTTATAAAAACATATGAGAGTTAATAATCCATTAATGAAGAGTCACAAAAATGTAATCTGTAATTACACACTTTCATAAGTAATTAGTAAAGGATAATAAACATCAATTCTACAAATATAAGTGTTTATAAAGTTACTAATTAAAGGTAATACAGATCATTAATAAGGGGTAATGACCATCATTTTAGCAGTTATGAATGTTAGTAAGTAATTAATGAAAGTTGGTAAACAAGAGGCCTGCAGATATAAATGTTAATTTCATTAATAAAGGGGAATAAAAATTAAGTCTGAGTTTGGAAATGGTCATTTATTAGTTATTAATAAGGACTGAGTTTCTCACTGTGTAATAAGCCAATGAGAAAGTTGTTATAATTAGAAAAAAGATAGCGGGTTCTTACACAAATGCAGTTCTGCATTTATCAGCCGTTAATGAAGCTATTAGTCAGCTGTCCCAGCTGATCAATGTTCTCATCTTCCGTCCTGTTCAATACGTTTCCTCCTTTCGAATCATTTCACTGGGAACAGAACACACTCCTCCAGCTCTGTGAGGGAGTGTGCCTGTCTGTGAGATGGACTGCACCATTATAAAGTATCTCTCTGAGCTCCATCATGCAGCGTGACAGTCAGGACACGGCCCTGGATCGGTGACAGCACCCATAAGTCTCCAGCGGGGCCCCGGGGACGCTGTGCAGGTGCCTCCCGTTCCTGCCGCGGTCGCCAGCCAGTCGGCCCCTAAATGGCTCTCCTCCTCCGTCTCTGCTCGCATCCCCTTTAAGCTGAGCTCCATCACGTCACTCAGTAAGATGTTCCACAGCCATGGAGGGGCTTAGCGCACGACGCCATGTTTAGTCATTAGTGAGCAGGAGATCTGTGCGAGCCGGGCTGGACGCGATATCAAATGTCACATCTGACAGGAGCTGGAGAGGAGAGCATGTGTGTGTGAGCGAAGGGGTGAAGGATCAAAGAGAAAAGCATACTTACGGTAACTTACACCTGGTGATAGTGAAGCATCAAGAGCGCGCTGCTTAAACAGAGATACACTTGTAAAACAGGCGAGAGTTGGCCTCCTGTAAGATGCATTAGTTATCAGCTGGTCTGACTCACAGGAAGTATGCAGCTCGTATAAGCCTTCCAATGGCCCACTCTTTCAGTCAGCATCCCCTTCTGCTGTCTGCTCCTTACCTTTAAAAGTCGATGTCGCTAAATGAAACAACAAGCTGTGAACCTACATGTTAAAAATGGCAAGTTTTGACCATGTTTTGGATCATACAGTTTGGTGTTCCTGCCTGGTTCTTCTGCTGGGATGTTAATGCCAGGGCTCGCTCACCATGTGCAAATATTCCACCAAAACCCAGCAGTATCTTGCAAGGGCACCATTGCTGCACGCTGGGCTTAGCACCACCCAAGGCCACTGTGATTGGAACAATTTCTGTCTGAAATCAAGTGTGGACATAGATTCAGCTACAGCAGATGAGTTATTAGCTATCATGAAACTAATTAAAGGAGAAATTTGACGTTTTAGGGAATACATTTGCTCACTTTCTTGTCCAGATACCACTCTCACATCTGTAACATGAATTTGTTGAAAGAGCCAGCAGCCGTTAGCTTAGCTTAGCATAAAGACTGAAGCATTGGAAACAGCTCGGCACTTTAATTCGTACAAAAACAACAACTCTCTTCCATGATTTGTTTAGCAGCTGATCACCTGTTATGCACAGGTATACTGCTGAGCAGTCGGTGTACTCCTCCTTTGTCCAAACAGCTGTCTAACAAATGAATTATTACTTCACTTGATGCCTCAGCAGCTGTGATTTGTCAAGAACAGGAGGGCTGCGATTAAAAGCAAATAACTTGACAAACAATTAGTGCGCTTGAACACACAACCACAGTTCTTATAAAGGCACTGGCATGGCATGTGTGTGTATGGGCCAACTGGGCTCAGGTTGAGTTTGTTAGGAAACAGACCAAACACCCGGCAGACGTAAAGGCAAATGTCCCACTGAGTCTGTAAAGTCCGACTCAGAATGTTAACAGAAAATCGCAGCTTTTCCCAAAACTGCTAAAAACACAAAGGGGATTCTGGGTACTGACGTAGCTGGGGCGTGAGGGAACAACCACTGCTAACTGCCATAACCCACAATGTTAACGTCCTGATGGAGAAATGTGTAGGTCCAAGTGTATTTGGGGAGTTGATAAACGATGCTGATCAATGTTAATCACAGATGTGACAAAATGATGCCAGTCATGGTTGATGCTAACAACAGAAACAGTAAAAGTGCTTCTGATGAGATGTCATTTGACTACAAATACATATCATCAATTATTAAGTGAGTAAGTAAGTAAGGGGCATTTTAGAGTCCTCGCTGATTGAGGTGGAGATAATTCCTTTTTTTTTTGGTAGATTAATCAATACCAGTGATAGAAGAGTTTCATAAGATGATCATGTTAAATATTAATGTGTAAAATAAAGTAACTACAGCTGTTAGACAAATGTAACGGAGTAAAAAATACAGTATTAGACTCTGAAATGTTGTGAAGGAGAAGCAAAAAGTAATAAAACTGCTCACAATAAAACTGAGGTAAAGTGCAGTACTTTTACAACTTTCCAGCATGTATATGTGTATAAATGTGTGTATGTACTGTATTCTGTCCGTGGCTGTATACATGCATGTGTACAAGGCGCGATGTCATCATCGTGTTGCAGCTTCAGCCTCGTCACTGTAATCTGTTCTTGACACTGATTTATTATGTTGTGGCTGCGTAAGCATTTGTGTAATTCTGCTTTCAGTTTTTATTATTATTTATTTTCAAATAAATACAGAAATAAAGATCGATCAGCCCATCAAACACGTGTCAAGTGTGCATGCGTAGTGTTGCTGTAAGGAACAGCTCACAGGTTTGTCTCCAGCTTGTTCAGCTTTTGAAATATATCTTTTTCTGCTCTGCTGGGAGGATATTTTGCTTTCAAGCCAGCTGCAACCCAAATGTTTTCTGAGAGTTTTCATGCGCCTCAGGCATATTTCTGCCAAATCACAAAAACCCAAAGGACTGAATTAGCACAATTTAACAAATCTCAGCCATTATTACACATTTTTGCATTACGTATTGCCTTGAACAGTGCAAAACCATAGATCTAGTTGAAATAACACATGAGATTGTTCAGCCAAAACTATGTGACATACACAGCAAACATTCGACTTGACATTACAAGTTCAGCAAGTGAGGGGGGGCTGGGAGAAGCAAAAAGGATTCCACTGATGTTTGCGCCACTAAAAACATGCATCCTCTAGTGAATAACAACAGAACGCCGTCCAAATGGGCTGTTGTATTGAAACCTTAGATCACCGAAGGGAGAAAGAAAAACTTTGTGCGAGTTAATGTCTTCCTTTTGGAGCAACTATCACACATGTATCCGTGTCTTGAGAAATCGAGTGCCATCCGACTCTGCTTGTATCCACAGTACCAGTTAAGGAGCAAAGTAAGATGAACTGGGATCAGGACAGGTCAGATAATTCTGTGTTTTTACGGTGGTCATCGAAAGGTGCTGCAGGATCCATTAGGAATAACGGTTCGGTGGACAAATAGAGCTGGGTGTCTCTGAAGTGCTGATTGAGCCGGCAGATGGAGTATAAATTATGATGAAAAGGCATCAGCAAGGTTGACCCCCCTCCATCTATGCTTAATCTGCAGCCAAGGAGAGATTTTATTTTCCTTGCAAGATCGGGGGAAAAAAACGGCCGGGGAATCATTCTGCTAAGCCCTCGGTTGGCAGGCTCTGTCTCGGAGTGGTTCAGCATCTGTTGCTTTATTTTCCGATGGAACTCTCAGCTCGATTTCTTTTTTTTTTTTTTGCCTAAATGATTTCTTGCACCATGTGAAATTGATCAATCTTTCATAATAGCAGGGCTAGCTTTAATTTTGAAAATGTCCCACATCTTGAGTCCAGTTTGCAAACTTTGGCAACAGTCAAAAAACCCCTGAGGTGGTATCAGTGTAATAGAGGTCAGAACATATTAAAAAGAATGAGTTTGTTTAAATAAACAGGGATAATGGCCGGTTCTGGTCTGAAATGGTCTGTTTTGCCATGTTTTGGTAGTAAAGTTTAGTTTAGTATCGTAGCAATTAAACACAGGAATCGTAAAACAGAAAATGATAAAATCCAGTAATAAAATGCCAAGTGAGGAAACAAATTAATGGGGCATTAATCTATCACAGCTGGCCTCTAGATCCATCTGAAGCTATTAAATACCGCTACCAAGGCTGCAAAATCCTCTAAATTTGTTATTTTAATAACACACTGTTTTTTAGGGATTTCTTTGAAAAAATGAGGCCGCTAACTTAAAGATAAGCGAACAAAAAGGACCAGAAACACAACTTCCCAGGCCGTGCTAACGGCACCGTCCAGCGATCACAACGGGGGGATGACATAACTCCTTTCACTTCCACAACCTGAATCACAAGAAAAAAATAAAAGAGCCGAAAAACCGTCTCCAGTCGTGCACAGTCAGTTGCAGTGAAGCCTGACCTCTTTCCCTGTGACTCCATCATGCACCTGTGCAGGCGAGGACCTCAGGGACGGTCCCTGTTCAAACCATGCATGGGGCCTCGGGCCTCCCTGTCGTGCCTGATGAATGTTGAAGTGTCCCGGGGTCCTCTCCCCGTAGGTGTGGGTCCCCCTCCAGAGGCCCGATTAAAACGGCCTGCTCTCTCAGCTGTGTTTGCCGCTTGTCAAACACTCTGGTTTACGGGCTTCATTAGCGGAGGAGGTGGGTTACATATGGGGAGTGTGTTTTACTGCCACTGGCTGTCTGTAAAGTCCAGAGATCACGACTTGTCTGACACTCAGTAAATCAGCCAAGCTTGTGCACATTTCGGTTCAGTCGTGGAACACAAGTGCAAAGCGGATGAGAAGGAGAAGCTGTTATGGTTACAGAACAGTTTCAAGAAATGAGAAATGCTTAAAAGCACTGCCAGTGCAAAATCCAACACTGTAAGACTTCATGACACGTAATCAATACCTGACTGTGTTTATGGGAACGTCTTTTGGCTGTGTTTTGTGTGCATGCGCGGGTCAACATTAAGTCCAGACAGATTTTTCTCCATGTAGCTTTGTTGCAGCTGAGTCCTGAGAGTGTGTGTTCTGTGCTATTATGTTGTTAATATTATTATTATTATCAGTATTATGCTATTATAGGATGTTTGCATGTGAGCGACCTTCACTGGTTTGATACTTCAACAACAATACTGTAACTTTTTGTTAAAAAAAAAGACAGAAAAAATACATCAAATGTTCATTCTGCATATAATGAAGGTGTCAGAGACAATGGGCATAAAACCTGTTGAAAGAGCCACAAAAAGGTCAAAACTAAGTTTAAAGAACAACTTCACTGTGAACCAACACGTTTCAGCTTGTGCTCTTCATCATTCAGCACATTACAGGGAACATTTAAATTATATGGACATGAAAGAAAAAATATATAAGAAATTAGAAAAAAAACAAAAAAAACAATCAAACATATTCAAGGGACCTGTGAGGAACACCACGAGGTAACAGAAAGATGTGGGAAACCCTTCTGTAACCTGTGTGGTCGACACTTTAAAGACATGATGCTTTCACAGGATGTTTAGAGAAACCGCTGATGACACCTGCTGACATTTGAAGACAAAGCTCAGTTAAGAGACTGAGGTGCTGTTATTTGCTAAGTTATGGCTGAAAAATGTCAGCCGTGTTTGCTCTAGATTCACTCCCACACAGTAATGAAACAGTGATTTAATAGTGTAAACTCGGGATACAACAGAGTTAAATCCAAAGGAATTTTTGCAGTGGGAGGTTACAGCAGATCTGTGACTGTGTTAACAATGGAGGAATAATTTAGCTCCCAATAAAGTCAAATGTAAACAGTTACGTTCAGGACCACAACAGAGTCTTTTCGATAACATAAACTGGCAACAGACAAGTTTTTTGCTTTAACATATCATCATGAAGTAAATACTGATTGGACAGTGTGATGGCTTTACAATAATGGCGTTTAGATTGGTTCCCCATAAGGAAAATGAAATATGAATGGCGATCCAGTCCGGCTGACATCACTTCTATCTGCTTACATGTCTCAAATATACACTAAATGAATGAGTGAAAACAGAAAGCGATCCAGTCGTCTTCATGACAGTGTTGCCAACAATAACAATAACAATAATACCACTAGGTGGGGTTAAAAAGTTGATATTTTCCACTTTAAATACAACCCTGATTCCAAAAAAGTTGTGTTTTACAAAGTGCTCCTGACTCCACGCAGTAATCTACTTCACCCAATCATGTGTTCACAAAGTGGCAAACCTCACTCCATCCTTACTTGTGAATGACGGAGCCTTTCCAGGATGCCCCTTTCATACCCAATCATGACACTATCACCTGTTACCAATGAACCTGTTTACCTGTGGAACGATCCAAACAGGTGTTTTTGGAGCGTTCCACATCTTTCCCAGTCTTTAGTTTCTCCTGTCCCAACTTGTTTGAAACGTGGTGCTGCATCAAATTCAGAATAAGCAGATATTTACATCAATCAATGACTCTGATGAGGTCAAACATGAAATATATTGTCTTTGTATTATTTCAGTTGAGTATATGTTAAGAAGGATTAGCAAATTATCACATCCTCTTTCACTTTTGTTTTATGCAACATCTTTGGAACTGGGACAGTAACTAAATGAAAAGATAACTTAGTGTGAGTTTTGAATTACAGAGGTCAATAGTTGGGCTTTATAATAATAAAATTACATATTGTACCTTTATTTTTGGCCGTTTGTTTTGATTGGCCTCTGAGCTGGAACTGTTGTGATTGGTTGAAAAGAGACAAAGATGGCGGGGAGACCCGCTAAGCGAAGAGAGGAGCAGAGCGGCAAGTGGTCGGATATTGTTTGAGTATCTGTTACTAAGACAAAGTGAAGTTCAGTTAAGACGCCGTCACGGATCTATTCCTCCCTGATTTCAGTTAATTTAGCTGCACGTCAGTACGCGCGTGAGGTCCGTGGATGTTTGTTGTTAGCCGCTAAGCTAGCGGAAATAGGATGCTAATTGCGCAGTTAGTATGTTAATGACGCGCTAACGGCTGGTTTAGCTAACATCTTCAAGTTAGCTTGTGTGATAGGTAAACGCGGAGGAGTGGGGGGCTTTGACCCGACGTTTTAAGGTCAGGCAGACCCCGCAGTGACCGGGAAAACTGCAGGTCTTCTGATGAACATGCTGGTTTGTCTGTTCAGGTGCCAATGGAGAGCTAGCATGTGGTCTCTGATGAAGACTTCAGCCGGACAGAGCCGGATAACGTCCAACACCCTGCCACTTTGTCCCGGATTGACCGTGAACTGTAAGTTTTACATTTCATTTAGTGTACTTCCAGAGTAACTGCATTTTGGTTAAATGCTATTTTGAGGATTATAGTGATTTTTCTCTGTTTTTCTCTGTAACGCATGTGTGATTGTCAGTAGAGGCCAATGACAGAGCGAGGTCCTGTAGTTGGTTGTGGATGGTGTCCTTCTCTCTGCAGCAGTTAATATGCTGCCCAAGTGTTGTGTAGGAAATACTAAGTATTTACTTAAGTAAAGGATCTGGGTACTTCCTGTACCACTGTTAAGTTGTAGAGTGGCAACAATCAGTCTGTCTGTTAATTAATTAAATAATTTTCTGTTTAAGGGGATCTAATTTGTATTTTTTTTGTTTGTTTTTATTTTTGATTGATTACAAATTAGGCCAGCAAAATATATTTGAAAATCATAGGTGAGCCGTCAGCAGACCCCGGGGTTGGTTATTTAAAAGTGAATTAACCTAAATTAGGTTGTTGTTGTTGTTGTTGTTGTTTCTGTTTGCAAGCTGTGATCATTTCACGTACCTGACTCCGTCTTTGCAGTCTAACTTCAGTTTGTGGCCTCTTAGACACAGAATGTGGTGTTGAATAAGGGTTTTGCTGAGTTGTTCAACCAGTGCAGTCCTCAGTCCTCTTGGATAAAATTATTGGACATTTACCAGAGTGCTTATTATATCAAGTCCCACTGCCACAAATCTAATGCTTTGAATTATTTGGACTTATTTGCCAGAAATACTGTATGTGTTCCTACCACATTTGTCTCCTAATGCAGTGAGACATAAGAGCACCTAATGCCAGTGAGTGAATACATATGGGAGAAAATTTGTTCCATTTCTTAGAGATTTAGTTGGAGGTAACTTTATATTTTCTGAGCTTTTAATATCAGGCAGTCAACTGACTGAGGAGACAGGACCAAGCAGTCATGAGAGAAGCCCTCATCTATTCTGCTTAATGCAGACTCAGTATTGGCTGTGACTGTCATTTTAATTCTCACCCAATCAGGCTACTTTCACTATTGATGTGCTGGAAAATAGTGATGCACACTTTATGGCCCGTGCCAGACATGGCAGACGCGCCGCTCTGTGGTGGTGACAGCATTTATGTTTCCCAGGACGTATTTCAATTTAATGATGCAAGTAAAACGAGGGCTTTCCCTTGAGCTTACTTTTTGACTATTCCTATTTTTCAAGCAATTTCACCTGTCCACAGCCGGCCTCAGATCGCAAACTGATGTTGTGCTGAAGCATGACATTGATGTCTTTTTGGGTTTCAAGACTTTGTTGTGGAAAACTGGGAAACAAATGACTTCAGAGTCAACTGAGGCATTGAAATACCTGTATGTGGGTGTGCTGTCACTACGGGTTTTTTAGTACTTTGGCAGTGAGCTGACAAGCCAGCAAATCTGGCAACTTTTGCGCTTCTTTGGCAGTTTTCATCATCCACTTTCCTGGTGGTCTTCAACCTACCAAGTCATAGCATTCAGCCATCTAAGTGCTCAGAGAAAGACCTGGCAGGGAGGCGAACCTGGCAAAGTGGTCTGTCATGCAGAAGAACTGCAGTGCGTGTGGCACATCGCACGCAGGTATGTGAGTGTGTGCATGTTGGTGTTGATGGCGTCTAGTGTGGGAGCAGGCAGCTCTGTCATGAATTTAAACAGCTCGCTGAGGACAAGGCGCTGGCAGCCGAACGCACATCTGAGGTGACGCATCATATAAAAAAGGCAACGAGCGTTTAATCTCTTTCTCCTTGAAAAAGAGCAGCTCCCTCTTTCGCAGAGTTCCCAAAAAAAACACTACATTCTCCAACAACGCAGATGGGGGTTGAATAATTCATGGCAACACAGGCAAAGTGTCCTCATGCTGCAGTTCTATAAAAATAATCCCATAACATCATCACACTCACCCCATAGCTCGCGGCGCTCATACAAGGCAGCTGGGAGAGGTTGACTGGCCTTTAAGCCTCATGACTCAGACTCCATTCACTGGGCCTCCTCTAGTCTTTGTGAAGAAAACTTTGAGAGAAAGAGAGAGGAATTTTATTAGAAAGGAGCACAGAACTAAAAGAGAAGCTATCAAGACTCTCCTGCTATGTATTCAGACGTCAGCATGCTAACATGCTCACAACGCCAAAGTTTTTAAGTCTTTCACTGTGTTAGCATGTTAGCATTTGCTTATTAGCTCTAAACACAAAGTACAGCTGAGGCTGATGGGAATGTCATTAGTTTTGCAGGTTCAGAATATTTCATCCACAATCACAAATGTCAACCTTATGGTGGCGCTAGAGGTGAAGTCAGGGGATCAGTAGATTCATTCAGATGAATTGCCTGAGAACCTCGAATATTTGTTCAAAATTTCATGGCAAACCATCCACTGCTTGTCAAGATACATCAGCCTCAGCCGAAGTGGTGGACCAACAGATGACATTCCTACATCGACGCCAGTAGTGCAACTGTGTGAGTACAAGGAGAGAAGAAAGATAAATGCTACGTGTCTGCGGAGAGGAGATGGACAGTGTGTTTCCTGAAGTGAATGTGACTGAGCTCAGCTTCCAAGGGGCAGCCTACTTATTTTGGCCGTTTTTGTTCATCTTGGCAGACGCAGTATTAACAGTCGTCCGCCCCTTCCTTTAATGTGCTTCCAAAGTCAAGTCGAACAATTTCATTAGAACAGCACTTTCCCGTCCTGGGGGACAGATTGGGAGACAGTTGACAGGGATGAAAAAAGCAGGAACTGACGATAAAAGGATGAAAAAGAGGTCAGGAAGAGGAAAGAAGAAAAGGAGGTGAAGACTGAATTGCTCTGATATTTCACCCAACTTGACAGGACAGTTGTGTTAAATGCAGTGAGTGCAGTTAACTTGGCTTTGAGTCTTTCCCTCACACCTCCTTTCTGAGAGGTGAAGCAGTGACAAACGGACGTCTCATGGCTCTTTGCCAAACTCCCCCCTCTCTGGAGTGATGCCATCTCCCCCACAGAGGATATTAACAGTGACCCCTTATGTTCATACTGTGACCCGTGGACAACCTCGCTGCTCTGTCTGCTCAGTTTGTTCCAACTCTGAACGCTGTTGTCAATTTATTCAAGGTTTCCGTGTGTGGTTATGATAACATGAACCCCAAAAAGACATTTACATTGTGATAATGTGTGCCTGGGAGCAAGTCTATTTACATGTAAGTGCAGTCAAAAGCATTAACATGGAATCACAGGCTACAGTCAGTGTTTAATCCTGTTTATATGCAGCGTGGAAACACTGGTTTAATGCTCGTAACTCTGTTACCCTGAAACACAATGTAAGAAAAAGACTTGATGGCCCATTACTTTTAATTTTTACTGTAATCTGCATTTGTGTAAAACAGTCTAAACAGATCACATTCCCTTTAAAAGTAACTATCATTCACAAAATAAATGATTATTTCCCCAGACGTGCATTCCTGTAAGTATAAACTCTTCATCTGTTGATAGAAACACTTCAAACGCTTCTCTGTTGCCTGTGTTTTCACAAACAGGCAGCGCAGTGGTGTGAAAAAGGGACTTTACAAGCACATAAAAGCGGATACTGTTACAGCGTACTGGCTTGTGGTCAAAATCTCTTAAATGGTTAAAACAACAGTTGGGTTTTGTGGGTTTTTTTAAATCACCCCTTTCTCTGGCTTGAACTCGGGTCAGATGAAAACTGTGGCACACTATGGTTGAACCTCAGTCCATAAAAGGAGTGCAGCTCAAAGCAAGGCAATTTATGCAAACTGGCTGTGGTTGAACATGATATTTTATATTTCATTAGGCCAGTTTAGTCATGTAAACCTGCAGAGAGGTCCTTATGGACAACTTAACAACAACCGTGACCATGATATTTAGTCATACTTCAAGTGGAATCTGCAGGCATTTAATAAAGACCATATTTATCCTCAGAATTGTAATTATTGTTGGGAAAAACAGGGACTCACTGGGGAGTGATGTTGTATATCTGTACAAACAGAGTGATTGAACTAATTTTCTTTATTTCGGTAAGGGACTGGGGCTCATCCAGATTTCACGTGCATATAAACACACACTCATACCCGTGGTCACATCCGTGCATTCTTGCCCCATGGGCCAGGGTGAGTCTTTCTCTTTGTTCTAGCCGAGCGCCTGATTAGAAACATCAAGCATAATTTCCTAATTGGGCTGTCCTAACCACTTTCATCTGGGGGATGCAAGACGAGCAGGTACCGCCGTAATGTAATAACCATGAACGTACGGCCCACTCCGGCAGACGCATGTAACAGAGGATGTTCACCCTGTGACTCAGGCTTTTCCATGGAAGAATTGAGTGATCATCGCCACCGTCATTCCTCCCCCTCCAGCGCTGCATGGCCTACAGCAGATCCACTGTTCTGTGCGTTACCTGCTGCAGGCACCTGCGTCATTAGCATGTGAAGATGAGGTTCTTGTGCAGCTTGTCCTGGAAGCACATTTGGGATGTTGTATCAGTGCAGCCTCAGTGCAGAGGCTGCACAGTATTTTGATATTAAAGTTTGAGTGTAATGTGACAAACCATCAGCCATAAGAGGCCTTTTAGTGTTGTTCAGCTCATTTTTTTGTGGCACAACACAACTGTTTGGTTCAGTCTCCCTGCTTTCAGCCACTTTGTTTTTAGTCACAGCAGGCAGATGTTTTCAGTGAAAAAGCTCTGATAAACCTACTGAACGCGACCTGGCCAGCGCCAAACAGCAGACAAAGATAGTGACTGTAGTGACCAAAGTGAGCATTTAGCAGCTAAAGAGCCAAATACCTTCTCAGGAGGTAGTTAAGACCAAAACAGAGCTAAAAGGAGAGTGAATGTTGAAGTAACACTCATCAGATGGACAGAAAGATGACGTTGGTTGATTGTGCTCCATGTCTGCTCAACGTTTAGATGACAGCCTGTCACAGCTTGTTGTACTGCTGCTTTTTCTATTTTGGTAACATGGAAAAATTAAATTTCTTGACACAAGAAGGCAAACAAAGATGTCTGAGTTTACTGAAGGACACTGTGAGTCTTCAAAGTGCACAGAGACGCGAGTAAAAGGAGAGAGGCTGCTTACTCTGCATGCTAACATCTCTAACATCATCGTGACCAGTGGTGGAGGAAGTACTCAGATCTTTTACTGAAGTAAAAGTAATAATACCACAGTGTAGAAATTATGTTAGAAGTAATAGTCCTGCAGTCAATTTAGTGGCATCAAAATATACTGAAAGTGGAAAAGAAAATTGACATACTCAATTGTACTTCATTACTTTCCACCGCTGATCTTTGTGCATTGGCCGTTTGGGTGAGTAAACACAGACTGCAGTCAAATATGTGAATATTTGCAGAAATCGCTGAACTCCCTGTCTGAACACACAGCTGCAGTATTCGTGAATGGGTTTGTCTGTTCACTGCGGCTATTTGAGTGCGTGATTTATGGATTGGAGAAGATGTTAGCCTGTATAATAAAACTGATATATGGACCTCTAGTTGCCTGAGATCTTGGAAATAACAGATTTTCACAGTATCAGTCAGCCTTTTCCTATGTGTAAGGATCAGGCTCAGTGATCCAGCTCTAATCTACTCATGACAACATGCTTTGTTAATTAGCTCGATTTCTCCAATGAGGGACAGTATGAAGTATTCTTATATGTGTGCTTTCTAAGTGAGTTATGGTGGAGATTGTTACTTTTGCAGTCAGCAAACACCATCTCGTTACTTAACTGATATGATGTTTAGTGCTACTCTTTGATGAGTCTGCAGTATTTTTAGGGTAAACGGTCATTTGTTGAATTTACTAAGAATCGATAAGTTCCTGGTCTTCATAATCTGGAGGTCATTATTTCAACCTTCAACAAATAATATTTTCTATTTCAATATTCAACAGATTGGGAGAGTCATTACTTAAAAATGTCCAAAAACTATCCAGAAAAAGTTTTAAAAGCACTTTAGATTAATACCACTGACAAGCCAACACAGTATTTCCTACCAGCCTCTGTGAACATCTCGTATAAACGTTGCTCGGCTTAAGTATTTCTTGATGAACTCCAAACTTTCAGTTCATAACCTCCTCTGGGACAAACAAAAATGCTCATGCAAATAAATCAGGCTACATCAAATGCTTTGATAAATGAATGTAAACAAATGCAAGTCAGATGTGGGGAAGTGCATCATGGCCGTCCGCAGAGGGCCCAAACCTCCTCACTCCAGTAAAAAGCTGATGTCAGATGGCCATACTAAATGGACAGTGAGTTCAGAATTGTCAACATATACTCAGCAAGTGATTGAGTCATCTCTCTTTGGGGCCGTAGCTTCATATGGCACACATGTTATCCGCTTACGGAGGGCCTCATGCATCTATCAAATCTGAGATCAGAGTGTGATTGTGCTGCAGGTTCGTGCTTGTGCGTGTGTCAAGGTGTCTGTGTGCACTGAGCTGTGCAGCGTACATGTGCGAAACATACGCAACCATACGAGAAAAAGTGGGCCATCCCGCGGGCATTGGAGGAATGCAGATGGTGTGGTATGGAGAGGAGGCGGTGTAGAGTGTGTGCCCCTTTTTACCCCCCTCGTGGCGGTTAATAGATGAAGATGGCGGGAAAGGTGGAGTCTCCGTGGCCTTATCACAAGGCTCCATCTGTGGGGTTTGCAGCGCCGGCGTCCCCCTGAGACAGTCTTGCGACCCGGGAAAGCCCTGAGGTCAAGGCCGAACCAATAAACCTTCACTATCTATACCTCCCTCGTACCCCGGTCCCACCGTCCACCATCCCTCCATCCCTCCATCACCCTGTCTCACACACTCATCATCCCCCGGCTCTCTAAATAAGGGCATGTTGAGTCTATCAGCACTTGGGAGCACAGAGGAGACCTACTTGCAAATCAGGAGGGAGTGAAGTTAAGGGAAAAGAAAGCTTTCATCTGATAAAAGCAGAACGTAGCAGAAATTCCTCAAATGGTTGTTTTTAGATCTGGAGTCTTGGGAGATCCTCGCTGATTTTGCTGCCTGTGTCAGTCAGAAGGGTGTTTTCATACAGATGAAACCCTGCTTCTCATAGTCAACCACTTTAGTGCTCATTATATCAGGTTTTGGCCTCTTTGAGCCTGTTTGACCTAACTAACAGCCATCGCCGTGTAGATGTACCTTCTCTGAAATATAATTCCATCTTAATTGATAAACCAATAACTAATTATGTTCTTTTCTTTCAGTTTTCATCAGTGTCCAGATGAGGAACAATGGCGGACATCCATCACCCAGCGCTCTGGACGGTAGCACAGGAGGTGTCCGTGGGGGACAGCTCGGGAGTTTGAGGTTTGTGGTTTTGACATTTGATTGATGGATGGAGAGAAAGATGAGAGAGCAAGTGAGGCACATGAATGTTGTGGCCAAATGCTTCAGCTGCCACTCTGTGCTGGCATGGCAACATGGGAGTGACCCGCATGGCCCGACAAGCATAAAACACAGATGCACACACACACACACACACACACTCACAGACACTCACAGACACAGACATGCATAGATGAACCACATACTTTACCTACAGTACAGATTACAGTGTGAAGACGTTCAGTGTAAATGTTTGGAGTGGCTGTCGCTGGTCCCTGGCTGTTTGAGTGTACCTGTAGGGCTTATGCGTGTTGGGAATTGTTCCCTTCTGACAGATGGAGCTTTTAGTTCCGTTTTTAAGGTGCTCTGTGTTAATAAATTCAAGCTGCGTTATGAAGCTTTACCGTCTGTCCCTCGTGCATGCCAGTATGCACTCTGTCGTCATCCATGCATCAACTTAATGCACAGCTTTATGTTTGAATGAATATGATGCTTAGCCCCCCGCATGTAGGAGCTTTAGGTTGATTCTCTGTCGTTCTGAGACGTAATGGCAGAGATTGTAGTAAATGCTTGGCCAAATCAAAACCAGGGCCTTTTGTCAGGGTGCATTACATGTCAGCCTTCTGCTTCACCTCTCCCATTGGTCGCAGAGAGCCAGTAAACTGCCCAGAGACCACGGGCCCTTCCTAGAAATGCTGTTGAACCATCACAATCCTCCCAAAGTGTTTGCATTCAAAGTATTACTGGTCAGCTCCCATCAATTACATTCTTGGCAGCCGCCGGCAGTGGAGCCAAATTTATTAAAGGGTGGTGCCCAGTTGAGATGCTTGCACGGGCTTTGAGGAGGGCTTTTAAAGATTTCAAGGTACGGGGGAGGGGGGTTTGCTTTGAACTAGCCCCTTTATCATTTCAGCTTAACATCTATTAGAATTCTGCAGACATCAATTGTGATAGATAACTCTGCCCAGAAAAGCCGTGTTCTTTTTTGACATCTTAAAATGATTACCAGGGTTAAAGAGGCCCTTTAACATTAGAAGGAGGACTGGTGGGGGTGGGGGTGGGGGTGGAGTGGAGGGGTGTGTGTGGAAGGCCTCCCAGGAAAATGGCACATGGCTTGCTGCTGTGGGAGTCTGGCACATCAGATGCTGCTGCTCATGCTCTGTATTAATTTTTGTAATCAGGGTTGCAGAAGGCTAGCTTTTACAGGCGCAGCTGAGGTCATGCCACACAACACTGTACATAAACAATGTCACTTCACACTCACTGATGTTGAATAAATGCCCTAACAACGTCTCTGGCCTGCGCTAAAAACTCTAAGGCTGACTTTTACAGTGCATCGAAGGAGACAACAGCAGCCGTCTCTGAGTATCTGTTGACCGTGAAGGGTGACCCGGTGGCCTCTTGAAGTTTAAGTGCCATTTGATCCTCTTCTCTTCTGTTTCTCTTCACCCCCTAAGACAACACCCAGGACACAAAGCCTGATTTCTCACCCACTCAGAATTGGAAATGTTCCCACAGCCCAGTTCGTATGCCTGATGCTCTGCGCTGTGTATACCTTCCCTTCCCACACACCTGAATCACATTTTCCTGTGTTTGAGGCTGTGTTTGTTCTCCTCGACCCGCCCCAGTGATGAATAAACAGTCTACCGTCCCTGCCCTGCGTTGGGCGTCCTTGCCTGGATGATTGCCTCCCTCCTCTCACCTGTGTGTGAACACATGTGTGAATATGTGTCGTCATGTGTGCTGTTCTGTCACTGCTGGGTGGCTTTGGACATGTGCCGTATGTTTGGGAGCTTTCTCATCTCTGTGCACAGAAGCTGACAGATCCACTGCAGCCGTGTGGAAGGTGTGGTTGCAGGGTGATTGTGAAGAGTTATCATCAGTGTAGCGGAGCTTCCCATAGCCTCAACTTTTTACAACCTTGTGCAGCATTCGTGAACGTTTCTCTGTGTGTTTCTACTGTATTTTACAAACCGCAGTGTTTTGGATGTATGTCATTAAAACGGCTCCAGATGCACAGACTGTGTCATTTTTCTGTGCTGTTGGACTAAGTGGCTGTGGACAGACAGCAAGGGAAGAAGTGATGCAGTTGTTCAGGCTGAATCCAGACTGCTGGGGTGGCACAAGCTGGGCAGCATCCAGCTCCTCAAACCACGTCTGAGTTTTGATCCTGTATTTTTCTGTAATCTCGTTCCTGCTCTTTCACTCTGTGTTATATCCTCATTCTGCTAAGAAATCTTCTCCTCTGCCTTTTGGTTTTCAGCCATGCTCACAGCATGACAATCTGTTCTGCATGACAAGCTGCTGTGATTCAGACTGAAATATCTCAACACCTCTGTGATGGACTGCAGTTACAGTGGATGAAATATAATAACTTTTATGATCACTTGACTTTCCATCGAGTGCCATCATCAGGCCAACATTTTAGTTTGTCCTTTTTTCAAATTTTAGTTTTACCTTCATAACGGATGTTGAAAATGTTATGGTAAACATCAGAATGTGGGTATGCGCTGATTCGTCAGTCGCTGACTCCAGCTCTCTCTGAGCGGCCTCCTCTCCCGGCGGCCTCAGTGTGCACATGTCTCTGTGTATGCAGATACAGGAGGTCGCTGGTGGTCTGCATTAAGTGTAATGAGAAAAGAGGATTTTTATCGCTGTGCTTTTGAGTGGAACCTAGCCATGAACAATAGCCAAAACACACTGGAAGTTCTTCTGTCAAGGATCTGTGATCAGTTTTTCATTAAGCCAGTGTTTACGTTGGTGCAGCTCCAGCCTCTAATTGAGTATATGGTACAATAGTTTTCACCCCACCTTTTCAGTCACTCAGCAGATCCCTGATGATGTTTCGCCTCATTTGAAATGCTGGATGTGAGCACTACTAAATCTTCATCCTCTTTCCATCTCATAGAAAAAAAAAATAATAATGATAATCCACACCTGCAGTTTCACCTTTGGACTAAAGCTCTCAAGTGATTTCCTGTGAAATCTGTTTGCAAAATGCCAAGAAAAAGCCTTTTAATTAGTATGCAAATGATCACAAATCACGGCTGATTTTGACTGTTGCTTTTTTTCTGTAAACAGATTTAATTGATGATCATGTCATGATTTTTCTCTCACACACACACACACACACACACACACACACACACATTACTGCGATCAGCTCAAGAACAAAATATCAGTGTAATGATGAAATGATTGAATTCCAGAAAAGAGACTTTCTCATATTGCACCATAGAGGAGTCATTATTCTCGACATCACAGATGTCTTGCTCTAAGAAGGGAGAGTATTTCATGCTTTTATTTTCTACTGACAGATCTCTCTGTTGACTCACTTAAGAGGTCATCCAAAGCTTTCTGTCCATAAATCTTAAGTGATGGCCGCGTCTCTCAGAAGCTCAGTAATGTCAAGACACTGAGCCCCTGTTAAAGCAAGATTAAAGGGAGAAACCAGCCCCTCTCCCATTGTGTTTATTAACCAAACAAACCGCATGGCTTAAGTCAGCCTTGCTCTGCTCTTAGATACACGGCCAAATTAAGGAACTCAGATTATTAATGATTCAACAACACAGCAACCCCAGCAGATAATGGTCTCACCCACGCTTTGAAAGACTTGTAAATATTTTGTTTGCTGAGGCAAAGATGGAATTGCATTCCAGCTTCTTATCGACACTTTCTGTGGGAAAACGAACTCCAAGGGATGGATTTGGCTCTCCCAAATGCTCCCCCTATCCCAGCACTATCCCAGCTAAAGGAATGTGATTCTGTTTAATTAGGGACCACAAGTGGGCTCATGGGAAGCCCCCCATTTTTAATTACTGCTCCCCATGGCTCCCTGGGCTGTCTCTAGCTGGTTGGAGGTCAATGCTGCAAGGCCCAAGTCATAGTGCCACGCTGCCAGAGGTTACCAGGGCCAGCTGGTTCTCAGACAGGGTGTGTGTGTGCGTGTGTGTGCCAAGCCCAGTATTCTCCTTCCCCTGTGGAGACTCTTTCAGTGGATGGCATGCTACAGGCCTGCTCTAAACATGTTTCAAAATATTTGTAAACCTAAATGGCTTCAAATATTTGAACAAGCAGACATGAAAGGTTGACTACCAGATCAGCCGAGGAGCCCGAGAGCTGTGCGAGCCCCTGCAAGACGACTCAAATGAGCGATTCCACATGAATTTCCAAATGTTCAAATGTATTTTTCTAATATGGTCCAGCTCTTGTGTGTTTATGCCACCGCCCAAGTAAACACCAGAAACTATTTGGCCATGTCACAGATTAGAAGTCATTACTGGGACTCAAATACTAACTTTGATCTAATTGGAGAGAAAGGCTTTGGTTTAGTGCGGTCTCTAATCCAACAGTTATATTTTACAAGAACAGATATAACCACAAACACATATGGCAAGGAACTGCCCATTGTGCAAGAAAAGCCGCGGGGCTTTCAGTTAATGTCTCATGTCTCTGACCCATGGACTCCACTAGTTAAGTATAATGATGTTGAAGTGGGGAAAATAAAAACAAATTGACCGTTTCACAATATTAAGTACAGTCAGGAGCAGATTCTACCTATTTCTACCACTACCACAGCTGCTTAAAGGTTAGAAAGCAGGAGGACACAGATCAGAGCCCCTGGATATGTTGATAAAATTTAAGTAGAGTGCACATTAATTACTGTCTTCTTCTCTGCCTTTGATCGAGGAACATAAACTCAGTTCCCTCAAATGGGAGCCGAGGCTTGATCGTATCAGTTTAGCCTGTAATCAGTACGGTTTTCAGTTTGTCAAACCCAGTTGTTGAGACTGTTTATGGCTCTTTCTCAGCACAACTCATTCACAGCATTAGCAAGACTGGCAAGTCACAGGCCGTAAAAACCAAATCAACGAGCTGAAAGACCGTAAAACGGTCCCAGAGGTGAGGAGAAACTGCAAAGAAGGGCGATAATCTTCTGTTGGTTTGTCTATGGATGCCAACTTTGGTTCATTTTGGTTTCAATAGTTCAACGCCCATTAACTGTAGAGAGACTTAATTTTGAGCTAGAAATCCTGCTGGACTGGATCTTCCAGTCAGCACTGACGAAGCGACAGATAGTTTTCATGCAGCTTTTGTTTGTGAGAGCTGTTCAGCAGTCGGTGGTCAGAGCTAGCTTGTCTGCCCCGGCTGGCTTCACTTTTAGCTCATCCATGTTTTTTTCTACAGTGCTTTTCACTGCATTTACTTCCACTAACACACTCTCACCCTCCGCCACACTGCATATCATTCTCAATCTTTTGCCACATCTGCTGGGTGATGGCCTCAGGTGCGCATCACACTCTTCCCCTGACCAGCAGTGACGTGATCTTTGGCGGCGAGCCATCCTCGTAAATGGAAGCTGGGTGCTTGTTCTCAATATGGTGAAGCATATGCTCCACTTTGTTGTCTTTCTGGGGGAAATGTTGCCACGCTGAGCTTCATTTAATGCGCCTCAGTTGTTACCTCACAGGCTTTTTGCACTGCACTTAGCCCCGGGCTAACGGAGCTGTGAGCCCCGGGCTAAGTGAGCTGTTAGTGGAGTGTGTGTGAGTGTGTGCATTTATGCAAATTAATGTATAAACTGGCATGCAGAACTGGTCAGAAATATTCTCCGTGGTTAACCGATTCACGGTTAACTGTTAAAATGCTGAGGTTTGTCACTATAAACGGCCTCTTTCACATAAATGTCGTCCTTTGATCTCTTGCTAATAGAAACATATCTTATTAGGTCTGGTCAGTAAAATCCTTACCAGGACAACTAATGGTCAAACTTCTCTGAGATGCCTTTTTAAATTTGTGCGATTTGTTCATCATCCTTTCAGATATAACTTGATGCATTTGAGGCCAATTAAGCACAACTTAGCGTGAGTGACACCCGTATCAGTAGGTTGGTGGGAACAGATGATCAGAGGTCAAAGGTCTCAGTGTTCAAACACATTGACGATGCAGCTATTTGACCTCACCATCCACCCATCAGTCACCTCCGCACTGTGCGAACAAGCGCTCTGTCAAAGGCTTTTAATGACATGGTGACGCTTAATGAACCTTCTTAAAAAAGTTCACATGTACTCACAATAGAAGTTTGATTGATAGCAATGTAATGAGGTCCAAGTTGTTAA
Source organism: Chaetodon trifasciatus (assembly GCA_037975065.1). Taxonomy (NCBI): domain Eukaryota; kingdom Metazoa; phylum Chordata; class Actinopteri; order Chaetodontiformes; family Chaetodontidae; genus Chaetodon; species Chaetodon trifasciatus. The sequence continues at coordinate 3,793,050 of JBBMOE010000047.1, read as the reverse complement.
AACCAGTGGTGTAAACACTTGTTGAAGAATGTTTCATTTTCACATCAAACAACAAATTTCTGACAGTATTCACGTTTATCCTCCAGGAGTGTGTATGCCTTGTATTGGTGAATGGAATTTCGAGCTGAAATAAGCCCTGCAAGTTTCTGCATTGCAGACAAAAACACCATCTTCCCACAGGCTGACAGGAAAAACAAAGAGCTAAAAGAGAAATGAGCAAAAGGATAAAGGTGAAAAGCTGACTAGATCCTATGTTTCTGTAGAATTTCCTCCCTACACACATTTTCTCACAGACACACACACCGGACAACCTGTTCCAAAAGAGCCATTGACCTTCTTCATGAAAGCCTCCAACAACAAAACGAGACATCAATAAGCTGAAAAATGATACTTTGCAAGCGGAAATCACCTCGGCGCATGGAATAGCCCGGAATGGCTGTTTAGAGCACAATTGCCATAATACTGTAAAGGAGGGGATGTGCTTCTGTATTGTGTTGGCCAACAAAGGCTGACTGTAAACTCACAGCCACACCACCCTATGGATTTAGCAGTTCAAGCTATTGTCCTGGTCCCGAAAAGCAGCGCTTTGTGGCTGAAGGCCAATGTGTGTCAGGTAACAGGTGGTGAAGATCAGTGGAGATAAGAGAGAAAAGAGAGACAGAAAGAGAGCGCTAGAGAATGGAAGACGGAGGGAAAGAGAGAGTGAGCAGGAGACAGAGGAGTAAACCTGCTTCCTTTTTTTCGTCCTTGTTTGAAAAAAATATTTTGATTGCTCTTCAGCTTGGGCGGAGCAGGCTTTAATCTGTTCCACTAGTTCACAAAAGGGCTGTCACAATGGTATGATACCTCCATACACGGAGCTGCAGCGAAGCATTCAGGAGCTCAGAAACAATCCCACAATCCCCAGAAACAACACCACACCATGGGCCGTACACACCACCACAGCAAACCTCCGCCCTCCACTCCAGCTTCTTCTAAACGAATGGCTTAACCTCACTACACATAAAGATTATAGCTTTGAATGCCAGCTTCAATGCTCAGTCTGCACTGCTCTTCTACATTAAAGCTGCATTAATCTTCATATTAATAATGGATCAAATGTCTTGGTGTAATGAGAAAGGTGTGAAATCTGAAGTCATGCTCAGCTCTGCGGTGCTTTATAGCCACGTTTTACTTTATATTGGTTTTCGGCCCACAAACTCAGCTGTCGTCAGCTTTGTTTCCAGACGCAGCTGGTTCTGATAAACACGTTGTACACAACCTGGCCAGCACCAGACGTCACACAGACAAAGCGAGCTGGTGAGGAGAATGGGGGAAATTTAACCTCTAAAAAGCTAGACATTATCAAAGCAGAGTAAATACTGGACTTGCATTCATCTGGTGGCCAGAAATGTGAACGAATGCTAATGTTGCTTCCCATCTTCTGGACGTGTAAATATGTTATTGTTTGCTAACGCATTAACTTAATGAAGTGGTGACGTTGTATTTTCAGCTCTGTCTGCTGCCCAACACTTTTATAACACTCAAATATTGTTCTTACATAATGAAATCCATAGTGTTCAGGACAATAGCTGAAATTATGCAGCTGCAGTGAAGCTGGCTAATCGTCCAGTGTATTGCTTGTCTCACATTGTTGTGTATAAAAATCCATCTAGCTGAATGAAAGTGCCCTCAACCAACCAGGTAATGTCTTTGATAATTTGTTAATGTCAAAAGTAATGAAATCGTGCACTAAAGTAGTATCATATCCTAATAGATTTTATGATATGAAAGAAATTTTGCAGTAAATCATGTACTCAGGAAGAGTTAGTTAGCGCCGTCCTTCAGAAAGGTTGTGAGCTGCTACACAGAACAATGAGACCAAAGCATCACATAGACAACCATGGTACATGTGCCGGTCCAACAACACTGCACCGTCAGCCTCTACGCACCTTTTACCAAACCACCTGGCCCAAAACAGATCTCTCATCCAGGGACAGAGGGAGCCTGGTCTGGTCCAGAGTGGTCAGGTCTGGTTTAGACTGGACTGGAAAGAAGAAGGTGCAGGTAACATAAATAGTCCTGTCGGCATCTGGACAATGATGTGCAGAACATTCACAGACCTGCCCGTTCAGATCACACCCTATCACTCAGCCCTGAGTGGTTGGTCAGCATCCAGGAGGGTACGTCCAGCGGGATGCCCTGGAGGAAATGTGGTCATCGGAACAGATTGTGTGGAGTAAATGAAGTAAACCATGCCGATCCAAGTCCTTCGCCTCTGCATTCGACCTGTTATTACTGTCAACTAGAACTCAATTTTTACTGTTCGAGATGACTTCATTGATATACCTCCTGGTTGTCTTTGAACGCCTACGCCGCCATGGACGCACCCTGCCAGAGGCCTCATGCTCAAACAAAGCTCCCACACATATGTCCAGTTTAAGACGCTCTAAGGTCCAGTGAGCACGCTCCCATCATCCTCAGTCCAGTTCAGCTTCCAAACAACAAGCTCAGTGAAGACGGATGACTGGGAGGAAAGAAGAACAAGTGAGGTTTATGTGCTCTTTGTTGTTTTTATTACTCAGTATACAGCGGAGAGCATCAGGGAAGAGAAAAAGAAAAATAAGGAAAAAAGCTCATGAGCCAAGGTCCGATGTTTCACATCACCCAAAAACAGTTTGCACCTTAGCCTGTTGATCCTCCAGCACACCCCAAAGTGAGGGAATTTGGAGGAAGGGTAAAAAGAGCTTGTGTCTTCATGCCAAGCATTACGTCTTGCCTTAGTCACCAACCCCTGAGCCCTGAGTCTTGGCTAAGTTTGGCTCAAAGGGGGACAGCCACTTCAGCAGATGAGGGTTTTCCTTCAGCACAGCCACAGAAACTGCAAGGAAAAAACAGTGGAATGGCATGAGGATGTCAGATTTCCGATCAAAAACTTCTGAGAAAACCCTCGTACTCAAGGATTTCCTGTTTCATCATTTATTTGTGTGTTTGTTTTCCAAGTCGCCATCAGCGGTATTGTTTCTCTATCATCGCGCTTTGATGTTTTAGCCAGTTTTTTCAAAATGCATTATGATCTGCAGACGAGTAATGAATTACAACAGAGACGGAAATGTTTTCTTTAATTAGAACTGGCAGTGGAAGCGTGTGGCTTGAGCTGTCCCACTGAGAGGATGTGGTGCATGCACTTATTTAAGGGACAGTTCACCCCGAAATCCTAAACGCATTTTGTCCTCTTACCTGTAGAGCTGTTTATCCTTCTAGACTGTTTTCCTGTGAGTTACCGAGTTCTGGAGATATCGGCTGTAGAGGTTGCTCAAGATAATCCACAGACCTTGTTGTGAGCAGAAAACAGTAAAAGAGAGATCCGTTCACATGCAGGCCCCAATTTAATTGAAAATATCAGTTTTAAAGAATACACAATCGATTAAAATGTCTAAAAATGACGGACATAGAGACAGTGCAGCTACACTTTGTGTTGCTGATAGAACTCTTGAGCAGAGTGTGGTTGAGAAAGTCAAGCAAACTTTTCTTCACATATGTTTTGCAGAGTCCCTCACTGGCTTTGTAGAAGTAACAAAGCAAAATTGCTCCTGACATAGATAGGGCCCACTTTGGAGTGCGTTCAAAACATGCTATACCTAACAAATATGTTGGCCTGCAGTCTGTGAGCGAGTTAGTGGTATGGGAACGATTGCTCTGAGAAAAGCCCAGAAATATGTTTACTGTCATGCGAGGCGAGCTGCACAGAGATAACAAAATACCCTAAATTATTGTAACCTCAGCATGTAAAGGTTTTAGTGTTTTGGAACAAATGTCAAATGAAAGTAATATGATAATAGCAGGCCACATGTGCAGTTAGAGTTCTGTAGCTGCAAGCGAGGATGACTGTTTGGACACAGTGTGACTGCTTCAAGTGAGCATATATAGTTTCTTAAAAGGGTTCTGTGTTTGTAGGAAGTGTGTGAAAGAGTATACTTTAGCTCCTTTATATGCACAGGCACAAAGAAAAGCCGTCGCTTCGACAAAATATGTCATGAAACGGAAGGTCCCACCCATGTTTTACCTGAGTCCCATTGAAAGAAAGTGTGCAGAGCAGGATATCATTACTATTAAAGAGGAAACAAGGCTTAACCAGTGCCAACAACCTGCTATTAGAAATGTGAATACCTTATTGTGCTGGTGGTCTAAGGCTGAATCTTAAAATAACAGGGTTTTACATGGTTCTCGCTCCCCTAGGCTGTGAGCTCTAGCCACAGTTGCCTTTCAAAGATTTTCGCTTTCCTTGTAATCGACGCGCTCATTCACATGCTTCCTCGCAGAAACCTAAAAAAAGGATATAAAAAAAGAGGGTTGGCACTCTCCTTCTCCTCCATTAGTATTCGGAGAGAACAGGGCCGCGGCAGAACTAATAGCCTTTGACACGTTCAACTTCCTTTCCAGAATCCAGTTTGATTGGTGGGGCGGTTTCGTGTGGGTGATGATAAGAATGCCGGAAGGCAGGCTGACATTGCGAGTCCCCAGACAACTGATTTCATTAGTAATGTCTGGTGAGATAGGTCCTAACCTGAGTCCTCTTCTCTTAAAGTCCCCATCTTTTTCTCTCTGGGGCAGAAGAGTACGAATTCCAACACATTTATCACCGAGAAGTAAAAGCCAAGAAAATAAATTGGGAGGAATGGGGGCTGTGGTAAAGGGGGCCAAGCTTGATGAATCGAGCACTTTCCTGCTCTCTATGCATCAGGTTGGTTATTTCTCCAGGCCGTCTGAACCATGAATATGATCTTGTCCCTGCGGGTGCTGTATGTGACTTGCAGTATTTCATCACAGTCTGGTCTGCGAACTGATGGAGGCTGATCAGTGGTGATGTATGGGAAAGATAAGCAGGCAAGATGAGTTGTTTGACTCCCATCTACTGATAAATAACAGCTGCAGGGAAAAACAAATACCGTACATCTGTGAAGGAGTTATTTCAAGCATTTCTACTTGTGGGAAATCGTAACAACTTACATGTTTTGAGTATTTTCTTGGCTGATTCCACATTTTTACACACAATATATTCAGGTTTGACTACTTTAAAAGGAACTACACAGCTGTTATCAATGAACGTAATGATGCTTTTGAATGCTATAATTATTTTTGAACATTATTCGTCAAATAGTTGCGTCACTAATGGACTCTTACAAAATGTGAGCCCCAGTGGTGTTTTTTCTGTGCTTATAATCTGACTGCTATGTGACTTTTTACTGACCCTGAGAGGCCAAAAACAAGTAACAGCAGAATTTTAGAGAACTAGAATTCAAGAGAACTATGAATTTAAACATTTTAATTTCAGTCGGCGCTGAAGTCGTTCAGCTCTTGTAAATATTTAAAAAAAAAAAGAAACAACCTTCTGATGTCTGATCAGACTTCCTGAGGTGGGCGATGCTTTGAGGAGCTCGCTCTCATGATCTCAGTATTTCCAAAGTTTGGGCTGAATTGTTGAAAGTGCGCTGATTCAATTGTGATGCATTTCATTTTGCTGACATTTCAAAACGTTAGCTTGTGCAGCATTTTAGTGTAAACACAACTTTTGTCTGCTTTGGTGGCCTCTCTGCTCGCAGAGCTTTGCAGCTCCCAGCCTGCTCCACTGTTTGCAGAGCTTACACCTGCTGTCCTGCTCACCCTCACAGGCAAACCTCGCTCATTCAGATGACCTCATGAAGTCTCTCTCCTCTCCTCCAGACTTCTCACACCCTTCTCTCCCCTCTCTGCCAGTCAGCCATTTATAAACACTCCTTCTGCTCAGCCGTCGAACGCAGCCCGAGCCAAATCACGGCACGTATAAACAGGAAAGTCAGCGAATAGACCTGACCTCCCTCCGTTTTACATGGCAGCCACCATGCAGCCTGTCAGTCAAGAGCTGCTGGCCCGTAAAGAGCCCTTCGCATGCGTGTGATGTTTATAGTGTTATATTCCTGTGTTTGATCCTCACATGTCCTGGCTTTTTTTTTTTTTCTTTCCTTCAGAGAGTTTTCTCCCAGTGCGTTTGCGAGGCGAGGAGCGTGTGAGAATGACTGTGGGAGAGCGTAATCGTTCCTGACGGAGGAATATCTGTCACAAGGGAGTAACGGCTCTGTGGTCAGATTCACAGTGAGAGGAAAGTTCTCTGTCGATGGAAGGATTTGCCTGGGAGTTTGTAGTTTCCAGCGAAAGATGCTGACTTTGAGGGTACACACGCGGCACAGTTTGATTCATCCTTTAATTCCAGCCATTATTTTCGCTGCCAAACACCGTGGCCAAACAAAGATTGGTCATTTTGATCAGAATTTCCATACTTCCACTGAAGGCGCAACAAACACGGACCTCATCCACGATACGTTATTTAAAATGCAAAACAGCATCTGCAGAATTTCCAATCACTCTCATAACATAATGACTTTCCAAATGTGTGGCTGCCCTCATGTAAAGGGCGGATCCTCCTAATGGTGCACATAAATCTGACGTAATGTTCACCATGAAGGCTGGACGCAGACGAATCTCCGTCACATCCACAAAATACAATCGTCTGACAGCTTGTTTGCTTATTTTTGATTTTCATACGATTTGTCATATTTCTGTGGTGGCAAGGAAATGGATTATTATTATTCAGGCCAAATATTTAATGTTCCTATTATTTGAGCGAGCGCATAAACAAATGCGTCATCAGCAATTCATTGCGCATACAATAACACAGAGGCTGGTTCCCACAGTGGGGCCAGGCCTGGCAGCGGGGCTAGCCTCTGCCTCGGAGCTGCTGGGAGGAAGCCAGCTCAGGGTTCAGACCACCACAGCACTGACACACACACACACACACACACACAGACCACCACTGCAGAGTTATACTCTGTACTACACATGCGCACAGCAATGCATCTGTGGTCACCGAAGACACAGATGCCACCTCTGCTTTGCATCATGGGTACAGGATATTTGTTACGACAGTCTTCGATAGCTGAAAAGTAAATCTGTTTTTCAAGTTATAACTAAGTGTCTTAAGAGGTTCTTAATAGCTGTTACTAATAACTGGCATTTGTAAAGGTGATAGTGGTGGTTTCGATAAAGACGTAGAAGCTCAAACAGGGTGATGATGATGATGATAATGGTGTTTTTTGGCCGCGCTGGCATGGCGTGGCTTTAGGGATAGCAGTCTCAGCAAGTCGGTCTCAACTATGGATGGATTCCATGACATTTTGAACCGACAGGTATGGGCCCGAGGATGATAATTAGTCAGTGTTTGCATAACACGCTAAGTTGGTGACCATGGTAAACATTACACCTGTCAAATATTTTGGCATGCTGGCATTGGCATTCAGGTCAAAGTATTGCTGTATGGCTGTAGACTCTTTGTCTTATTGCGTGCTATAGCTTGAGAACGAGGTTTCTTTATAACCTTTGTGTGGCTCGTTGAAGATCTTGAAAATGAAACAGATGAGGAAAGTGGCCAGTGCGGTCTGAATGCCAGACATCAAGTGAAGTGACTGGTGTTGATCAATAAGCCACGTTTACATCCGTCGCTTTGTATTATGGGAAACCTGTTCCCACTTGTGCTGTAAGTCGTTGCCACTGGTTGAAGCTAGTTGCATCATTCTGCGTTTGAGCTTTTCAGTGACAGACCAAAAGGTCGTGACCAAGCTGCTCGGTCTTGGTCATCACTGCAGCTCCAGGGAGTCATGCAGAGGAGGGTGATGTCACTGTATGAGGCCTCCGACACATTCCTGGATCCGACCAAAACCTCCAGCAAAGTCAAATGACATACGACTGCGCTCCCAATGCACGCAAATGTGGCCGGCTACATTTACACACTCAGCATAAACCTGTTACCCATAGGACTCCGGCTGTATTGACATGGTAACACATCTGTTTTTAAGCATTTTGTGGCATAAATGTGGTCTCTTAATAACATCCTAAATTGGGGGAAAAAATCATTTTCATGTTGTTTCCCATTTATTTTCTCAGCAAGGAGAAGCTCACGATCGTGCCCTCTCTTTATGTCAAATAAATACAATGAGAGTCTGTAAACCTGGGTGCACATCTGATCTGAGTGAGTAAAAAAAATCCATGAAATCTGATGTTCTACCATTTAGGCAGCCTAATTTCTAGAATAAAACCACTTTGAAGGTGACATTTCCTTCTCTGTATTACAGAGGTAGAAATCTGAAAGCTGAGACGTGTGTAAATAAACCCCAGTTAATACAACAAATAAAACATCAGATGCATGTCACCTAAATGGAAGTCAGCAGAGCAGCCATAGCGGAGCCGTTGTATCCTGTGTCATCTAGATTAACAGCTAGGCTGCAGTGTGGATGTAGCCTCTGGGACCGGGGGAAGTGCGTTGTGAAGTTATTGTAGTATCTCAATTCATTTCGTGGGAGCCTTTCCAGAGAGCAGGGGCTGCAGCGAGACCCCGCTGATCACTTCTTCATTCTAATGTTCTGACATGCCGGCCCCTATAGAAGGAAATCTGTAATCTGAGCAAAGCATATCGACCGCAGGGAATACTGAGCGATGCCACAGCGCTGGTCATCTGCCACAGAATCTAAATCAAAAGTGTGAATGGGACACGTCAAGAGAGACCGCCATCAACCGGCTGTAAAGCAGTGTGGCAGTAATTCAAGATGTTCTTATAACCTGATAGCAACAAAGCTGGGACGCTGTATAGCACGTAGATAAAAACAGAATTCAGTCATTTGCAAACAAACTCTGTTTACTGACAACGGCTCTACGAAGTGGCCCAATCATGTGTTCACAAAGAGGAGAACCTCGCTCCACCATTGTTTGTGAACGACTGAGCCTTCCCAGGATGCCCCTTTCATACCCAGTCATGATGCTATCACCTGTTACCAATGAGCCTGTTTACCTGTGCAATGATCCAAACAGGTGTTTGTGGAGCGTTCCACATCTTTCCCAGTCTTCAGATGCTCCTGAACCAACTTGTTTGAAATGTGTAGCTGTATGAAATTCAGAAGAAGCATATATTTACAAAAATCAGTTGATGAGGTAAATCTTTAAATGTACTGTCTTTGTGCTGTGTTCATCTGCGTATATGTCAAGAAGGATTAGCAAATGATCACATTCTGTTTTACACGGTGTCCCACCTGTTTTTGGAATAAGGGCTGTAGTAGCTTGTTAACATGATCCGAGCAGAGGTGTGGTTGAGTCATCGTTTCAGGAGCCCTTTAATCCCACAAAGACAAGACAGAGGGCATCAAAAAAGCTCTTTATGTCTGTAACATGAGCGCGCACGAACAGCATTCATGTGGTTATTTGTGTGTGTGTGCGGTGGCTGGGGTAAAATACTCATGTTCTGATTTGATCTGAGATATTTCCTTTAGCTGGGTTGCTATTTACAGAACTACTGTAATGACTCAGAGTGCAAACGCCAGCAAACATGCTGATACCCATCGCCAGAGCCTGGCACACGGCCAAGTCTGAGCGTTTGACGGGGTTCACAGACATGCAGCATGACCTCCAAGTAACATAACTGTATTATTCTCTGGATTACAAGCAGTAAGGAGGAGGAACACAAAGAGGATTTGTATGATTTTAGTACTTTTTGTAGAGTGCAATGTGAATTATGCGTATGTGCTCGGCCGTGGGTACACGAGGCTGAGGCGGGTTGTACAGTGACAGTTGTGCACTTAGATCTGCTGCCTCTTTTTTATGCAATCGTTCAACATTTTGGGAAACTCTTGATGAGTTGATGAACACCACTCTCGTGTCTGTGGTAAATATTGAAGCTGCAGCTGGTTAGCTAGCTTAGCCCTGTCCAAAGGTGGCAGAATCCCCTTAACAGCAACTGCAAAACTCCTTTTAACATGTTATATCTGGTTTGTTTAATCCATGCAAGCCAGAAGTGTAAACATAACAGTTTGCTGGTAGGCATTATTATTTTATATTATTTTTTTAGGCTAGCTGTTTCCTTGTTTCTCATCTAAATGCTAAGCTAACTTGGCGCGAGCTGTAGCCTAATTATTACTATACATACATCGGATTATCAGTCTTCTCATCTAACTCTCAGCAAGAAAGTGAATAAGTGTATTTCCTAAAATGTCGAAACTATTCCTTTAATGCTCGCTCAACCCACAAATAATTTATTTGGCTCTTCTTGAAGCAACAGTGAGCGACCACAGCACTTTACTTTGCACAGAAGGAGTTTTCAGATCAATTCTTCCAAACCCGCTCCTTAAAAATAGCATCCAACTGTAGTCACACAGTGACACACACACACACACACACACACACACACACACACACACACACACACACACACACACACACACACACACACACACACACCTTACTTTGCGCTCATCAATCATCCTTTTTCCACAGGAGTGTCCTCCAGGATTGAGTCTCAATGTCTGTTATGAAATCTGGACCATGTGTTGTAAACCAATATTAGTTTACAGTCCCTGGGCCTTTCAGCCTAGTTTGGTCCTGTGCCTAAGTACTTCTCAAAATCAAATCCATTTATAATGCAGCGGTGCATGAACATTTGCTTTCCCTTAAAGGCCCGAGCTGGATTGGAAACAGCATCATTAAAATCACCCTGCCGGCTTTGTTACCGCATGCGTCATTGTGCTGAGGACATTCTTTGACTGACTGACTGACCCACACTTTGACTTGTACGTGCATTTTGGAGCTGTTGACAAACGCAGGAATAAAACACACTTTTCTTTAAAGTTACCACTGGAAGTCGAAGTTGCAGAGGGCTCATTTTCCACCATGAATATAATATAATAATCCATCATAAGATGTTTGCGCATTTCTAAGACTCAAAATAAAACCCATACTGGGAATTTAATGCAAGAATATTTATATGAAGATGCAATGTCATTTTCTCACCACTCCCTTCATCTTTTTGATTTTTCTCAACCGCAGCAGAGGGACCGGTGGTTCCTTCCCTCAAACCAAAATCCAGATATTGTGACACTGATGAGGGAGAAGGTGTGGGAGACATGAGGGCCTCCGCTGGGTGTGAAGTTGTGGTCGACTGGGCTGAGAGAAGGAGAATTTTCCCTCAAATTTGCATTATTTAGCTGGATGTCTGCATCATTAACACATGCTCCAGCAGCTGTATGACAAGTTTTTTTAGGTAGGGATGGAGGGTTAGACGAGTGAGAGACCGCTGTATCCCCCTTCGTACCGTGTGATTGTGTGGTAGGCTCTGTAGCAGTGAACAGAAGTGAAAGAAAAAAGGCGGAATAGAAAATTCAGGCACAAGTAGAGCATTTGAAATCGAACAGATGCATCAGTATAATCATTACTTTGAAAGCCTGCCAGTGTCTTTAACACATGTACATGTGCAGGGCCTGTAATCACAAGGAAGGCTGTCGTCATGTTTTTGCATTCAGGTATGCAGGAGTATGCATATGTACGTGCTGTGTGTTTCTACCCCACTTCGAGGCCATGTTCGTATCGACCCCGTGGCGTTTCCTGCACAGACCCCTCCCTGACGCCGCACCCGGGAGAAAAGACAAGAGAGCAGAGGAGGGTCCCTGCCTGACAGCACCAGGGAATGACTCCCTCCAAATGCTATGCAGGGTGACATCTGCAAACCATAACAACCCCCTAAAACCCCCCGAAAATGTGATACAAAGAACAGGGCCATGGCCTTTTTCTGCTCACATAATGAGGCCACGGGATAAGCATCTTCACAGAGAGGAGGAGGAGAAGAGAGGAAGAGAAATAAGAGAGGCTCCTTGAGGTTCAGCTTTGTTTTACGCAGATGAATTAATACGATGTCACTTTTTTGCTAAACATTTATATTCTAACTCAGTGCATGTAATTACAATTCGTGACATACACCATAAGCATCACCGCGTTGAGCGATTCAGTATGTCGGTGCTGAATTATCCCAATTGTCACCTTTAACCGGGACGTTATTTATCAAAATTATTTCAAACTGTTGCTCTTTTGCACTCTTGTTGAGCTCCACTCAGCTCGGAGGTAAGTCACCCCGCTGCGTGATCCCCCACCTCTTTCCTTAGCAATTGTTCCTTTTGTGTGGATGTGTCGAGTCACGGCAGATTTGGGGCCGGGGCAGTCTTTAAGTAGTGGCTGGCTCCTTCAAGGATCAACTCCATCAGACGCCAAAACAGCCCGAGGACTCACTGGTTCACAGCCACAACATTTGAACATGGAGACCAGTTAAACTCCGCTGTCTGTTTACTGTAAAATAGCTGATAAAATCCAGTGGACCTGGTTTCATCTGACATAAAATCTGAACACGCGAATCTAGAATTATTTGTTTTGAGACATTTTAGAGGTGTGACTAATATTCAGAGCTGCTGGGACACTTGGTATCAGCTTGCACAAAGTGTCTGAGAGAAAGTCCATAGGAGAGCTAGAACATCTGATATTAAAGGGGAAAAAGGAGTGCAGATCTCAATCTGTGCAAACTAACCCTGCATATCAAGGCTTATAAAAGCACTCGGGCTGTCATCCGCTGTCACAGACAAAGTGACATTCAATCAGACTGAACTTGGATAAAGTTTGCTCGTCTGACCCAGAGAGGGAGTCGACCAGATGTCCTTATCTCCGTTAAGTCGGTTGAGGATCGGTGTCAGAAATGCCAGCACGCTCCACCAAAGCCCCCTGGCGATTCCCGACGCAACCCTACCTCCATGGCCGACTTACAGACAGCTGAGGAGAAGCTCTGCTGCTCACAATTCACCTTGGCTTCCTCTCTCATTTCCTCCGCTGTTGCCATTTTTGTTGAACATGTGTGATTGCGGTGGACTTTTCCCCTTTTCCTTCTCTGGCAAACAGGGAATGCCCTGTGGATTCATAGGCATTGAACCCTAATTGGGCTAATGGCGGTGGTGTATCTAAATTACCTCCCTCCATCCATGAGGGTTGCTGTGTTTATGTCTGCTGCCTTGGGTAAACCCCCACCCCGTCCTGTCATTTATCGGGGCACTTGTTTGTTGTAGAATGCAGCTCCACAGCAGATCTTTATCAGCATGGCCAACTGACCTGTCTGGCCCATGCAGACAGTAAAACAGAGGCTGTATTTTGTTTTCCCTGAAAAGTTTTGAAAGGTTTTAAATTGCCAGTATGATTAAAGATATGCAACCATTTAACATTGTTTGGACAATGAATGTTAAATGTGATTGAAAGACACAGCCTGGAACATCTTAAGTATGAAACCAGGAAACCAGGAAACAAAAAATGAAGAAATTGCCGCTCTGGAGACTTAAAGGAGTAGCTAGGGATTGTGGGAAAATTTGCTAATTTCTTGAAATAAGAATTAAGAAGCTCGATATTCATTTATTATCTCTGCATTTGTACAAAGCTGAAGCTAACAGGTGATTAGCTTAGCTTAGCTTAGTGTAAAGACAGGAAGCGGGAACAGGAGGTGAAACTTCAGGTCCGGTTAGCTCCAAAGTTCATCTTCCTGCATTTGGTTCAGACATTGACCTTTGGAGGGATTGTAAAAACTTTGCTGATCCCTTAACTTCTCGTCCAGCACTAGCTTGTGGTCAGGCGTTTAATTTGCCCAGTACTTTGGTTATAGCTTAATACCTGAAAACTGCTGACATTTCCCATCAGCCTCAGCTTCATGTGTGTTGTGTTCAGTACTAATTAGCACACCTTAACATGCTAACATGCTAAACTAAGACGATGAACACAGTAAACATTAAACCTGCTAATCGTCAGCATGTTAGCATGGTCATTGTGAGCATGTTGGCACTCAGATCATGGTGTTATTATTATTACCAACAGTGGCTGAAACTATGAGACAAAGACCCAAAACACTGCAGTATTCCTTTAAAATGAACTTACATGGTTCTTTGTCTTGAGGCAAATTTATTAAAGTTTTTAACACCTGGCAAGAAAGACTGCAGTTTATGTGATGTATTATTTCTTTTATGCAGAGCTGCTTTTCCCAAGTGTGATTAGATCATATTTGTTAAACAGAAAGCCAAATGACAAAGACGGACTAAATGCCAAGATCTTGTTGAAAAACAGGCCGTTCAGGCCGTCATGGTACAGTATTTATCTACTCTGACATCCACCTTACATTATATGACATGTTATTGTTCTCTTCCACAGTAAATTAAGCAGAAAAATAAGTGAAAGGGCAAAAATGTGTCTACCAGACTCCTAGTTCCCATCCAACAGAAGTCATGTTTATGAACCAGCACTCTGAACACTAACCCAAATAACACTTCCGACCCCAACGGGAATGAAAACAAATCCAGGAGACGGCATCACAGCTCGGTTCCTCGGCGGCCATCACGCCGTTTCCTTCCACCGCCACTCGTTGTCCCTCATGACTTCGCTGTTGCACGTAGCTTACTCCTGGAATAGTTGCACTGACAGATGGGATGTGTAGGCCCGCATCAGCAGACCCTCGTTAGGCTGCAGAGTGCCTGCCGCTGACCTGAGGTGACCCCTGGCCAGCCCCCCTCCCCACAGGATCCATGTGAACACGCTCTGCCACTATGAACCCCGCTGTTGGCACCAAGAGTGTTGAGGGAGATCCTTCAGAGAAGAGCATGTTCAAGCAAACCGAGAAGAGGAGAAAAGGGCCTCTTGTTTAATGTTTCCTCTCCTTTTTTCACCAAAACAGTTCTTCTTCTTCTCTCACGGCTTCTTTTTCCTGCCCGTGTCCTGTCTGTCTTTCCTTAACAGTATTCATTCATAAGATTCATTGAACGCCGCTTGGATAATGCATGAGATTTTTGCTGGCAGCGGAGGTTTCAACAGATGATTCAGCATGTCATCATAACCCGATAACGAGGAGAGGAAACAAGATGAGATGAAAGGATATAAGACAGCAGGAGGCAAGATGAGGATGGGAGAGAGGATGAGAGAACAGGGGTGATGAAAAGGGACAAGGCAAGACTTAAGACCAGGACACAAAAGAAGATGAGAGGAGACAAGTGGAAGGGGAATGAGACCAGAGAAGAGGAGAAGTGATGAGAGGAAGAGATATGAGAGGAGACAAGAGGAGAGGAGATGAAACAAAAGGAGACGAGAGAAGAAATGAGAGGATAGGAGAGATGAGGAGTGATGAGAGGAGATTAGACAAGATGAGAGGGAACAAGTGTGAATGAGATGAGACAGGAGAATAGGAAAGGAGACCAGAGAACAGCTGATGAGACAAAGGGAGGAGGAGAGGAGACAAAATGAGACAAGAGGAGAAGAAAGCAGAAGGAGAGGAACGCAGAGGAGGGGAGAAGTGGGGATGAGAGAACGGCATGAGAGACAAGAGAACAGATGAGATGAAAGGAGGACAAGATGAGAGGAGAGGAGACAAAATGAGATGATATAATACAGAGTAGGAGATGAGAGGAGACAAGACAAACAAAGAGATGAGAAGAGGAGAATACACAAGAGGAGAGCATGAGATGCCACAGGGGGAGATGAGATGGGACAAAAGGGGAGCAGACTGAAGGAGATGAGAGGAGAGGACAGGAGCACGGAGTCGTTTGAAAATTGCTTCCCTCCTCTGCTTTCTCCTCTCCTCTCCCCCTCATTTGCTTGCTCCCCTGTGCTCCTCCTGGTCCAGGTTGAGGAGTCCTGGAGCGAAGGTCTGCCTCAGAAACCTGTAAGGTCTGCAGGAAAAAGGTGATTGAAACCATGTGAGATGAAGCAAGCTCTGGAATCAACTTTCTGTATGAGCTAACCCCCCGAAACCTTAGCTGACAAAAATCTGGAGAGAATGAAGAGGTCCCAGCGCTCCGCCCGAGCAGAAATAGAGACACAAACAAGAAAAAAAAGAAAAACAATAACCCTGTATGTACACTGCTGGAGCGGGTTTGCTTCTATACTGAAAGCAGGTGCCAATACACAAAATATATACACACAAACCTGACTCGCAGAAAAGACGATCACAGAGAAACGTGATCAAAGTGACATGACTGACAGACTCTGCTATCAATTTTACTGTCACATCAACACACCTTTCCCTCGGCGACTTCGTACCTGGGTTTCTAAAGCATGGCAGACAGGCACCAGCTGCTGTGTTTGCATATTTGGAAGCCGTGATGTTGAGTGTTTGGGATGAGATGAACGTGTTTCCAGGAGACTCTCAACGAGCTGAAACGCTGCGAGATTTCTCGACGCCCTGTGCCATTGTTACCTTAGCAGGGAAATCCTGAAGTATGTGTCATTACACATAAGCGTTAGTGAGATTCATGGAGGTTTCAGATCTCTCTCTCACACACACACACACACACACACACACACACACGTGCTGCCAGGACTCTTTTGTTTATTTGTTTTGGGTGTAGCTCTGAAACCATGGTGCCGCGACACACATCGCTTCAGTTTCAAATGGCAGTTAGAATACCAATCCGGCATAGTTGTCCTAAAGTATTTCCCTCCTCTTTTTCTACTGTCTGTTTCTTTCTTCTCCCATCACACACCCACATATACAAACACGCACACACACACACACACACACTGCACTGACAAATGAGAACTGGCTTCACTGGAGCTGGCGAGGCACCACCGCAGCGCAGCTAATCACACTCAGACACCGTTCGCTGTGAACTCAACTGTTCCAGTGGTGTAGCCAAACTCCCATCTCCATCACCACCTTCTTTCTTCTGCTGCGTCATGTTAAAAAAAAAAAAAAAAAACACGCCCTGCCATCGATACCAAGAGTTGAGGCGAAGCGGGGAGTACAGCGCCAGCAGGCAGTCATGCTTCTCTGGGTGGCCTGAGCTTATCAGTCGACTTGTCTTATGTCACAGCGTCCTTTGTCTGTTTGCTGAGTTACTTCAATCAGTTGTTTATTCAACATTGTTAAAGTAAAAACATGATGAAGCAGAAGTCCGCAGACCTTCGCCAAAGGCCAGTACTCCACTCTTCTGTGATATGCAAATGTGCAACCACTTTACTCCATACATCTGGATTTCTAAAACTATGAGAATTTCACATTTGAATGTGAATAAGAGTATAATTAGTTGCATGATACACATGTGCACCTTTGTTTTGTCAGGATTCAACTTTTCTAACTGGATGTTAAGATGGCATTTGTTCTGCCCAGTCACAGTGTTGGATTTTTTTGTACCGCTTGGTGGCAGCACAACAAGCTGTAAACACAAGGCTGACATGTTATCACCCTATAAAGCTGATTTGGTAAATATGTTAGCAAACAGTTACTCAGAGGTCCAATGTTCAGTCTCCTTATACAACCCTGATTCTAATAAAGTTGGGACTCTGTAAAACGTAAATGAAAACTGGATTCAGTCACTTGTAAACAAACTACGTCTGCCCTTAACTGTTTTACGAAGTGTTCCTGAGCCCATGCGCTAACATCCTTTATCTAGTGGAACTGGGATTGTAGTTCTGTGTCTGGTCCACACCAACTCTGTGAGATGCTCCACTGTGTTCAGCAGCTAGCTGCTAACTGTCTGTCTGCCTTTCAGTGCTGGGTGAGTAGTCTACAGTGTGTTTTTCCGTAAGCTTTTTTGTTGAAAATAGTGGCCAGAACATCCAAACAATGAGCTCAACAAATGCCAAACACGTCGAGCTGAGGAAAGCTGCAGTGCCAGGTGATCATTTTCTGTGGCTTCGTCACCATGAGGCCTTGTGGTTTACCAAGCAGCCAGCCCACTGTTTGGAGACATTGACCGGGCTGGTGGCTGCACACAGTCCCTGTGAGTCCCAACCTCACAGTGAAGCTGTGATTCTGAATACTTACTAGTGGCTAGCTAGCCAGCTTGAAGAAGACCTATATGAAGAAGACAGCTTACTCACTTTCTGGGATATTGCCCCACCTCCAGTCCCTGTGTCATGATAACATGTACATCCTCGATCAGCCTCTCCACATTACTCTAACTCTGTGCTCTCAATGAGCTACTGTTCAACACTGATCTGTGATACCACAAACCATTTCATGGTGGACTGTGTCATATTGCTTTGCTTTCAAGTGCCTAATGTCTAACTCTTCACGTGTGTGTGTTTGTTTGCTTGTTATTGTGAAGTCTGCCTTTTCTAACAGAACAAAGTTGTCAGAAACTGACCACTTCCAACAGACACTAACAGACACTCGGGTGGCGTCTTGTCATTGTGGTCTACCGCCATGTATCCAGCCCAGGTTACACACACCATAACTGTGGTGAAGTAATCAATCCGCCAGGTTATCCCAGCTCTCTCATCCTCAACCAGAGGATTAGTTCAAGATGGGTTGCATCCATTTAGGCTCTTCTAAAGTGGTCGGCCTCTGGTTAACCGCGACACAACATGTGGTGCAGAGCTGTGGCTGTGTGTTCCTGGGAGAAAGAGGGGAAACTGACACATTGGCTGATGTTTCACAGAGGGTGTGTACATGGTGTTTTCTGCATCAAGGTCATGGTAAGCAAACAACATGATGCACTTGTATACAAGGCGAAAACATGTTTTTATTTTTAAGGATGAGTCATTCCTTCAGAGACGCTGACAACGAGCCACATAAATATACACTTAGATTCCTTTTCCAAAGTGTTCACAAGTGTGAATTACAGTGTCTAACACTGCCGAGAACACATCATCACGTTGTTTGCGTCACCTTTAGGCTTTAACCAAAGACAAAGCTGAACTATTCAACTGTTCCAGATTGAATCCACTTAATGATTCACATGCCAAGAAAGTTAATGTAGCAAGCCTCCTGCTGATACTGTGAAGGTTGTAATACTTTTAACATACAGTACAGAGTATAATGAGCTCTCTGCAGTCCCCCTGGGACTTACTGTGTCCTGTAATGGGTTCAGTAGAAGGCAGCGATTTCCCCCTCGGCCTTGGCATGAACAGAGGGCATACGGGAATGTGTCTGTCTCTGTCTATGCGTGTTCGTGTATTCCTCTGGGCATTTCTTGTGTGTCAATGTGGAGGTGGAGCCGTTCTAAGTTGGGAAGGGAAGTCAGGGCGAACTCACTGCAAAGAAGGAAAAGTCTCCCTATCGGAGGAAAACAAGCGTGATTGGAAGTCAGCAATTACCCTGTTGGAGATAACGAAATGGGAGAGATAAGAGTGCCACGATTTAGCTCAATAGACAAATCCCCCGTAGGCTTCTGTGAATGCAGCTCCACACGCACAGCACACGCAGACTGCATGAGGAGCGGCGAGTCCTTCCTCTCCCTCCTTTCACTCAGAGAAATGTCAAGCTGTGCTAACACAAGCTAGCTTTCCTTATTCAGGGGGAACTCATGTGAACAGACTAACTTTGTCAGAGGAAAATCTTTGATCAAAAATAGCAACTTCCAGTTCAGTCATGCAGTCCAGGGAGCACAGTTAGTCTACGGCTGGGAAGCCGGTGAGGGATCATGTCCTTGTTATAGCGTTGTTGACTCCTGCTGGTCAAACAGATAGCGGATGATAACAAGAATAGAAATAACTAATGACACTGTTAGTTTATGTCGTTAACACTGGATTGTAGAACAGTGCTCTTGCCGCACTGCTAGACAGGCTTGTGTTCAGCTAATATAAATAAAATCCAGCAATACCATTGTACTCACTTGCCAAAATTTGGGAGAATTTGCTTGTCACAGGTGCGTAAATTTGACTCTGTTAAAGGTCTGTCAAGCTTAGCGCCTCAGGGAGCAAATGTGATGCGATGTCTAAACGCTTGTTTGTCAGTTGTAAGGAATAGTGGTGTGCAACAACGTGTGTCGAGATGCAGCCGCCGTGTGCTGCCCTTAAATAGCCGACCACATCCACACATGGATGATTTAATCACCTTTGATCAAATAACTATGCCTGATATGCCGTTGAAAAATCCAGTTATTAGCGTGTAATTAGTGTTTCTTACTAATTTGTGTGCCAGCTGCTAAGGTGCTTTTGTACAAAGAAAATACTGTCTAATGTGGGCTTCAGTGAAGCCATGAAAAGCTGACCATAATGATGCTGTCGTGGGTCAGAAAGCAACTTTTCTGTGAAGTGCCAATTTTCTCCATAATTGTGTTTGCTGTACAAATACAGACATACTCAGGAAGGGCTGTTTATGGGTGTTTCAATGGCAAACTTAACTCTGCTGTGAAATCAGATTTGTATCTCGAAGCTTGTTTTAAATGTCCCCACAATTGTCCAAACATTATTTTTGATATTAATCGCTTCTTAACATAATATTGTTAAGCCTGGTGAAAGTACGTCGCCTATTGTGCAACAGTTAGTTTTGAAAATGTGCCATACTCACGCTCCCAAATATTTAGGCTCGTGTATTAAATTGTTTGTATTACGTTGTGTATTATTTAATAAGACATTTGTACAAACACATGCCCATTTATACAATTAGAGAGCAAAGATCTGTGTGTCTGATGTGTGCTTGTGAATGTAAGCTGTTTCTATGTGCAGTGCATCTTCGTGTGTGTCCGTGCCTTTACATGCATGTGTGTGCGCAGTTTTTCTTTTGCATGTGTGTGTGTGTGTGCATGTGAGCATGAACACAGTTGTGCAGAACGTTTGTGTATCTGTGTCACAAAAACAGTTTCTGTTGGCATCCCGCCGCCGCTCGCTGCCAGAATAACCACACGTTTAATCTCTCGCTCTTCTTCTGCGCTCCCTCACTCCTTTCTTCTTTCTGTCTCTGCCTCGGATGCCAGCCCCTTCATCAAAGACGAGAACGTCTCCAAGCCTTCGGTAAAAAAAAATACTCTTCAGCAGCACACAAACAAACAGGAGTTGTTGTCATTACTTTCACTCTCTGGCGGCGACCCAAAGTCAAAGTTACTTCTTTAGTAATCCACGATTTTATTGTTTCTCTTCATGTTTACGTCTCCACTGAGGTCAAGCCCAGGGTGAAGGTTCTGATGGGCTTTTTATGATGAGCTCTGGCCTTGCTTTTTGGCCAGCAAGTGTGCTAGTGAGGAAGGCAGGCAAGCTTTGAAACAGTTTGCCATTTTCTTCCAAGCAACGACACAGCCGACGAGCAAAGCATAATTCAAAGAACAGTAAATCAATGCAGATTTTAATGGGATTACGATAAGAGGAAAGAAATGACTAAAAGCTTGATTCTCAGGCCCGCTGAGTTATGGACTGTCTGGTTTCACCAAGAGCAACAATCTCGATCCCGAATCTGTATAAATAATCATCGGGAAAATTAGGACTACTTGAGCATATAAGGTATCGGTCAAGGCTCTGAGCGCCATATGTTTTCAAGCGATGCTGAGGAGCAGCAGTGTTACGACCCAAGTCAAAATGTAAAGAAGTGTGCTTTTGACATAACGCAGCTGCAACAGATTCACAAAGCAGACAAACACCTGCTAATATCTTCCGTGAGCCAGCGAAGGCTTTTCATTGCACACAAATAGCAATAAAGGGATTCACAGCCCTGCAAAATCATGACACATGTCAGGCGGACATGTGAGTATCTGAAACATGATTGGGCCATAATTTCTTTACAGCCAGCAGAGGCTGTTACTATGTTCAGACACCTTCTGCTGCTTTTCTGCAGATCCATGCGGGCTTTGTTGTGCTTCCATCACTGTGATGGATTTGGGACTGCAGTCTGTAGTGGTAATCCACACTGATCTGGCCAGCAAAGACTATATAGTACTGTGAGGTACACCTGTCTCACAAAATGATGAATTTCTGCAATAAGATTTTAAAGGAGAACTCTGTAGAAATCATACCGGGACAAGAAAGCTGATATTTCCTTTTCCATCTTATCTCCGTCTTTCCATCTATGAGCAACGGGCTATATGATGATTTAACGGGGAGGGATCAAAAGCTACGATCTTTCCAAACGCTGCAGAAGCAACCACGTCAGTATGTTCAATAAAACTGCAAAACATCCAGTAAAAGTACAACTTTAACTCCTGCTTGTTCCATCCCTCATCCTCATCTGTGGATCCTATATGATCACCCCATATTTGACTCCTCTCTTTCTTAGCATGATTGCATAAACAGACAACAACATAAACAGCCCAGCACACAGGAAATGCAGGGCATCCGCCTGACAACTAATCACCCTTAATTGTGTGCTAATAGTGAAAGCAATGCATGTGGAGGGGAAAGGAGGAGCACAGCGAGAGGGGAGGGGGAAGAAAATAAACAATAGCAATAGGAAGGGGAAAAGGGCAATTTCACCCGAAAAAATATTAATGTAATCAAGGCAAATTACTAAGTTTGGGATAACATTCCTGTGGCTCGGTGTGTTTATTTTGCAAGCAAGTAATGGAAAGTCAGTAGAACAGAAAAGGGCACATGTAAACTCACCTACAACACTGCATGAATGCTGGCAGTGTAACAGCCACTGTTTTCTTAACTCTGCACCCTGCTGTTAACTGCAGCTGAGTCTAGATTATGTGTATGCTTATGCACGACGCGTACGCAGGTTTGAGGCTTTGAAAAAATAAATTCTATGTAAAGCTCACGTGAAAGTTCACCTAACTGTAATTTTGAAATGAACTCAGTTGTTCCTATCAGGACTGAACATCTGCAGAATTTGTCAAATTCAGGACAAACAGTGGATGCTTCATTGAGACTTGTTTAGTTAATGTGCCTGCCGTGCCCATTCAAATTCACTGGTGTAGAGGATGGTGATTTAGCTGTCATGATAGACTTGAGCACATCCTGTTTTTTTTTGTGTGTGTGTGTGTGTGTGTGCGTGTGTGTGTACGCGCCTGTCTGCGTACAGGCAAAGCTTTCTTTGAGTTCTTGTACAGAACTGCCTGATTCCAAAGAAGCTGCGACGCTGTTTAAAACATAAAAACAGACCTCTCTCCATCTTCCTTTGTGACTGACTGAGCCTTTGCAGGACGCCTCTTTCATACTCGATCATGATGCTCTCACCTGTTACCAATGAGCCTGTTTATCTAACTTTCCCAGTCTTTTGTTGCTCCTGTTCTTTATTATCTTTGTGCTGTTTTCAGTTGAGTAGATGTCAAAAAGGATTAGCAAGTTATCACGTTCTGTTTTATGAATGCTTTACATAGCGTCCCAGCTCTTTTGGAAACAGGTTTGTACAGTATGGCTGACTGTGTGTGTGTGTGTGTGTGTGTGTGTGTGTGTGTGTGTGGGTGTGGGTGTCTCAGTCAGTTTTATGTCTCCCCTGTTAGCAGCCGCTGAGTGATGAGCAGAGCAGCGGGGAGGGAGGATGGAGACAGCAGCGCAGAAACACTGTGATGCTTAACCGAACAAGATGTGCTTTAAGGCTTGAACTGTGCGCCGTCCCTCATCTGAAACACAAGTGCACAAAGCTGTCAGACGCACACATAATGCACACTTGCCGCTCCTCAATTACATATGCACACCAGTGACTCCTGTTTATTGAGTCGGATGTTAAATTGTCCTCCAGCGAGGAGCGCAGAGGTTCCCGAGTGTTGAAACAGACTGTGCCTTGTGTGAAAGATATCCAAACACACGTCCAAGTTCGCTCTGGAGTCTGTCCTGTAAGAGCTTGACCAGGCCACATCAGTCCTTTTCTCTAAATCGATTCAAGCCTCCTCTTTCCAAGAAGTCCAACAATCAATCTGTGTTTTGTGTCATGTGAAAAAGGCACTGACCAGCTGAAGTCCTCTTCCAAATTCATTGGATTTATCTTTGTACTTAAGTCCAAGAGGCACCTGTGGAGCTTTGTTGGAGATTTGTTCCCCAAATAATGAAATTTATTCATTCTGTGTCTTTAAAATGGCTGGATTCTGTAAATATAGTTATCTTTGACATCTGTGGAAATATACGATTGATGAGTTGGACTTCAGCAGAAAATATAACTCCTGTTTTGTCTGTAGGTAGAAGTGAAGGTGGTTCAGGTTAGATGGCTGAACATGAGGAGGAGTACGCAGTCACACAGCTCCCACTTGTGGTTAGACAGAATACAGCCTTCCCTGTCCACATCACACCGGCCTTCGCTGAGGGGATGCAGTAAAAACTCTGTTGCCCGTCAGCACAACAAAGCCCAAAACAAATGACAATGATCTAACAAAATCACACTTGCCATTACTCTTTGTAAATCAGGACTCAAGAGGGAGCCCATTTTGGGAAATAAACCTCAATAAACGTTTCACAGCGCAGCCTTTTCAGTCGGCGGGGGCTCGTTGTCAGACAGCATAAACAAATATGACGTAACTGGCCTGCTGTAAAGCACGAAAAGTAACTCATCTATGAATAATGAGTGGTCATGGTCTCGGTTGGTTTGCCGTCGATTGGAGGCAGATGTGGGAGAGAAAGCAATGCATGGGTGGCGTTATCTGGGTCAGCCTCACAGGGGGAGAGACGAGCAAATCCAAGCAGAGGGGTCCTCTCCGAGCGTCGCGTGACCGTCTTCTGGTGGCCCTTGAGTCATGGTTGGTCACTGTGGCTGCTCCCAATGGCAGAAACAGAGAAGGTTGTGTGTCGTAAAGAACACGTTGAGGTCAGGGCCGAGACTTTATTTAGACAGTTTATTTCTTTTTCATGAAACGCTGTTGCAGCTTCAAGAAAGTATACTTTTGTTGAGTTAGATTAATATACCCTGAGCACGGTCAAAATAAACACGATTAGGGGAAATTCAAGAGTGTGGAGACATCAGAACAAGCCAACTGCAGCTGAGTGATATTTCTTGGATTGAGATTTGGGAAAATAAATTAAAAAGGTGATATGTGTTTTGCAAATGAACCCCTCATTTATATATTGTGCAGCAGGTTAATGCAAATTTTTATATGTTTAATTGTTTTATGTTATGAAAATAACATAAATAAAAAAATTAAAAATGAACTATTACAAGTTCACACTCTTGCTGAAAAGATACCACCTTAAATATTTGAAGAATATTTTTTATATATACTTTCCAAGGGTCACTGACAGAGTACTAAAGCTTCAGCCAGTGTAAAATCTCTGTTCTCACTCAAAGACCGTATAAAAGAAGTGGACTTGGCCGTTGGTTTGTGTTTTAAAGCCTCACATTGGACATGCATTGCTATGCCTCCGTCCTGATTGGCAGATCGCCCTGGTAGCGACTTGTCAGTAACATGTTAGCCACGCCCTGAAGCATACCCAGCTTTATCGCCCATTCTAGTCTAAACGGAGCCGTAATTTACAAAATGAACATCATGTTGTATTGACGAAGACTTAAAACTAATGATTGAGACCATAAACATATTTCTCATAGACTCCTATGCAGTTGTACTTACTTTTGCAACCAGGCCCCCTGCTGGCCATTAGAAAGAGTGCAGGTTTAAGACATGTTTCAGACCTGGTGGATGGTCCTCTCCCATATGTGCAGTCTCTGCTCGACACCAAATATTTGTTGTACTCGGAATAGCTTTTAATGTGCCAACACCTGCCGAACAGATGTGGGTGTGGTTAATGAAAATGCTGGTGAGTATAAACAGATGGAATGATAATGATCGGCAGTAAATCATATCTGTACGCCGTAAACCCCTCTTTACCACCTCACGCGGGTTAGTCAGTGTGAGTGTTGCTGCCTGACTTCACGTCCTCACAGGGTGGTGGGCTTCAGGACACAGGCAGCCTATCTGGTCTGGTTTGTACCATGTTTGGAGCTATTTGTGTCGCCAGTAACTGAAGTTATTGGGCTCTATAACACAATATTCAGTAATGAGAAAGTGTACGAGGACCTGATTCACTGTGCTTTCAGCTGCATGAATCAATATTTTATCTAAACAGTGTCACAAACCCTCAGGGAATCATCGCCCAGCTCTGCGGTTTCTGTCCGTCTGCGGGATGTTTTAGCATCGTTCAGCTCTTTTACAGCTTTGTTTGGATTCACTCTCACCGGCCTCATCAGCTCTGTTTACTGACACGGCACGCAGCTGTTTCGAGCAGGAAAAACTCACCGAAACCCGCTCCGCACTTCCTGTCCAACGCCGAACAGCAGACGGCGTTAGCACCTAGCTGAGCATTTAGCAGCTAATGAGCTCGATGTGTTTGTCAGGAGCTGGTTGAGACCAAAACAGAGCTCAAAGGAAAGGGAATATTCGATGTGTGTTCACCAGGAAACTCTGTTTGCCATAACAACTTCATATGTGCCTGTTCAAAGGCTCCCAAGTGGCCAATTTTTTAAAAATCTATTTTTATTTTAATAAATGGTTCATTAATGTGGAAGAGCTGCAGTTTCTGAAGTTCCTAAACGTAAAATAGGATGTTGTAATGTTCTCCTAGGACAAAGATTGAAGGTATTTGTCACTCTGAAAGATGATTTAACAGTTTTTATCTCCCCAAATGTAAAAGTTTTAGCTTTTACGAGTGTATGGTTCACTGCACTGCAATCTGAAATTCATCCATTCTTATTAATCTATCATTTCTATCGCATGCTGCAAGAAGGCATTATTTTCTTCCCAAAAAGCTTCAAGCTGCATTCACACTGAAGAGCTGCTCGAACAGTGATGCATGATTACTTCTGCCAGTTTCAATTACAATCAGAAAAAAGTTTCAGCATCCAGCTGCGGATTGAGGGTTGGAGATCCACAGTAGAGCTCATTTGGCTGGAAAGAATTGTCGGTTGCTTTTCCGGTTTCATTTTGTTCTTCGCTTTGCTCAAGATGCCTTTTTGGAAAAATGTTCACGGGTCAGTGTTCATGGCGTCAGTAAAAGCAGCTTTAAATGTTGCTATTGGCATGGACGAGCATGTCAACAGGAGTTTGGCAGAACAAGAAGACTCTGCACAATTCAGGCTCAACCTATGAATCTGCATACCCCAGCTCCACAGTGCACCTGACCTGCAGGAGGAGGAGGAGGAGGAGGAGGAGGAGGAGGAGTTCTAGGTTTAACTGCTGACTTTTTTCTCTTTTTGACATCCAGCCATCACTCTCGCTCCCTGTGGGGAGCAGAAAGGTCACACTGAAGCCTTTCTTCTGGCTCGGGTTTAGCAGCACGCAGTTCTGGCCTCCAGAAGAACTCCTATTCTCTCTGGCACATGTTAAGGCGCTCTATCATCTCTCTCTTTCTTATTCCCTCTCATGCTCTCTCGTCCCCACTCTCTCCTGTCAGATCTGTCTTCACAGGGACTTGTAAAATTACCTGGCAAGAACAACTCAAAGCACTGGACAGGACCAGCGTCTCCAGTGTCCCACAAACTTTTACAAACTTTTTTGTTTCATTAAAATGAAGAGTTCACTGAAAAGAGGTCCACCTTTTTGTGCGAAAGGGTCAATTATTACAGAATTTTCTGCAAAGTTTCAAGGTGATTTAATATAAATTTAGCCGATTCCAAACTCTTCTGAACACCGGGTATTAAATTTAATTTACTAAACATGTTGAAGCGATTGCGGTCTAATGGGCGTGCTTTTTATTTCCTGTTCTTGGACGGGATGGCTGCCTCACCACGGATTCTGACAAAAAATAAAACAATAATCATCAGGTTTGCACTGTATGGGTGATGTTTTCACCATGTTCCCTGGCAAGACAACTTGCTAAGACACAAAAGGATGACGGTCATGGTCTGGTGCTTCAAGAAAACAGCTTCAGCAGTAATGTGCATGTGGATAAAATGCATGTGTAACACAGTCACAGTGTACAGTACACTGCGCTGTGTATCCTGTGTAATAAAGTAAATATTATTGGCTTACATGTTAGCAAACAGTTGCTTATTTACACATCCAACAGTTACGGAGCAGCCTGATCATTCAGTGGGATTCGTTGTGTGTCCATGTGATGAATGAACGCTCTGTTTTTTGGTCTCTAACGTGTGAGACTGCAGACAATCTGTGGCTCTTCTCTCTTCTCACTTTACGGCATGTTCTGCACCTAAAAGGATTAAATTCCCAGGGTGGCCTGGCTGCTTTCTCCCCCTAAATAACTGTAACACAGAAGGGAGTGACCAGCCATGATTTTAACAGAAACTATAAAACGCTCCACAGACAAAAGACAACAGAGTAAATCATTATGTTTAACGTCTCTTTTGTTATATAGGCTAACCTTTAAAGTGCACTCACAGACACACATACAGATGTAATGCATAGCTGTGGTGCTCGGTCCATTGCATAAACATCAGTTTTATTATTTTGTGATTTTGTTAACATGAGCTGGATGGTAATAGATATGGATAGCAGGGAAAAGAGAATGTATCAGCACATAAGCTACATTTCCACGTACATGTTGTCGTGCACTCTTGGTCTGGGGCTGTGCTTCGTGGTTTGTGCTCTGCGCCTTTGTTCCAGTCAAGACGAATCTGCACTCCTGAGGGGAATATGTGGCTCTTCAGCTGCTAAATGGTCACCAGCAAGTGACTAACTCTATCTGTCTGCTGTCTGTAGTGTGCAGTGGGTTTTTAGGGATTTTGTGCTGGAAACAGCCGCCTGCTGTGGCTGAATGATGCTCAGAGCGTTGAGTTGAGAGAACCAGGTTAAACTGAGGTGTGCTGTCAGAGGCCATATTTCTTCTCTGCTTCTTCTAAAGAAATACTGCATTGTGCTGAGTGGGATCAGAGCCAAAGATGCTTTTCCACATGTCGTTGAAGCTCCCTCAGCAGTAGATAGAGGGCAGTGTTGTATAAAATCTGGTAGAGCAGATGTGATGAGGCTCTCTCTGTGTAAATGTATTGTCCGCTGGCCCTTGAGCTGCTGTCAGGTTCAAACAGGTAAAGGTCTGCAGTATATTTGCAGAGTGAGTGGATCTTTCCTGGACTGTAGAATTAGCCTGCAGACATTAGATCAGTCGTGGAGGAACTGAAGCTCCGTGGCAGCACTGGTTATGCACGTGTTGTAAATCTGCAATCTGTGGAACCTTGAGAGGAAAAATATTAAAATAAATCATATTTACATGTTTCTGTAAACCTGATTAGAGGTTAAAAATATACAGTAAAATATTGACTGAATAAGCAAAACTTAACTTCAGATGTGAAGTTTGTCGTGAGCTTGTGCTTTTATGAAATACCAGAGAAATAAATGGACTTGAAGTGTGGTGAGACTGCAGATCATCTCTGCTTACTTTACGGCAAAAAGATGAACTGTCCAGGGTGGCCTGGCTGCTTCCTCCCCCTAAATATCTGTAACACAGAAGGGAGTGACCAGCCATGATTTTAGCAGAAACTATAAAACGCTTCACAGATAAAGGACGGCAGAATATATCATGTTTAATGTCTCTTTTGTTATATAAGCCCAACCTTTCAAATATTTGCTTCAATAGAAGAAAACAGTTCAGTTTAATGGCCGTCATTTGCTTGTCGTAACATTTTAACGTCACAGTCAATCATCAGTTTGACATGTGTCAGTGTTGGCTTATTTTTTATTGTACTCATACATTATAATGCTAGCACTTCTAAAAATGTGAGGTTTTATTGAAGAGGCGTCATAAAATGTTTTATTTTATTGCAGCACTTTGTGTTTTTTATTTAAAAGAAGTGTTTTGAATTTCATGCCTTTGCATTGTCGAATTCTCACATTTCCACTATAAAAATGTGATTTAGTTTTTTAATTTAAGAGATCTTTGTGGTTTGTTATTAAGTAACACTGGACGCTACGCTCAAGGGCGAGTTTAAGGGAGCAAAACAGTAAAGATCATTACCGCTAATGCCTTTGGCAGTCGGTGCTGTAACAAGCCATGTACGTAGCATCGTATTTCCTCTGACTTGTTTGGCAGTTGTCTCTCATTTCGTGGTTGCAAAACATCTCTGAGAGAGCCCCCGAGGGAGCCCACGTTTGGATTAGATACATGAGAGAGCCACCCAGGCTTCATCATCACATTATACAACACTCAGCAAGCAACGTCTGGTTCAGCTCAATTCAAAGTGAAGCTGATGGAGACCATTTTCCCCCGTCTAGGAGGGATGTTGCAAAGAGGAGACGGGGCGGTGGGGGCGGACGGACGGGGTTGTGGTTAAAGCGCGGCCATGGGAAGGAGAACATGGAAAAATCTTGGAAATTAAGCATGCCCATCTACAGAGGCGACAAGCAAACTAAACAGGACTTTGGAGGACAAGATGATGATTTTGGAAGCCACAGTCTGACCAACACACACACACACACACACACACACACACACACACACAGAAAAATAACACGCAACAAACACACACATGCACACAAACAGAGAACGAGTAGGAGGAAGACGTTTTCAGATCCTTGAGTAAAAGTAGGAATACCACAACGTAAAGTCCTGCTTTTAAAATGAAAAAGTAAAAGTTCTATTTAAATGTACTGAAGTATCAGCTAAATACATTAAACAACCCAAACTACTCATTACACAGAATGAATCACACTCCCCACTGAGAAGTGTTTAAGTGTGAACCACCAAACTGAGTTATTGAACTTCTTGAGCTCCTTGTTTGATGAAATAGTGAAACAGTTCATTGCAAAAACGTCAATTTGATTATTTTATTTTGTGATTGTTGCAAACATTTTCCTCATTGTGATAGATATGGATGTAAGGAAAGTAACAATGGATTAAAAAGCAAGCAGCATTGTGAGGTTGGACCTGGTAGACAATACATTACACTCTGCATGGCCAAAAATATGCGGACACTCAGCAGCAGTTTGTGTTTATCCCAAAGTGAGAAATGCTTCTTTCAGTGTGGTGTGGAAGAGCTTGACTGTCCCTCGGGTGAACACCGACTGTGAACCAGATCTTCGTAATGCTCTTGCGGCAGAATGGGATCAAATCTGTGCAGCCGGGTTCAAAAACTGCTGGAAAACCTGAAATCAGAAGAGCGGAGGCTGTTAAATCTGCAGATTAATGCCCATGACTTTAGAATGAGATGTGCAGTGTTCAGGTGGGCAGCTGTGGCTCAGGAGGTGGACCGGGTCGTCTGCTGATCACGAGGTTGGTGGTTTGAACCCCGCCTCCTCCACATGTCAAACTGTCGTTGGGCAAAAAACTGAACCCCGGGTTGCTCCCCATCCACTGGGGATGCACAAACCAGTGCGTTCCTAATTGATGGCCCAAGCTCGGATAAATAGGAAGTATTGCATCAGGAAGGGCATCTGTCTTAATGTCAAATGTGCAGATCAGAAATCATGTAGCGCAGCAGAGGTTGAAGTTGCATTCAATGGAAAAACTCAAGTAAAATACCTGGAGTTTGTACTACAGTACTAGCAGCTATACTTTCCTGCACCCGCACACACACGCACACAAGAAACACACATGCTCCGAGGAGGCAGGGAGACGCTCAAACATTACACAACACGGCAGGATCGGGACACACACCTTCATCTTCTTCCACACTGTCAAATTAACAGCGTGTCCTTAGGAGAGGGAGCAGCAGCAGCGTCGGGCCGACGTCGGAGAGCTTGATTGAAGGGCTTCCGAGAATTCTCTGGCTTTGTTGTGCAGCTTCCCCAGCGCAGCAGCCGGAGGTAATGGCTTTAGCAGGGGCAGGTACACAAAGCTCCAGTGGCCACAGACCGGAGCTGGACAAACTTTACTGTTGACATCTGGAATTTCTTTCCTCCCCTTCCTTTTTATTTTCATCCTCCTCTTCTTCCCCTTTTTCCCCCCTTTTTGATTGAGGGCTGACTCACTCGGTACAGTATCCATCATCGTAAAAGCGTCAGCCAGCTAAATATAGACATTTGTTTTCTTGTGCCTGTTCTGGCACTGCATATTTTACCACACATGATATCATGCCCTCCACTGCTGTTGGCTTGACCGCACACTGAACCCCCATACGCTCTCACTGGTATATGTACACTCAGGGTAATTATCATAATGGAGGCTGTCACTGGCAATTCATCTCACATCACAGATACTTTGGGTCCTATCATCCTGCCTCTGCTGTGGCTTTGACGGGGCAGACGGTGCATTAACTCTAACATTACTCTGACTGAAACCCCCAAAACTGTAGTGCTCTCACGTTGTCATTACACTGTGGATAATGTCACTGGCAATCCATAACATGCTTTGGCTTGTCTCAGCTGAATACGCTGCTCTTATTATTTCCACTGCAGTGATCATGCCTGTAATTCAGCACGTCTCATATCTCAGAAAATGACGGTATTTTTCAGCTGAAATCATGTAAACTTATGTATCCTGCTGTTGTCAGCTGGAGTTTGACTTTGGGCCTTTCCGTCCTGTTGTTTGCTGTCTCCCTCTCATGTTTCTTAGCGCCCGTCACGATATATAGCATGACAACTCTCTGATAATGCAAATAAAGCCTGTGTCCATTTATGCAAAGAGACAAACACAAGGAGAAAAGCAACACACGCAGCGTACGACACAGCATGCACTGTGGAAATCTGACACGGACAATATTGCACATGTCAAGCACTTCACCAGTAGCGCCAAGCATTCGCACACGCATACACACACACTCGCATACAATAACAGAATCCTCCACAGAGAAGCAAACAGGATGCTGCTGCTCAGACAGGACACCGTCCTCCTGCATCGCTCCTTTTACAGGAATCGCACGAGCAAGGAGTCAAAAAATGTAAACACGGATCACAACATGTTAACCTGCTGGTGAGATGCATCGCTGCAGGGGAGTGATGAGTGTGAGGTGGAGGCCTCTTCGCCATTTATGGTGATGTTCCTTCCATTTTCTGTGTTTATATCAGGGTTTCTTTTGTTTGTTTTTTACCTGTTGGTGTGGGTGTGTGGTTGGAGGGTGTTCTTTGTGTGCGTTCCTGTACTTGAACGTGTCCTCTCACATGCTCAATGTTCGTGCTGCAGAGCGCGCCGTGCATGTGCTCACATGTTCTCGTATTCGTCTTCCTTGCGTGTGAATGACTGCTTTCCTTGCACAGCTGAAACTCCCCACGCTGAGCTTTAGGGAGTTGGTGCCCCTGTGCCTTGGGAGTGTAAACCCCAAAGAGTCTGTTCAGTGATTGAGGAAATGTTTGGCGCAGAGCGTTTGCTCCCTTCTGAGGTGTTTGTTGGCCAAGGCTGATCCTGACAACCCTCCAGGGAGCGCGCTCGGTAGGCCTCTTCAAAGAGTCCCAGCTCCCACAGCAGGAAGTCCAGCCCTGCGCTGCCTGGAAACAAGATGAGGCAGACAGGAAGGAAGGTAATCCATGAACACGCAATAGCGCTACTGTCCACACAGCAACACACACACACACACACTCACACGTACAGTCATATCCGATCGGGCCCTCCTGACACCCACAAAAACGGGGCTATTCCTTGGACCCCACAGACATTCTAGCTTGATTTATCCTGTGATTTGTGCTGTTAAATAGCCAAGGTGATCACGAGCAGCCCTGCGTAGATGACTCTGGTTTCCTGTAGTGCAGCTTTGTGTGTGTGTGTGTGTGTGTGTGTGTGTGTGTGTGTGTGTGTGTGTGTGTGTGTGTGTGTGTGTGTGTGCGAATACTCTGAAGGTCACATCAGAAAGCAGCTTTGCTGCACGCAGCCTTCTGGCCAGAGTCCTCCCTTCTAAAATAACCTGAAATCGGAAAGAAATTTGGTATGGACCTTTAGATATGATGGATGGGAGGTTACTCTCTGGAACCAGATTGATTTATTTATCTCTGGCAAAAGCTGAGAAGTTGCACAGTATTGGAATCAAGTCAGTGTGTCTGATTGTTCTTTGTGGCAATAATGCTGCGTCCTGCTGCTAAGCTGTTCTGCACAACACCTACCTTTCAGAAGAAGATTGATGACTAGCCTTTCAAGGACTTCTTGAATAAGACAAACAACTGGGAGTCAAGGTTAAAAACAGTGCTTCTGTATTGAATAAATGTTCATGGAAATTATGAAAGCCACTAATCCAATCACTGTGTGAGATAAAAAAGTGCACCGCTGACAGTTTGTCCGTGAGGAGATGAGCTGACTCTTCAGTGATTGGACTGTTTGGGCTTATTTCAGCTGTTCCAACTGAAAACCACTAGAGAGCAGTCTTCAATTGATTTTCCATGGATGAAGTATCGTGGCCCGTAGCTGAGTGAGAATGTGGCTGGAACAGAAGTCTGATGTTGTTGCCAGTGAAATCAGTAGCCTGGCTTCCAGCGTCGGACTCGGCCTGGTCCTGCTCATATTATACAGCATGTGGTAATACTGTGGCAGTAGGGAAATTAGTTTTTGTGGTGTAGTGTCGGTGAGGCAAAGATTAGCTGTTTTCATTGTTGTAACATGACCTAACGTGGAAGCTGGAGACCTATAATATAAGACAAGACAGCATGTTTGGGGTCAGTTCACCCAGAATTGAGAAATTTCACTCCTTCAGCGCAGTAAAAGAAGAATTTATTCTTAAAACCGCCACATTTTGTCAATAGTTCACACTCAGTTCACGTGTTTCACATAAAGTTTTCATTTTCAAAGTCTTGCCATTAAAAAAGTGAATACCTTCCCATCTATTGTATCAGAAAACACCAGGTGAAGGATTTAAATTCATTATATTAGTGGACTATTTATTCATACTTTGCTCTAACTCAGGTCACGTTTCACTCAGAGACCAGGAGATCTTTTGACACGGAGTCCATTTTTCACCAACATACTTTTGCTGACGCATTTGCTTATTTTAATTTCCCATAAATTTGATATGTTTCATATCTTTTCCTGGAGGCTAAGACTGACAGAGGGCTGTCAGGGAGACAGGGTGGGATGATGAACAAGAGCAGATCTTCACAGGATGCTCGCTTTCATAATTTTCCCAGCGATACAGCTGCTACATGTGGCTGTAATCAGTGTTTTTATATTCATAGTGGATCACATGCCTGCTTTGTGTGACAGGTGTTGCTTGTGGTGATGAGCCCTCAGTATTATCACCCAGCTCTGCAGTTTCTCTCAGACTCACAGAGCGTTTTAGTGACTTTCAGCTCATTGTTTTGATTTCATGCCCTCAGACTGGTTTGTTTTACTCATCTCGGGCGCATTAAAGCCGCTCTCCACTGTCTGCAGTGCTGCTGACTGTGCCAGCAGACAGTCCCACAGGCAGATATTTCACTTCTGTGTTCATTACGTTTCATTTTGTTCATTGTTTTTGTCAGTGACGTTTTCCCGCTGACGGAAACAAGATAACTAAATAAAAACTAATTCATTTCAAGAAAAACTCTGATGAAATCTGTTGAATAGAACTGATGCAAACTGTAACAGAAATGTCAGCGTTTGGGAGAAAGAGAAGAACTTTCACATTCTGAAATTTCACATTTGAGCAGCTGTAAAGCGAGTGGAGCAGCAAACCTTGATGGGACCTCTGCAGACGCGTCACCCCAAAACTGATGCAAAGGTGAGCACTGTGACATTTTCTTTACATGTAAGCGCTTTTATGAGCTGACAGCAAGTGGCCAGAGAGTCAGTTATTGCAGGTTTAAAGTAAATCTGAATTTGGGTAAAATGAATGTACAACTTGTGAACATCTAAACACACTGAAGTCGTTTCGACTGAGCAGCTGACCCGCTGCCTCAGACCTCCGTGCACTCTGTACTGCACTGTAATTTCAGCCAGATATATTGTGGCACAAACTGGGTTTAACCTGTAGGATAGTCTCTGAAACTTGACTGGAAAACTGGTAAACAACTTCCCAGTGTGAGATGATGAGAGGCCAAAGCCATAGAGAGCTATAATATTCCCTCACAATAGCAAGAAACTGTTGCCAACACCTGATTCCAATCATATGTGATCATATGTGATTATTAGCACCTGTGGTCGCCCCCCTCCCTTCCAGCCTCACACACACACACACACACACACACACACACACACACACACACGTATAAATGCTGTAATACTCACAGACAATAGGTTTTCAAGAACAGTCAGCAGATATTCTGCAGAATATTCCTCGTATATAAAATATTGGAAGAAAAATGGTTTCTATGATGGATTGTTCAGTCAGTCAAACATCCAGACATTTTATATTCATATCTGAGCCAAGTCTTTGCAACAGAACCATTAGTAAGAACTGCTGAGAGCTGTATTATTGTGGCCAGGCATTACCCAAAGTGAGCCACGGTCCCGTGCTGCAACCGTTGAACGCTCATTATTTGCTACCTCTTGTTGATTAATTAACACCAGTTTCGTTTGCTGCACTTTGTGGTGATGTAATGGATCTTATAAGCTCCCAGGATTCAAGTCGTCCTGACCTCGAGTCGATCCTGCTGAAGTTCACGTTGCCACAGATTTGAGTGGGCCGACCAGAGCTCACGCCGAGCTGAAACTAGTGCAGCGATTTCCAGCAGTGCTGCATTAAATCCTGCTTTTGTTCAGAGAGATGTTGATTGGTCTGTATGGTCACGTTGGGGCCTCCAGTTTGACTTCATGCTCCACATGTTGCCCACCCTGTGACGTGGTCCACATAGGTGGAAAACTGGGCACCTGGACTCCAGCGATAGTTTCAGTATGTGGTGTTTTCAAATGAATGAACATATACATACAAAACACCATCGCTCAGCTCAAAATCTGCATTATGTGCATTTCATTGTTCTTGGTGGCTGTTAATGGCATTAATAGACATTCCTCAAGCAGAGATTGGATGCTGTAGCATTATCATTCACCTGTATGTGAAGGTGTTCATCAGCAGTGGTGTTTCGGTGAGGTCACAGCTTTAAAGGCATTGGCTAAGATCCTTAAAAGTAAAACTGTGGTTACAGTTAAGGGGGTCTTAGGCAAATACTTTGATCGTTGTTTTATAAGAAACCAGTGAATCAAAGTGGCAAAAGTAAGAAAGAGATTACTCAACATATTCTGCAGAGCCTGTAGATGGCGCACTGCTGCAGCCTTGTCATGCTGATCACATGGGCTCTGCATCTGTACCTACCAAACAGCAGGCAGCCAACATAGCTGGTGAACGAAATGGAGCTTTTTCCAGCTGAGAGGCCGGACACGTCCCTCAGGAGTGGGTTGAGACCAAAACAGAGCTAAAACAAGAGTGACTGTTGGACTTAGATTTGCCGGGTAGCCAAAAACGTGCCTTCAGATAAATGCTAATGTCGTCTTTAATCACGAAAGAATAGAAAATCCACTGTTTCATGCATGCGACCTAAACACTGTTTGTGCTTTTGAGAGGCTTTCGCTGTCAGAAGTACTGGCAGCGTTCTTCTCTTTTGGCTAAGCAGCCTCAAAATCCAGTCCATTTGTCGGAGCAGCAGTCCATCACTGAGTCAACACAGCTAATGACTGGAGGTAAAACTGTTGGCAAACTGAAGAATGAAAAACACACCATCCATTTCACCCACATCTCTCGGTGCCTCGGGCTGTTTATACAGTCTATTATGCATGATACGGTGTTGTTGAAACAGGTTGGGAGTGAAAAACCACTTCCAGCTATTCCTCAGCTTTCACTGTTTACAGTAGACTCTAATGAAAGATCATTTATGCAGAAAATGAGGATTATGGCTCACTTCAGCTTAAAAACATTTCATTCTACAATTTATTTATTTGCACATCAGTTTTGTGTTTGTAATAATACAGTCTGTGGTTCAAATGCATGAATACTATTTACTTTGCAAAATTAGGTTTCTCATGCCAAACCTACAGTGAACTCATAAAACATGATGCAATGAGTACAAACCGGCCTGCAGGGAGGAAGAAAGCAGTAGTCTTGTTTATTGGCTCTATCTGTCTGTCAGCTGGGCTGTGGACACCAGCTCAGTGGCACTGATGCTTACAGTTATTATTATTATAATTATTATTATTATGAGACGTGAGGCGACAGAGAAGGATTTCGCTGATTCGTGGACGTTAGCATTAGCTCATTATGTTGCATTTAATGAGGTAAACCTCTCTGGTTGTCTGTCCTCCTTTTCTCTTCCCATCCCTCGCTCTCATGCTCACCTCCCGCTCCTCCCCAGGACAGTAGCAGAGACAAGGGGCTCCCACAGTCCAGTAAGACCCAGGTGAACGGGGGGTCACAGGGGGTCACGCTGTCAGACACGAGAGACTGATGGAGGGCCCTAATCCTGCCGGTGTCATGAAGATGGATCAGATGAAAACACACACTTAGACTCACACACACAGTCACACACATTCACACACAAGTATACAAAAGACACGCACAGATGACAACAGAGCAACGTTTTGCTAAACTTCCATACTGTGTGTGTGCATACATACACCCACCCACTCTCTTCTTCTGTACTTCATACTCTCACTTTTTCTCACATACACATTTACACTCACACACTCTCTCACGCACACACACACTCACACTCTCTCTCTCACGCACACACACAGTGGTAGACTGACAGAAACAGGTTGTCGGCAGGGTGAGGGGAGATGTGACTCATGTCCAGCTCATTTATCTGCAATCTGTGGTGTGTATGACTGAGCTAGAGCCCTCATACTCCCCACTTTCTCAAGCAAACACTCTTAGTCTTTAGAGATACAGCTGCAGAAATGCTCTCACACACACACACGCGCACACACACACACACACACTACTACTGTGTGAAACATTTGCAGCTTCCTGTAAAAGATCTGCTTCATCATTTCAGAACATGAATCAAAATGAGAATATTGATCCCAGAGGGGAAATTGGGTCAGTTGCAGTTGCAGTAATAAAAACAGAAAAGGAAATAAGAACGCCTTAGAGAAAGTAAAAAAAAAGAAATGTAAAAATAAGTTCACTACACAACAATATAAATCACCCACAGATAACAAACAATATGTAAACTGTAACGTGCAACAATAGCAGCCGTCTGTATAGAAGTTTGTCTGCTGTGCAACGCTTTACATCAAGTAATAATAAGAGTAATAAAAAACTAGAATACTACTTTCAATCCTAAAACTATTATAATCCTCATAATAACAATAATATATCAAATCATATATAGTAGTGTGTATATATATAGTAGGATATACATTGAGTTATTGCACAGCCCAGTTAAATTATTTCACGTTGGTACAAAAATTCTTTAGGAAATGTTACTCACAGGAGCAAACAGTGTGTTTGTCAGGGACTACTTTCAGCTGCGGATGAACACACATTTGGCGCATTAGCGAGTATTTACAGCAGCAGGATTGACTGAAAATAAACTACAGTGTCTGTGTTCGTGATAATTAGGGCACATGTCAGCCTCTTTGAATTTTTCAACAGCTGGACAACAATGGAGCTCTATGGCACAGAGGAAGAAGATATATCAGGCTGTGGACACGCAGACAATACGAGTCAGTCGCATGAATTCATCGTTGGGTTTGGTCTTCTCATGGGATCTGCTGATGATAGAAAAAATAGAGTATCAGTGGCCTTAACGGTCACATCAAGATCATGACTAAGTCTGCTGGATTTCCTTCCAGCGTAAATCAGTCATTATACATCTTTCACCTCAAGGCAAATTTGCCAATTTGTGCTACTTAGCAACAGTTAGCCCTCCTGATACTGCTGAGCTTTGAGAGAAGCTAGCGTAGCTTGTTAGCTTAGTTGCACCAACTTTTATTCAGCCTCCTCTCCTATAAACCGTTTCACCAGAGATGAACGTTATGTGCCACGAGTCGATGGTATAAATATGCATTGTGAATTAACTGAGTGAACTTACTGTCCTGTTAGTGGCCAGGCTAGTTTCTGCTAACTGCCTGTTAGCAAGCCTGTTAGCCCTGAAAACTTTTTCCTCCTGAGTAAAACTCATGTACAATCCTGAGAACAAAGTGCCAGAGCTGAGTACAAAACACAGTCCAAAGAACAGAGGGAAGGTTCGTGACGAGTGTTAGCATGTTCCCGGCTGGCTAGCATGTTAGCGGCCACCCTACCAGCTGCAGTGATTTACTCGCCCAGCATGCGTCTGAACTCACAGGTTCATTTTTCAGTTCCACTTTCTGCTGTGATCCAGTAATAATGTCTAAAACCTGTTTGGGACTTTCTCCCACATATACATAAACACCTCTTATCTTTGAGACACATGCACACACACCCTCTCACAGCACACACACGCACACGCACACACTCTAATTTATACTGACACACAGATGGCCTCTGCTCTGACCACAAATGTAGTGTAACCCCTGCTCCCTGCGGTGCGGCCAGGGCTCAGACTGCCAGTAAAAGCGAGGGATGCTTCATGGCTCAACAATTCGCTTGGTAAATGGAAAGGGTTCAGTGTGTGACCTCAAACACTCTCCTGTCTGTCTCTCTCTATCGGCCTCTTCCTTTCAGTACGTTCACTCCTAGTTTGTTTGGCTTTCGCCTAATCTGATTTGTCTCTTGGCTTCTTTTTGTGTCCTGTGTTGCTTTCTTTCATTCACCTTCACAGCAGTCAATGTTTAGATCTTTTTACTCGTCTCTGCTTTTTGCTATTTTATGGCAACTGAGTGCATTTTGTACAACAAAGTCAGAGCATTTCATACCATCCAGAGAGCGATACAGGCTCATTTTAGCGACTTTTTAGCCCATTTTTCTTTTACTCTTTACCAGCAGAGGTACAAAACCAGCTCTCCCTTTCTCAAATGTGCTCTTTTTTATCTCATTATCCCCTTTCCTCTCTTGCTCTCTCCTGCCGATGGAGGTGCGATCCACCTCCCCTCCTGTCTGAGAGGTCAGGAGCAAAGTGAGGACACACGAGGAAGGCAAACCTCAGCTCACAAATATGAGCAGTATGAAGAAAACTGTGCATTTCTGTAAAGTGCGGTTCAGTGGGTTTATTGGGTAACGGATACGCTGAAATTGAGTCCAATTTTTGGTTTAGCCAAAAAGGTTTTAATGGTATTAGAGACATTACTTCATGGGGAAGTGGCTTCTATCGTGAGTAGCCTGCAGAGATTAAAGATTAGTGATCAGAAAATTGAATAATTACATCTCTGTTGTTCCAAACGTGGTTGATCTACATGTGGCTGCTGTCACACACCGTTGCTACTGCTGCTTAATGTCTGGGCTGTAAAAAACCAAAAGGGCTCTGCGCAAAAAGAACACACACACAAAAAAACGGCACAGTCCCTCAGTCGCAGTGTTTGCTCAGAGAAAATAATAGCTTGTATTTTTGAAATATGGCTCTGAAATTTCATATTGTGTTTCACTAAAGTGAGAAAACCTCAAGAGGTGTGAGACCCTGCACGGCCAATATCAAATCCAGTCCTCCTATCACCTCAGAGTTAAAGAAAGTCCAGCCAGGTGGATTTGGGTGTGTAGCATGTGTGTACACACACACACACACACACACACACACACACACACACACACACTCACACACAGTCGTAAAAACAGAAAAAGAAAAAAGGACTTTTCAGATTGGAGAGGACAGGCGGGGATCAAGGGTGCAGAGGGAAATGGTTAGGGTTAACTTTCCTCTAAAGGGTGTCAAAAAAGGAACTAAATTGGGTGTCAGAAAGCGCTAAGGAGCTGAAATAAGTCAGGGTCTCCAGCTCTTATGTGGGTGGGTGCTCGCTTTATATTTTACAGACAATGTCCCTTTAAAACGCCCCACGTCTGGAAAGCCCATTAGATGTGCATATAAAATTTCCCCTGTGATTAATAGTTGATGAGGCAGGGTTGGTTGGAGGGTACTACCAACATGTGGCCGGCAGGGCTCCTCCTCTGCAATCTCACGTTACACTCCATAAACTTGCCACTCTTTCCCACCTATACGTTTAAAAAGGAGGAGGGCTCACTTGTCAAGAATGCCTTAGAAGAGTTGTGAAAACAGCCAGCCCGAGAAGGGGAGTCATGCAGTTGCGGATGCAGCACTCCCACCGAGCCACAAGCCAGTCAGATCAGTCAGGGAGAGAGAGTGTGTGAGAGCACGGCAGAGGGAAAGTGTGTGAGAGTGTGTCAGGACCAGAGGCTCCAAAGGACGTCACACGGGCTCCCAGAGAGAGGGGGAAACACGCTGTCACAGGAAGGCGTCTGTCCTCACGCGTCCTGGGCTGTGGAAGAGTCAACAGCCTCTGACAGAAGTGAGTATTCCTGAGGTGGATGCACCAAGACCATGATGTGCATTTAGTCAGCTGAGGTGGATTTTTCCCAAGACTGACAAAGACACAGATTTCCAGTCCCACCTGACTGTCTGGAGGGGGGTGCTTCAGCTCGTCTGCAAGGAAAAGACTCGTAATAAGACGCTAATCAAGATTGTGTGCAGTGCTATTGCATCACCATGGATCAGCCAGCCAGCAGCTGCATGCGGAGCGCCCACCCCAGCAGCCCAATCTGGGGTTGCATGAGGAACCCTCACTCAGGGGTCCCGGGAGCCAATCTGCAGTCAGCCTACCAGCAGGCCCCTTTCTCCCTGCACCAGAAGCCCGAGTTCCTGGCCTACACAGACTTCACCAGCTCCTGCCTGGTGCCGACTGCGCCGCATGCAGCCTACCCCCGAGACGACAGACTGTACCAAGACAGCCAGGGGGGCTACCAGAGAGCCGACTGGCAGTTCAACCCCTGTGAGACACGGGTGAGAGCGCCCGAGGCCTGCCCGCCCGTCGTCGCGCCTGTAGTGGTGGGCGGCGGTGGAGGTGGAGGGCCTGACCTGGACAGTGTAGGGGCAGACAGGCTGCCGGGGGCCGTGCCCGGGTGCCTGGAGGGAGAGTACTCACCGCAGAGCGTGGCGTCGGCCGACTCGGACAAGAAGAGCTCCAGTAAGAGGAAGAGAGATGTCACAGGTGAGCAGGGCGTGCTGGATAGGTGGGAGTCAGCTGGGGTGTGCTGGTTTATAGGGAAAGAAAGAGCATCCAAAAAGTCACCACAGGAGGGTTTGAAAGGGGAAACATGCAGTGATGAAATGCACATTTGGGAGCTTTAAAAAAAAGATAGTGAGCATTCCTCTTTTTCTACTGCACACTGGTGTATTTGGTGGTGGAAATAAAAAGAAAAGATGTGGAGGAAACATGGAGGTGTGCCAGGGAAGCAGCACAGCTCTGGACCAGGCAGGGAAGGTAAAACTGATCCCCATTCTTCGTTTTTTTAGCTTTTCATTTTTGGCCAGACGTCTGCACACAGGTGTAAAAAACACAAAGTTAAAGTTCAGCAAACGCTTCTTCTGTGCTCTGTGTCACAGCTGGCACTGACACAAATCCTCTGTTTCCTCACCAAGAAGGTCTTAAACCAACACTAAGCAGATTGTTATGCGAGAGGTGAGTAGGTGACAAGACTTTTGTGTTGGAGACACATGCTTTAAGTAGCAGTTGCATCCTCTTATTGTTCAAGGCCTTTCAAAAGCTGAAATGATTAATGGGACGTGAACGTTTGATTGCGCTGCTGTATCCGTTGGAAATCTATTGTTTTCTGAGAGAGTGACCGCAGTGACGACGAGGGTAGAAAATGACATCAGAGGGTCGAGGCGTCACAGGTGCTCCTGACTGCATTCACCATGATTCATTAGAGATTTCTGAGCCTCAAAAGTGCATTAGTGAAATGAATGAATTTGCATTGCTGTAGTTTTTACTAGTTATTGTTCATTTTAGAGCTTATTCACCGAAAAGGGGGGATCATATAAAAATACTTTCAGTCTTTATTTGTGAGTTTTTAAGCTGCTTCGTCAACATTGAGTCAAAATCCGATGATAATATTCATATTACTATTTCCAGCAGTGCCCTCACACATCCTTATATACGCTCGTGGTTGTGCTGTGAGCATTGAAATAGTATCCTTGTATGCTTTTGGATTACAGTGCAGTTTATTCCCCGGATCATATTTTACTCATGCTAATAGGAAGCAAAAGTAACCGATATCCATGACCAGCTAATTCCTAGAAGTTAACATTAGCAGCGAGCGGCAGACTGAAGGAGGTTTTTCTATTTAAAGTGAGTCTACAGGTGTAAAATGTGCAGAAACGTGTCCTGCAGAATGAGAATAAAACCACGTCCAGCACATCTGGACGTTCACGTTTCGTCTGTGAAAAGCCTGTTTACTGTGTTTATGATGATTTATGAAACGAGGCTGGCATTTGACCAACTACACCCAAGAAATAAGGAAGAGCTTTACCATCAATACTACACTTTTTAGTTTGTAAAACCTTATAGCATCTAATGAAACTCTGAAGGCTCGAGGACATTTTTTGTGGATTTTGTTAATGAAATTTGTGGATGTTTACTATAATCCACTGTGGAGCAGATGGGTGGAGTTTGCTCCATCATACAGCACCACCTCAGATGTCATCATCTGACTGGACTTCAGGCGCTTCGTGATTATCTGTTTGTCCAAACTGAACAAACACACGAGCACAAATAATTATTTGGAAAAGCTACATGACCGATGTCAGCAGCGG
Organism: Chaetodon trifasciatus; assembly: GCA_037975065.1. Classification (NCBI taxonomy): domain Eukaryota; kingdom Metazoa; phylum Chordata; class Actinopteri; order Chaetodontiformes; family Chaetodontidae; genus Chaetodon; species Chaetodon trifasciatus. The sequence goes on along the minus strand of JBBMOE010000047.1, from coordinate 3,749,176 downwards.
CTTAATTAAAGAGGCTGGTGGGGGAGTATGGACGCCCCCTCCCTCCCCCCCGCCCTCCCTCCCTTACCTTATTGTAACCTCCAGTCACTACACTGAAAACATGCCAGACCACGTCTGGTAAAATCACTTTGCCTGTGAGCCCACTTTTTACATTCTTATCCATTGACATTTTCCTGTCGTTAAGCCGTAACACAATCTCCCACTGAGTGCATGCAACATGTCTGACCACTACATCAGTCCTTGGTTTCAGAAAAGAGCCTTTCAGTCCCGCATCGACTCGCTGCTGGAGGAGCGTACGCAGCATTAGGAAAATGTCCTGGAGGCATTCGCATTACAGACCGAGCTGCTGCACAGTCTGATTGTGTCTGTGTTTTTACAGATATGGAAATGTGGTGCGCGAGAACTGATGTTTCCAAAACCATAAACTCCAACTGGTATCTGATATTGACTCTAATCCAACGTTTGACCAATAAATCTGTCAATAACACAGTACAGAGTGTAACAGTCCTGGATTCTCCATTCCATAAACCATAAATGAGCTCCTTTAAGCGTCGTTATTATTACAGTGAAGTGTCCGTAATTTCTTAGAAATTGAAGAAAAAACACAAGAAAAAAGTTCATTATAGAATCAAACAATTAAAATACTTTAACATTTATTAGCAGAATAAACAAATTGTTTATAACAATAATTAATAAAGCAAATATAAGGAGTTTTTGAAAGTCAGATAATTTTGCTTCATAATTTTTAACTTATTTTTTCCACCAATTATAAGTCGTTGTGAAACATCCATAGCTGTGTATAAATGCTTATTGAATGCATAGTAACAGCTGTGTAACTCGTCCACATGTGGCTTTAGGAGTCTTGATGAATGTGTTGAAAGCTCATGCAGACAGTTTGTGCTGTCAGGCGCACATGACTCACCTATAGACATGAATAAACACTTAAAAATATCCTGTATCTGCTCACAAATGCATTACCAGGTGTTATCAGTGTAAGCGGTCATTCACTGATCTCTGCTTACAGATGATAAATAAGGATCTTTTAATAACGTGTAAAACATCCCGACTCGCTGTGAAGTCCCGGCTCCACGTGAACACGTCGTGCGATCAGTCGTGTAATCCCTGCACGCGGCGTTTGCTCTGAAACGGCCGCTAACGTAAAGCAGCTTTAATTCAGTCCCGATGAAGACAAACTGCTTGTGCGCCATCCACCAAAAACAGCACCAAATGCTGTTTGTCTGTGGGAGCCTGCTGGGTGCAGAAGCCTTCTCCCTGCAAGTTTACGGTCTCTGGCTGTGCTGGATATTTATTGGGGGCCTGTTTAGTGAGAACTGGTTTGTGCCCCGCCAGGTGTTCAGTCTAACTAAACCTGTTGACACAGCTCCAGACCAGAGCTGACAAGGCCAGGCAGCGGCGGCACACTCAGGCCGGCGCGCCGTTAACCACACTTCAACAAAGAGAAGGTTTTTTGCCATGACACAAAGGCTCTCCGACACGCACACATAAGCAGGTACGCACAAGCCACACATGTACACCAGCACACGCACACACATGTCCTGGTCTGCCCAGTCACATCTGGCTCAGGTACCGCAGTCCATTTCACATTCTGGCCTGCTGCTCTGGCAAACGCCGAGCAAAACTTCTCACTCTGACAAATTAGAGCCGTTTTCTGGAGATTACATCAGCTGCTAGTGTCGCTACCAATGCACAATTATTAGCCAAAGCCTTTCCCGTTAATGCCCAGGAGAAGTTTTACTGAAAGTCAGATTAGCTAGCTTTCATCTATATTTGCTCTTTCACATGAGGTTTAAAATCGACTGTTTCCTCAGAAATATGAAAGCAGCATATGAAATCTATAAATCTGAACAGTGACCTGCACGGCTCTCCCTCATGAGAGCTGGGATGATGGCGCCGTGTTTGCTCACGCTTTCTCAGTAGTGGCGAGCCTGGTGGTCGGTGCAGTTTACCGGTGAGCCCTCGCAGCTGACCGCCTCGTTCATAGAGATATCTCAGGGTTTTTCCTGACGCGTTGGCTGTCATGTAGAGATGAGTTAATGTGAGCGCTCCGGAGGGAAACCTCCTGACACACTCTCCCACGTAGCGCTCAGACCTGGACACATCCGCACCTTTGTTCTTTTGTTAGAGGCTTTAACGATGTTCCGCTGCATTCCTCCCTAACTCAGTCCCTCTGTGGCCGGTTTGGTGGCCCCTGCCCTGCGCTGATGTGCTCTCACACACGCCGTGAATCAGTGCTCAGATGCACTCGTTTGTGCTTCGGTGTGCATTCATAAACAGGCAGGTCAAAATAAAACCTGCACACGAGCAGAAATGTGCGTGCGTGCTCACTGCACACACGCTGCAGGTGAACAGGACGCCTGAGCTCAGGTCAGGGTGGTCTCTTTTTAAAGTGCTGGTTTGGGTGTTTACTATATGGGGGGCCTCCCACTAAAGAGTCTTTGGAGTTGTGGTTTCATGGTCCTTAAGGTCTGTTTAATAGTCGGGCAGAGGCTGGTCACAAATGACTGCAGAGCTAATTCAGATCAGATTAGCTGTGAATAAAAAGAAAATAGAAGGGGTCAGCTCGTGGAATCACCATGTAAGACCCCTCACACAGAGAGAAAAGAGGAGGAACTGTTGACTAGGATGAAAAGGTGTCAACTATCTGCAAAAACCTTTTATTTTTTTCCACTATTAAAACAAATGTGATGAGAAAATTACGTGTAAAATAATGCAAAGAATAATATGCACAAAACACGTTCCCTCTCTGCTCCTCTGCAGATATCCAGGAGTCCAGTTTTAAGGTGGACTCCAGCTGCAAGGCCCGGAAGGAGCGCACGGCGTTCACCAAGGAGCAGCTGAGAGAGCTGGAAGCCGAGTTCACCCACCACAACTACCTGACCAGGCTCCGCCGCTACGAGATCGCCGTCAACCTGGACCTCACAGAGAGACAGGTACGCCGGCCTCTCCCCCACACGTGACCCCCAGCCGGCCGGGAAGCACGATAATTCTACTCTCGTCACTTCATATTAACTTTATTATTCAAATATTTTAATATGAAATGATTTTCAGTCTTATTCCTGCAGAGTTAGTGAAAATGTGGCTGAATTATGTAAAATCAAACTCTAATTTAATTTAACAGTCATATTAATCATCTCCCTAAAATACAAAACCTGGTAGAAAGGTTTAAAATACTAAAAGAAATGTAAAATGAAATACTTTGTTTTTGTCTGGAGTGCAGAAAGATTGTCCAACAGTGACTTTACTCCGTTCAAACCGTCACACTCTTCCAGCTGCAAATGATCATTTTACCAAAAAGAAGAACAATAGAGCCTTAATAAGTCGAACACGTTGATGTGACAAAATAAACACAACAAATCCTTCGACTCGGTAATCTGAGCACATTTGAAGTCTGAAGTATTGTAAATATCTCTCTTTCCGCTCAGTGATCACGATGCACACACAGTTGCATCTGAATCCTAATGAATGTTTTTTTCCACGACGCGGCTCGTCCTGTGGTTCGAGCAGGATGTCATGCAGCTTTAATGAGTGGGCGGCAGCTCCAGACTTGATGAAATCGGGCGAGCATGTGTCAATGCTGCTGGATAAAACCCCGTCTGCCTGTCAGGCCTGGTGTCCCAGCTCCTCCTAATGAGGCCACGGTGCCATAGTGACCACACATACTGCCGTCTGCTCCCAAATCTGTTTCCCAGACCTCTGGAACACACACGCTTTCGCAGACGGACACACTCGCACAGCCAGGTTCCATCTTCACTCAGAGCTCCCGCTGCAACTCGCCGGCTTTTTCCAGCTCATCCTACATGCTTTGGCGCTCTGCCGTCCTCACAATCAGTCACGATGAGCAGAGAGAGTCGGGGAAGGAGAGGCTCCAGGATGTGGGAAGGGATTCATCTGAATCAGGCGGGAATGCTCGGTGGGATGTGCAGAGGTCGCCCACAGCGTCCCTGACCTGAGAGACAGAGGCGTGAGTTCAGCTCAACGCTTTGCTCGGAGCTCAGTGTAGTTTGATTTCCACATAATTCAGCTGCTTTTAATGGCTCATTTTAGCTTCAAGCAGCTAAACGGCGGTTTTCATTCTGTCAGCAAATCCCATCAAAAGACCAAAACCAACAAACATTCATATCGTATCCAGAGCCTGTTGTGTCTTTGTCCTCTGTGTCTCAATTGTTGTCCACACTGTTACACTGGCTGACATGTGCCCTCATTACCATCATCACACACTGTTTATTTTGACTCAGTGCCACATATGCACTCCTGCTGCTGTGATGCTCCCTACAGCAACAAATGTGTGTTAATCCGCCTCAGAAAATATTGCAAATGTTGCATTTTTTACTGCTGTTTTAGTAGCATTTGCTAAAAACTGCGGTCGGCAGCTGTTTTAGAGAATTACAGCCTTTCTTAAAGTAAACCACACATTAGTGACCCGTTGTTAAAGATCTAAGTCTTTAGGGAGAGTCAGGAGCTGGAGACAAGCAGCCAAACAACCATTTAATTCCCAGTTTCTAAACCAGTAATATCTGAAATATGGCTCAAACACCAGATTGAACGTATCTGGTCTTGTCCAGGTGTTTCAGAGGAGTGAGTGTTGTCAGTCTGCTCACCCCTCAGTCGTTAGCCTGCCTCATTTTTTCCAATTTGTAATTCTGCGGAGTCTCAGGAAGTGTGTGTTCTCGCTGCTATTCCTGGCCGGACGGTTGCAGCATGATATCATTCTCATTTCAGTGCAGTGGCACAGATGAGCACGATCCACAGCGCGAGTACATCCTGTGTAGGCCGACATCCTGACAGCTGACTCTTTTGACCTGCAGTCTATACGATACTCTCCGCCTGCATTTGCAGAGATTTTAGAGCCAGAATCACAATTCATGCTCCGTGCAAGGCCAACGCAAACCCGGCCAGTTCGTACGCTGCGCTGGGAGATTTGTGGGGGATTATTTGTCTATTTCTCTGCTGACCATGTTGTAAATTTTGCTAAAAATGGCAAAACAGAGTGAAAAGCCGCAGTGATCGTGTTACAAGCTCAGATTCAGCGTAAAATACATTCTGCACGGAGCCTGTGAGCGTTATCTAGCATTGATATTTCTTCTTTTAACTCCTCAGGCTGAGGCTTCATGTGCAGTATTCATTGTTTTATACTAATAAGGCTGCAACTAATTATTATTTTTCATTTATTGGTTCATTATTTCCTCAATAAATTGTTTAATGGTTTAGTCCATAAAATGTCAGAATTTCTCAGAATCCAAAGTGAGGTCTTCAAAATGAGTTTTATCTGACCCAGATCCAAAGATATTTCATTTATCATCATGTAAAACAAAAGCAAAAACTCACATTTGACAGGTGGGAATAAGTGTGTTTTTGTCATTTTTTGCTTAATTTAAATTAAGAGATTATTAAAATAGCTGCAGATATTTTTTTCTGTTGATCCACTAATCAATTAATCCACCTTAATTTTAGATTATTAAGGGAAAACACAAAAAGGCCAATTTATCTTAAATTTAGCTCAATTTTTTTCTCCATGTACGCTGATGACATTGCGTAAAACCTTCGCGCTTTTCATTTATCTTTACCGGCACTGATGCACGTTCTAATGTCGCGTTTCCTTCACGTCTGTGCAACAGGTGAAAGTGTGGTTTCAGAACAGGAGGATGAAGTGGAAGAGGGTGAAGGGAGGACAGTCGTCTTCGCCCAATGACCTGGAAAACGACGACATGGACTCCGCGGCCTCGCCCAGCTCCGAATGAACGACGGGGTCGACGTTGCGAGGAGGAGATGCAGATAAGCCGGTGACTGCGAGGGACCGGGGTCAGCCGGACGCCGGCGCAGCCTTCGCTCATCTCTTTGGAAAGCTGCAGACTCTGGAAGAAATCACTGAGCATCTCCTTTGCTGTTGTAAATAGTTGATTTATGTCCATAATGAACTGCGTTTTGATCCACCATTGATAAATTCTCTGCTCGAGAGGCCGCCTCTGTTTGAATATTAGGTGATACTCGTAGGTCATTGTAGATCAGTGACGGCGTCCAGACAGCAGCTCTAAGGCCGGTGATGACAGATCAGACGGTGATGTGATTGTGTTTGAGTGCATCCCCTTTGGTTCCAGTGTTGTAATCATGGCCTTTGACGCTTGACTACAACCACCTGGGAAAACTCAGACTGCACAAGTGTTGCCAAGCCATAAGTGCCTCCGAATCAGATGTTTTTTTTTTTCATTTGTCAGTTTCTTTTTCCTAGAATATTGTTTTTTTTTCTGTCAAGCATTTTTCTACTATTCTTTTTTTATACATGTTGAATGTTATTGATAAAACACAGATGTTGCCTGTTTCTGCAAATAGAATAAATCATCTGCTGCAAAATGGGGAAAATATCTCGATAATTTCTTCCAACCGCAACAATTGAGTTATGATTGGACGGTGGGTCGATGTGTATTCTTGGCTGATGGTTGTATCACGTGTGGATCTCCTGGTCAGACATGACAAGTGCTGAGACTTGAGAACGAAATGATAACTGAGGTGAGGTTTGCTCGCATTTACTTTTGATGTTGGCAGCTAACATCAAAGGTAATAAATCATGTGTGTGTGTGTGTTGTGTGTGTGTGTGTGTGTGTGTGTGTGTGTGTGTGTGTGTGTGTGTGTACTTGCATATCCCCTTAAGCACGCAGAAGTATTTCTGCCTGTTTCCACAGATATGCCGCCCATATCTCACGTTAGCTCTGCTGTTGTGCTCGTTGATGGCTGCTTCCCTTGTTTAGAAAAAACAACCAACCAATCAGAGGTGTGCATGTGTGATTAAGAATGGTGACATCATCAGAAATTGCCGTAAAAAAGGCAAGAAGAGAGGACGAGATTGATTTGTGTCAACAGGTTGTTGTGAGTCAACATACAGAAGTAACAAAACTTAAAGGGCCAGATTTCTTTAATCATTAAAGGTGCACTAATCAATATTTTTATCTGAACATGGACTAAATGATGATGTGCAGTTCCTCTGTCCTGAGCATTTTAGCGTCTTTCAGCTCATTGTTTTGGTTTTGCTGCTCTCACCCACCTGGTTTGGAGCAGATGCTAGCACCTAGCTGGTGAGCAGTTAGCAGAGCCAGATATTTGAAGCCCAAAACAGAATGAATGCTGATGTTGTTTGTCTGCTGGATGCATAAACAAGCAACTGTTTGCTTACATGTTTGCAGTGTCGACTTTATGATGTGATAACATGTCAGCGTGTTCACAGCTTGGCCCGCTGCCTCCAAATGGCTCCATACTGCTTTAAGCTAACTGGCTAGCCCAGCAGCTACAACCACAGCTCCCATGCTGACTGAAAACGCCTGGATATCAGCCGTGAGCTCGGTTTTAGCTAAAGCGTCTATGCTCATGTGCACGTGTGTGCACGTGTGTGTGTGTGTGTGTGTGTGTGTGTGTGTGTGTGTGTGTGTGTGTGTGTTCACCTCTTGGCCGTCAGTTATATTGTTCCACATCACACGCTTCAGTGAAGTCTTCCTGTATGGGGGCCGCAGTGACAAAATCTTATCAGGAGGGATTACGCAGCCCTAGTGTGTAATAAGGGTGTTTGGTGAGCGCCCCTGCGACAGCAAGCTTTACACAAAATCCCTTCCGATGACGGCGTAATTATCTTCATTAATATCTCACATGGAGGTCGGATTTCCCTGAGGTCAGATCGGAATCGGCGCTCATCAACGCCCACCTAGATCCTGTCTGTAGCACCATAATCCTTAAGAATGTTTTCACAGTGGCAAGTGGTCTCCTCCAGACCCGACGCGGATCACTCTGATTGGTCTGAGGTGACCCGACAGGCACTGACAGAGCTGTAAGTAGATGTGAGTGTGTGCGTTTGAGTGGGAACGTTGGTTCTTGCACACCATCGCTGTCATTCCAGTCAGCTCACAAAGGGCCATTAACCTGACAAGGTGGAGCCGGGCTCCAAAAGCTGAAGTATTTGGCCCCCGCACACTATTTTCAACGGAAGCATCTGGATGGGGCCAATTTGATCTCAACCTGAGTGGAACCTAGACAAACCCACGCACGGGGCCCCCAGGACCAGAGGGGAAAAAAAGAAAAGGGCTTGCTGGCTGACCACTTGCGTACGATGGAAAAGGGAAATAATAGGTGGGTATGGGTGAAAAGACGGCTTCTCAAGTACAGGATGTTGTTGTAGCAGGTAGCCAGTCATCCAATTTCCTGCTTCCCAAAGAAAACAAGAGCTCGAGCATTGGAGTCCCCAGACTTACAATGGTGGGCCTATGCTCAGACTCCGGCCAACCAAACAAAGCCTTCAGAGGTTACTGCCCTCTCTGCTGGTCTGCAGGGACTGGGGATTGCGGGAGGGTGGGATGGTTGTTCCACACACACACACACACACACACACACACACACACACACACACACACACACACACACACACACACACGGCGGCGGGGTCAAGTGTTACTGTACGTCTGACCTCTCCGGGCCCCCGCTGCAGCTGCTGGGGGTGGAATAACTCCAAGCCGATCCTGTGCCCGCCCCCCCTCCACTCAGCCTCTATTAGGGTCTATTATTGTATTAGTGGTAATAGTAGTCAAAATAAACCATGTCCAATTGTAATGATAGTATTAATATCAGCAGTGTAAACTAATGAAACTGGAATGTTGTTCTTTCACCATAGAGGTTCCTTTTAAAGGCACAAGGGTGGTCAAATTTATGGATTAGATTTAATTGATGGTGTTGTGATTGTGGGATGTTCAGCCGTGCCAAAACACCCAAGAAGGGAGAAAATGTAGGTTCCCCTTTCACGTCTCTCACTTACAAAAGCTCGCAGCGCCTTGTTCTGTTTTTTTATTGATTTAGGATAAATCTCTAAGAATACCTCTCCGCCGCTGAGTGGTCGAGTTGACAGTGGCACAGACTTGAAGGCTGTGGCGGACACCAGGAATAAGGATGGACTCGGTCCCGGCGATATCTCCTGAGCTGTGATTATAAAAGCAGATTCAGCTGCGGGAAACATTCTTGAAATAACTCCTCGTCTTTGAATGCGAGCGTCTCTGCGGGCAAAGAGCAATAAGAAAACATTCGTCAGAGCTCCGAAGCAGCCGGTGACTTCACCCTCAGCACTACTCCTAAAACAGGCTTTCGACATGCGGAAGGTATTGCCACTGAAAGCACAGATTACCAGAGGATTCGGCCAAACGCTGGATTTAAGTGAGCAGGCTCTGAGGCGGACCACGTCACCAACGCTAAAAATGCTGCATTTATGGACCAATGGCAACTTGTGGTTACACGAGCAGCTGCGCTACACCGTTTCCATTTTTAAAACATTTCCAGTTGTGAATCATTCATCTGGATAGAGGAGCATTAATGAAAAGTGTGGTATGTCTACAGTTGACCTCAAAGCGTTCAGAAATATTGCAGCTGACACCACGGCCTGTTCGCAGGTAGTCACTGGAGTCAGCTGTGATTCATGGCACTATATATAAAAGCTCATTTTCATGCATTTTGCCACTTTCCCATCATGCTTTGAGTGATACCAGGGCTGTACGCTTACTCTTTTAGGTGGTAGCACTGGTGCTAGCAAGTTAAAAATGTAGTAGCACACAGTCGGACAGTTAGTTAACGTGTTTACTGGCCAAATTAATTTAATACTGATAAGAAATTCTGTTGAACAACAGTTAAACTGATTCTGTAACCTTCATTTTTCCTCCACCTGAACACAACAGGATGAATTTAAACATTTTTAAACATGAAAAATAGATATAACAGTGTTGTATTTTTAATGTGCATCAGTGAACTGTCTGCTGGTCTGAATTAGATATGGCCGTCCGTTCGCCTGCCACCATGCAGTACCTACAAAACACTGCCTTTTTGGTCTGGTCGTGTACAAGCCAGGTGAAATCTTTTAACCACTGAGGGTTGAATCGATGAAGAAGCCACGAGTGACGAAGATTCGGCGTCAGACTCCGTAAATATTGTAGTAGTACTATTTTCCTCCAAACGGCGTCTTTTATCCTCGTTGGCGTGACGTACCGAGGTAGAAACTATAGAAAAATACCTCTTCATTTTGCTTGAGTCTGCTTGTTATTCTTAGTTGTTTTGCGGTTGGTTTGTCACAAAAATGATACAAAAGTTTGCCGGCACAGATCAGCGAGGGCGGGAACGTTCACCCGGAAATGTACTGCTTTTGTATTCGGAGTGAGAAGGACAGTACACACTTAGAACTACAAATCCCATGAGGCATTGTTCCAACAACTGATGAAGAGACAGTAATATAGCCTAGTTTTCCCCACTATTTTTTTAGACATGATACCAGCACAGCACCTTCACACTTGTGCTAGCGGATGCTTATTTCTCTTGGCACAGAATGATTTTTAGTAGAAAATGTGATTGTCGCACTGCACAGCCCTGGATACATTATTCTCACCGTGATAACAGTAAGAGTAATGTGCAGTAAAGTTGCCTTTAACTGTTCAGTGTGGGGACTGAAAGTAAACCTACAAAGAGAAAGTGAAGGTTTGACACGCTGCAGGTATCATCAGCTTTATTATGAATGAACAACATGTGCACCTTCACCTTCTCTCCCACCGCCGCAGTCCACCGCGCATTTATTTTGAAAACCCGGCGCTCTGCTTTCGGCTCCTGCAGCTCTTGGCGGGAAAGATCTTGATGGATCGCCGGAGGTGTGAAGGTCAGCGCTACGAGAGGCGACTGCAGAAATTAAAGCATGTCCTTCTCCTACCGGGCTCTGCTGCGTGAGCTCCATCTGCACGTTGTTATTGTGTACTGAGACGGCAGCTCGTTGCTCACATCAAAGACTCTTTCTGCAGAATCTGTCAGGCTGATATGAAGGACGCTGCTGTGAAAACGTGAGATAGTCAGAGTTAAGACAACATCATAATGGGCTAATATTGTGAGGTTTGAAGGGGAAGGGTTGGTGCCTTCGCGCTGCAGAAACGTCTTTCGACTCTGCCTCTTGTTAATTCTCATCTTTTAAATCTGACAGTATGGATCTGTCACGAGCATGTCTGCCTCACCTCGCCGATGGCAGCAGAAGACCAGAGCCTACTGGTTTTTGTCAAAAGAAATGGACCCAGGAGAAAGTTAATGTAACAAGACTGTTTTCCTGTCGTCCTCCGCTCTGCCCTCCGCTCTGTGATCCTTCATCCAGTTACTCGCGAAGGGACCAGTGGACGCACATCCTCTCTTTCTTTTCATCCTTATTGTTATTTTAGGCCGCCTGCAAATCTATTTCTCTGTTTCAGCCTGTTTGCGTGTCTGTTTTCAGCCTCTCACACATGCAAGACAGAAACAGCAAGAAAGGGAGGAGGAAGCATGTGATCTCTTCCGCACATCCTCCCTAGACGGCCGTTGCCTTGAAGGAGGCGTTCAAGTAGCTCGTGTTTGCATGTTGGTCATGTCAGAGGGAACATGTTTGCATGTATGTTAGCTTGCGTGTCGGCCTGTGTACCTGTGGGTAAGTGAGGGAGCCTGGCGAGCGGGTCTGTGTGCAGTCAGTCAGAGGTTGTCGGCGCTGGACACTCCTGCAGCCCACCTCTGCTCATCCTTCCCCCCAAAAGCCTCTCGTCTCCGGTGATTAGCGACTCCTGCAGGAGTCATAAATCTTCAGTTTCCATTGCACAATCAGTCAGGCCAAAGTTGAGGAGCCGCACAACATTAAATTATCTGAGACTTCCTACAAAGGCTCCTTTGGTTGTTGCGTTTTAAGCGACGGGGATACCAGAGCCTCAGGCCATGGGACCGAGCTCGATGGCTCCCTCTGGTTGGTACTTCTGACCTGCTGTGTTCTGCCTAATGTGCAGCCAGGAAATCCAGCAGCCGTTTGACTCTGCGAATCATCACACAGAGGAGCACTCAATCACACTGTTTGCTGAGCAAAGTGAACATAGAAGGCCTTGTTCACCAGAAAGCACACACAGCACACACACACACACAGAGAGGCTTCGCTGTCTGCCGCAAAGGCGTCAACAAAACCCGCGAGGAACAATCGCCCATCAGAACGTCCACATCAGTGGTTCTGACGCTGCAGGACATCTTTGGTCTTCTGCTAAGAAGTCCTGAAAAATAGCTAATTTGTCAGTGACAGTGGAGCTTCTTCAGTTTAGTTTATTCAACTAAAACTGTCTGCTTCTGCTCCGACGCCTTCAGTGTGGAGGTCGCATGCTTCGCCTGGCCTACGACCCTCCCCACCTTCAGCCCAGACTGAATGAGAAGTGAGTTCTAGAGGCCATGCGACTGCATGTAAAGTCAATGCAAAGCTGTGCGTGGGCGCTAACAGACACACGCTTGCCGTGGGTGGTGTGAATCAAGGCAACGTCAGGGATGTTTTTTAAGTGGAGTGAAACTCTGTATTTATCTTGAGGCTGCGTGACTTCATAAACATTCAGAGACCAGAACAAAAGAAACTGGAGGAGATAGAAAAGGGTAACTGAGCACACGATCAAATGTGAGACTGACTTCATGAAATATTGAGAATATTACACAGCGGCCGTCAGCTAAACATGTAGCTAAGTCGTGTTGGGTGTTACCATGGATGTAGCAGGTTGTAATTAGCGCTGCGTTGAGCAATCGAAGCGAATGAACACGAGTAGTTTGTGTTTTGAACGACTTCACTGTTTGTGCCGAGCAGATGAAGCCGCCTTCGAAACATCTATTCTGAGCAAAAGTTGCAGTGCAGGTCGAGCTCATCCAACAGGCTATGAAGACGCTGCTAAGCTAACGTTCTCTTCCTGCAGGCGTTGTGGAAGTTTAACAGACTGGCTTTCTGTCATGCTTCTCAGCAAATGCATCACAAACAAAGAAACCATCAGAAGAGTGAACGATGAATGAAAGGTTGTTTTTCTGCCTTTCGTCTTTGCTAGTTAACGTTAGCTAGCAGTAAACTAGAAACGTGAATTTCAACTTGATTATTTGAACAGTGAATATTCTGTTTCCTCACAGCTAACATCTGTACAGTCAGTGCGTTGGCTGTTTGGACATGGACGTATGCAAAAACTGGATGAAGCTTTAAGATGGCATCCCATTCATTCCCATGAAAGCTCGTCACTGCTCACACGTCAGGAAAGGACGGCGAACGGAGGTAATTTTTAACAAAACAGATCACATTCTGATCATATAAATGGTAGTTTGGGGTTTTTTGTGATCGTCAGAAAAATCTGCTCATTGTTTTACCGCGGTGCCGTTTGCAATGATTGCGGCCCAGTGTGTCACATGATCATGCAATACCAAGAGTGACCACTATGCCAAAATCGAAGGTTTGCTTTGACGCCTAGCAGTCACATTTGTACAAGTAACATGAGAAAATAGCAAAATTCAGCAGTGTTACACTATTTGTGCCTTTCCTGATGAGAGAGCACAGACTTTATTTGTACAACCACAAGGGGGCGCTGGTTTCAGGATTTGAGCAAGGATAACAGCACCATCATACACTGTGTCACGGACACCCTCATAATTCAGTGTTTCACCTCTTTGGGACAATTGTTTTCACATTTTTGGAGACTTTTTTCACCAGTTTTCTGCCAGTTATCGTCGTTATGATGAACTTTGATCCGTGCACTGTTTAAGAAGAGGTGAACATCCATCTGAAATGTTCCTAATAGTTGATGGGGTGTGATGTTTGTGAGTAAAGGATTCATATTTCCAGGGACAAACAAGTCTCCCAGAACCCGGACTGGGACATTATGTGACGGTTAAGTTTCAGAAAGTTCACAACGTGACATACAAGATCGTAAACTTGATCTCCTGTTGGGTCTTATTCATGTCTCGGCATTGCAACGAAGTCCTTACCTGAAAACAGCGTAACAGTAAAACAGAAAAACATATCAATCAAAACCATCAACAGCTTCTCACTCTCACTGTGGAACAGTAGACTTTGTCCTCGCGGTAAGCCAATCCCACCTCTACCCTCTGGTGCAACCGGCCAGTCTCTCCATCACACACAAGAGCTCATTCAGCCATTGTGAGCAGGTCTCCGTTCACCCCGCTGCCTCGCTGGTCCCCTGTCCAAACAGCCCAGCTTGAGGAGAGCTGGGGAAATGGTCCTGGAGGCCATGGCATCAGGCAGCAGAGGAATCATCCATCAACGCGAGGGGTACCGGGGGCCACTGGGATCAGGCTGCTGTCATAAAGGTGTCATGGCTGCCAGACGGCCGAACCTAGGACAACAAAGACACCCATGTCTCTTGACTATAGGGATCCAATGGCCTCTGGAGTCTGGTTTCACAGAAGCTTCTGAAGATGAAGGCCACTGGAAAATGCAGATGCAAGCAAGCTTTTCCAAATAGTTGCAGGTGATACAAAGGTCATATTCCAACCACTTTGATCCAGTTGTATTGATACGACTGCAGACATGTAGACATTTTGGTTTTCTGGCCTCCAACTTCACTGTTTTGCTCCAGTCTTCCTGCTCTTTAATGGCAAAATTCAAAAAGACTTCCTTGATTTAGCAAAAAAAAGAGTTGCTCTGTTTGCTTGAGGTGGTTTTTGCCTCTTTTGATAAGTTCTAATAAGTTCTGACTGAAGAAGCATTTAACTCACATGGCTGATCAGCTGTTTCTGCTCCAAGAGCAGATGCTGCCGCTGTTGTTTTAACCTTGTCGCACCTTCCTGTTGTGCAACAACGTGATGGTTTTCCGACCGGAGAATTTACGCCTTCTACTGCTTATCTCAATGAACCAACTCCTAATAATCACGTAACAGTAATGGATGGAAACCAGCATTCGTTTGCATTTTCTTTATCAGATTTTCTCAAAGTTCAGTTAAAATTTAAAATATATTTAGATGGCTACTAAACAGCCAGATTTCTCCATCAGGAGAAGTTGAAGACCAAGACAGAGCTGAAAGGAGAGACTTACATTTGTTTGGTGGACAGAAACAGGACTTCTGTCGTCACTCCATGTCTGCCACTGAACAACACATTTAATGCATCCAACAACCAAAAACAAAGGGCTGTGGGGAGGTTAATGCAGGTCTTATCTAACATGCAAAAGTTGCTATCATATTGCTGCCGTGCTCATCAAAACTAATGTTTTTTATATTAATATTTGATAAATTGAACATAACAGATCTGTCTAAACTTTAATAGTTTAATTTCTGTTCTATAATCCTGTCGAGATTTGACTTAAAATTTTCTTTTGTTTCATGGAAGAAGTATTTATGAGATGACTGACCAGTCTTGAAATACACATACATGCATGCAGATGAACAATAGGAGCCGTGGGGGTTTTTTACTATTACTGTCGAGATGAATCTGTGATTTCTCACATTGTTCATACTTTATGTCAGAAACAGGACTTGATCTCCAAAGAGCCTTTTGTGTTGGCATGAAAGAGTAGACGTTTAACACTCACAGGCTGATCAATAAATAGCAGGGTTACTGACCGTCAGCCGCACGTTTACTGGCCGCAGTAAATTCCAGGGATTTGGGTTTCCATAAAGAAGTTTTAGACGTGAGATGGCAGAGGTTTTCAAGTACAGGTGCTGTCATAAAAAAGATGACCAAGATCCAACAATGAGGAGCCTGTATGAGGTAATGGCATCAAAAAGGGCATGGCAACACCAGCGGGTCACAGTTTGTGTTTCAACAAGGTGTTATTTTGATGTGTTTGAGGTAAAATGTAAAAGGCGTTCTCCTGAGTTTCCATGTATAGTAAACACACTTTAGTCATGGGAACAGTTTCACACACGGCTGCTTTATAATGCACTGAACTACATTCACATCGTTTCTTAATAAATCACAGCGCTGTGAAATCTTTAAAATGTAAACGTTAAAGCTAACTGTGGCCTAAAGTCGCAGAAAACATCTGCTAGCATCGCTGATGTCGGTGACCACATGTTGATGCTAAATTCATTTTCAAATAGTGTAAAATTTCCCAGCCATCTGGTCGTCGAGCAGAGTAAAAAAAAAAAAAAAGATCTACACAAATATTTGCAAATAGTATTTCATCGAGGTCTGCAGATGATTTCAGTGAATGCAGATGGAGCCACACAGTGAGCGCAGCTCCACTTGAAGATATACAGACTCCCCGGTTCTGTCCTCTCTGCATTTTAATGATCTGTGGAGGGACTGAGAGCCAAGAGTGTGACTGTGTTCACCTGTGCCAGCACACTTAGCCTGGCCTGCATCCAAACCAGCTTTGAGCAGAACCAGAAGTGGGCTCAGCCATTGTGAACCAGGACTCTTTAAATCTCCTCATCCATCCAGTCCTCCAACATCCATCCATCTATCCTGCTACCCATCCCTCCACCCACCCCCACACTCCACGTCCCACTGGCCCTTAAGTCTGAGCTGTATGAGCCTGTAGCGTGACAGTGTGTGTATGTGTTTGTCTACCTGTATGTATGGATATCTGTGTGTGTGTGTGTGTAGTAGTGTACGGTGTCTAGGAGCCTGGCGTTTGTTTTTCTCTCTGCAGTCACACTGTCTTTCATCAGGGCCTGTCCTGCGGCCCACAGACTCTCAGTATACAGTTTCATAGTCTAGGGCCTCTGTCTGCTGCAGCACGTGGGTGGATGATTTCTAACACATGGGAACCTTGGGAGCCCACGCAATGCTGGAACAATAGAAGACCTGTCAGTATCAGGGCACTGGAAGAGGACGAGACGGCAGGCGGTGATGATGTCAGAATCATTCACACCCACCCACGCTTCATCCGCCCCTCCTGGCTCTCGGTCGCGGGGGGACGCATGCGCTCGTACAGACACATCCACAAGTGCAAAAAAAATAAGTTAGTGAATGATACAGACATACAAATACCCCTCATACTGTACATGTGCATGATCATGCAGATACACAGAAAAACACCCATGAACCTCAGTCCCAGTTAAAGAAAACTGCAGTTTTATCAGATGTCGGGTCTTATTTTTAGCCACGATGTCCAGTCAGCTTTCTATTAGTGCTAATTAACAAATCATAACATGCTAACATGCTAAACTAAGGTCGTAAACCTGCTCATCATTCAGCATGTAAGCTTTGTATATTGTTAGCATGTTAGCTAGCATAGCTGCTGTGATATGAACACTGTACTCACCAGAAGTTACTGCTGATATTTGGGAAATTATTGCTTCAAGTGACAAAAAATGATCTGATTACATAGAAATGATTTCCAAAACTATCAAATTAGACCCGAGTTGTGTGATAGCAGAATTTCCCATTAAATCCAATTTTCAGGGTCTTCCACATCTGCCAGAATGATTTGTGTTTATGTCTGTATACATGTGTATGCGCTCCTTTGTGTGTGGGTATGTGTGTCCACCCCGCATGTACAAAATCCCACTCAAAGCCCTGAGGATTAGTCCTCTCAGAGCAGCCGTTCTCCAGCTGCAGACCTCTTGCACGCCCAGTGGATAGCAGTCTGACTTCCTGTGACACCTCCACCTCCCTGAAAGTGAGAACCAGCATCCAGCCCCATGTGGGCAGCGGATAGTCTGCATGTTAGCAAGTTGTCCGAATGAGCTCCACCAAGCCGGCAAATGCCTGCAGGATTATGTTGATTTTAGCTTGAACATTGTTTGTCAAGTCTTGCCGGGCTGGGTGTGTGTTCGTGTAGCGTGCAGGCACATGTGGCGTATCTGCAGAACGTGAGAAGGTTTTTGTTGGACAAAGAGCGAGACGATAGCCAGTCACTGTATCTTGCTGCTTCTTTCTCCGCCTCTTGAACGGGAACCAAAGGACAAACATTGGCGTAATTTCTCTGTATTGTGTGGAAGCAGATTCAGAAGCAGCGGCAGAATCCACCCTGCTCGTCTGCCAGCGTTGGAAAAATAAGAGGCAACACAATAAGGCAGAAAGGCAGGGAGGGCAGCTTGGGTAATGAGCGGAGCTGCTGACTGTTTGGTGGTTTAAAGTCAGGGAGAGGGAAAACAGGGCAGTTCCCAGTGGTCGTCTGGAGTCCTGCGAGGCCACAGCACACGCCAAGCAGCGAGAGTGAGGAAAGCAATCCATCAGTGGAGGTCCACAGGAGGAAGAGGAGGGGGGGCCGCAACACTGGGCCAAAGCATAACAATATATGTGTGTGGCCATTGTTAGCTGCCCAGGGTCATTGTGTGGTGCTGGTAGCCTCCACGCCCTCTGATTCCAGTGGGAGTCAATACCATCAGGTTCTCCCAGGAGGGGGGCAGCAGGCAGGACCTGTGGGAATGAACAGCAGCCTTTCCACTCAACAACACGCCGAGCGACGGGAATGCCCTGTTTAGAGGAAAAACAGTGTAGTAGTAGTGTGAACAGCTCTAAATACCACATTCACACTGTTATGATTCTGAATAATCTTTCTCTCGTTCCTTCTTTTGGTCTTCAGGATGAAGTGCTGCCTCTGACCCCACTGACAACAAAGCTGTGATCCGCCATCTTGAAAAGGGTGCAGGCTTCTGTGTGTAAGTGTGGTTGTTTTTTTCATCTGCTCGAGCTCTCTGCTCATTGATAATCGTGATTCTTAATGCATACGTATACATTTTGGCGCTCCTCAGGGCAGCATCCTGGGCCTCCTCCCCTTTCCCTCATACAGTTTAACTGATGCATACTGTGTTGATTGACGTATTGATTACTGTAAACAGTTTAACATCCAATCCTACCTTCACTAAAATATGATGATAAGATAGGAGAAAACTATTGATCCCAAACAAGAAATTACGTTGTTACAGACAGCAAGAAAAAGAACAATTAGATAAATATAAAGGATACAGTATAAAATCAACTACATGTGCATTATATCCAAAAGGAGCATGAAAATATTGCCTTGAGAAGAATGGTTCAGTGTCACAATGGAAGATTTTGAATTGCACATGAGTAAAATATGGATGATGAAATAGTGTTTTTGTACTCTTGCACAAGCTAGTTGCACAGATGTGATGGATATTCGCAAATGAATAATGGAGTTATGATGATAATTATGATTATGGATCAGTCAAAGCCACGAGGCTGACGGCTGATGATCTGAAACATCATGTGAGTCTTGTCTTGGTAAACTCACTGGTTGTTATGCCAGCCTGCAGGCTATCAGGGTCTAACCTAAACAACTCTGGGATTACCCCGATGTTTGTTTGACTGTTTACTCTGGGCGAGGGCGGCCCCCCTCCCCGCTGACGGCAACACGAGCCATTACTGCAGACCATCTGTGGACACGGGTCAGCGTCGACCTACCGCCCTCCAAACACCATCCAGCTCCATCCAGAGGGAATCCGTCACACCAGCAGCAACACAAATATGGCCAGTAAGGAAATCTGCTGCCTGTCTGCACTGTTGTACCACCACCAGTCCTGGCGTGATAGATGGCGTGACATATTCTGATTGGTATTCCACTGATGAAACTAACTCTCAGAGGGACTTATTCTTAAAATCATCAGTAAAGCAGCCTGTCACTTTCAGGCAGGTTTAAAGTTGCATCACTGGTCGGACACGTTCATATTTCCTGCATTCTGCAAACTCAGGTATCCACAGTGAGCCATCTCAGAGTGACAGAAAACAGCGCTGCATTAAAAAAAGGGGCTTCATTAGTGGGAACATGTTTTTTAATGTGCCGGTGAGACGATGAAATATGATCCAGGAAGTCCACTTTGAGTAATAGATCCAGTATTTTGGCTCATCAGAGGCCAAAACACAGCACAGCACTTTATAATAATATGACACAGGATTTAACCTCTGTGGAAAGTTCTTATGGAAGCTGTCATTTATTTTTGTCGCCATGGTTTCCAGGTAAGCAGTAACGCAGCATTTCGCGTAACATACTAGGAATGCACATATTTGATTGGACAATGCAGCAGTGCAGGAAGTTGCAGCCAAAGAACAGAGTCCGCTGAGGCTCCAGGACGGTCCTGCGCTTCGGCTCCTGGTCCATTTCTTTAGAAACCGGGCACTACACAATCATCTCTTTGAAGGAAATCTGCTGGGGATGTGAGCGCTGTAAAATAAGAAATGTATCTGAGGAAGTCTTCAGGAAAGTGTGTCCATTTTGTAGTCACGGCTTGGAATTAATCTCTTGAGGTCTCAACACTTCCTACTGTCAGACTGCCCGATTGTTATGGCCATTTAACACCACATCAAAAAGAGTGGCAAATGAACCAAATACACGCTACGATCTCGGGCTCCAGCTGGTGTGAAACCAGCGGCCTGTATCCTATTCCTTAATCCCGTCCCACAGCGGACAGGAACTGTCCCAGAGACCGCCCGAACCCCTCGCCTCGCGGCAAAACACCTGGTGAAGCCACTGGCCAAACATGCCACCTCCCTGCTATACATCATCATCACCGGCGCTCATAACCCCATAGTTAGTCTTCATCACTCCGTCCTCTTCCATCATTTCCATTGGCCGGCTCGCCGCAGGTCTGCGCACACAAACACTGGTAGACAGGAAAACTGCCCTCACACCGATTACATTCAAGTCCGCCTCGTCTGAGCGGGAAGTCTCAGCATCCACAAGTGTCGGCCGCCTCGGCTGTAAACCAACTCCTGCCAGGCTATCACCTTTCAGCCCCCCCAGCCCCTGAGTTATTGCAGCGCCGGCCCAGCGTGGTCTGGTCTGGTCCGGCCCGGCGCTGAGCTCCGCAGTGGGCCGCCTCGCCCCTCGTCCCCCGCCCCCTCCAAGCGGAGCGGCGTGCTGAGGGCTTCCGCCGCAGGTGTCTGAAACTTTCTTCTCCTGCTCCTGTCAATCCCTCTCCTCTTTGACGAGGGCTTTAATTCCCCGTCCTCTCGCCGCTGCGCTCCCTCCCACGCTCCTTCTCTCACTCCCTCCTTCTCTCTGGGTTAGCCGGCTCTCACAGGCAGTCCAGATTGTTCTCATTTAGTCTGGTGAGTTCAGGGCTCGCTATCTGACTGCAGACCCTGAAGCTCGCATGCCGTCCGTCTCTGTCACACACACACACACACACACACACACATACAGTACACACTCCTTTCTTCATCAGTCCTTCTCGTGGTTTTACAAGTCTGAGCAGCTGGTTTGGCTACTAAATCTCCGGGGATTTGGGATAGTTAAAAAGATAAAGCTTGAGGAAGGTGACAGAGGGGAAGTTCAAGGCTCAACAGAAAAGGCACATTTCAAAGGTTGGCTTTGGTGTGTGTGCTGTTTGGTGGACGTGTTGAGCAAAGTGAGACTTGTTCCCACCTCCTCCGCCATCAGTGACCCCCTGCTCCCTTCACACCAAGCCTGCGTCCACGAGAAGTATTCTGAAAACACTAGTTACATATAAAAACTGCACGCGTCCACACTGTTTGCAGTAAAATCCCTGAACAGGAGAAAAAGCTAAATGCCTTCGTCCTCATCCTCAGCTCTAAAACGATGTTTGCATGAAAAAGTGCAGCCCACTCTGCAGAGTTATTAGAGTGACATTAAAACTAGGTGTGAAAAGCTAAAAACTAGACTTTAGAAAACTTTAGTTTTAGTATTTGTCGATTTAGTCAAACTTGTCAACACAAGCTTGAGGAGGCAGTGCATGAGTCTTTCCACAAAGTGTTGTGTTTGTATTATAGTACATATACTGAACTCCTGGCCCTGACAGATATCCCCAGATTATAATTAAAGACCTAAACTGAATCTAATAAAAACTAAACATTTTTAAACAGTAAGAACTAAACTGAAACGTGCAAACCCATGAAAACTGCACTGAAATGAACTAGAATTAAAAATGAACTAAAGATACTAATTAATAATGTAAAACCATAATAACTCCACCGCGTTGGACGGCAGCTCCAGCAAAAACATTTCAGGTCGTAGTACAAAGTACCACTCGACAAACCCACTCAAGGAAAAGTATAAAAGTCAACAAACTACTCAAAGTATACTTTACTTTGTGTTTTTATGTGTGTGAGAGCCAGAAACCTTCACGGGTCATTTTCAAGTCTCTTTGAGGAATAATGAGGATTACAGCAGCTGTTCACCATGGTTATTTCTACTGAATGCACCTTATTTATTACAGTTTAATACAAACACTTTACTTATTTTTTTCCTGCATGCAGATATTAATAAGATCACTGTAAGATGTCAGACTGATCTGTTGTTATCTCGATCTGATTATTCTGAAAGCATCGATGAACACGAGCTGTGCGAAGCGAGGCAGCTCACTGCTGAATGAAGCAGGTGTGATCCAGCAGGACTGTCTGCTCTGTGTCTTCTCAAAAATCACATTCTGTTTAATGAATTCATCGCTGTGAAGCAAACGGCCACAAGACGAATCAGAAAACGGTCTGTTCGTACACCAGGATCGCGCAGTGACCATCTGACGTGGATGTCTGCACAGTGTGTAGCCTACGTTTGTTTTGCGTCGACTAAAGACGCTTTTAACACGCCATGAATGGAAGGTGAAAGCTTTCCAACATGGCCACCACGTCACAAACGGACCTGACATGACCTTTTGAATTTCACGTTACACACAGCCTCATTTTCATTAATGTAGCAAAATGCATCGTGGAAAAAACACCAACTGTAACAAAGTTAATAAATGCAAAATGTAGTGAAGTTAAACAAAGTTAAAAGTAAAAATACAGTTTTAAAATACGGCTTTTACGTCCCGCCCTGACTGTTGTTACCATGAGCAGATATTAGAGAAAGAAATCACTTTAAAAACTTTGATTGAATGAAAAAAAAGCATCAGTCTTTTACCCAGCGGTCCGGTCAGGACAGCTCAGGTCTGTTTCCACAGGTGTGCTTTGCAGGACGTGACGTACTGCGATACGAAGGAGCAACAGACAGGTCAATAAAATGAGTTTTATGTGTGCGCAGCTTTAATGCCACTTTCTCTTTTATTTTCTAAACACCAGCTGTGGCACTGCAAGCGGCCATAAAGTCACTTAAGCGCTGTGTAATTTCCCTCCGACACAATCCACAGAAAGTGAGAAAGTGAGAAGCTGTCCAACACGGTAGCACCACCTCTCCCTCAGCTGCCCCGCCGGGTGGGAGGCCATGTTGTTTGCGTTGTGTAACTACCACTGGTGAACCAGAGCACCAGCGGTAATAAAGCCCAAAAATCACAGCCTGTAGTTGAATATTTACCTTAGACTAATCTGACCATGGTTTATATCATCCGAGCCCTTTGAGTGGATGGGAGCAGACATGGCGGTGGGGGTGGGGGGGGGGCTGCGCCCCGGCACCTCGTCTTGACCCTTTGTGAAAACCAGGAGACACTTTTGAGGAAACCTGATCAGCAACGAAAACAAGAACGCAGTCAGATCTTTATTTAAGGTAGTCAGCAGGAGCACAGATCTGCGATATCCAGAGGAG